>CM069905.1:97374529-97569745 GCA_036172215.1 Camellia granthamiana
ATGATCTTGTTTTATGCGTATGGTTCATCATTCCCCTATCATGATTTGCATGAATTTTAAGGTTATAAAATATAATTTATGGATGTTGCAATTTTGACATGCTAATTCTATTCTAGTCTTAATTTGTTACATGCTTATTATTTTCTAGACTAGATTACATAATTTAATGTATTTGGAGTTATAGAGTTTTTATGAATTGTGTACATGATTAATGTGAATTATTTAATTAGGTGCATTAATCTAAATTATTTAATTGGGTGCATTAATCTAAATTATCTAATTGGGTGCATTAATGTGAATTATTTAATTAGGTGCATTAATCTAAATTATCTAGTTGGGTGCATTAATCTGAATTATTTAATTGGGTGCATTAACTTTGAATTTAACTTATTTATTTGGAGTTATTAGTTTAAATGTTTATTATGAATTAATTTCATTCATAACTCATGAGTATTGAACTTTATTTTAAAGTTTTAATTTAATTGGCATTTTAATTCATTGGTTAATTTTATAAATAGTTGGCTAGATGGTTTCAATTATTTATTATAATTAAATTTTTAGATTATTTGTTTGTATTTTGTTGTGGTTTGCTACTAACTTTCTTTGTAGGGATACCAATGCGAAAAACAAATATAAAACCAAATGAATAGTATTTGGGATGTAAAAACAAAAATGTTTGGACTACTAACTTTTGTGTTGAATAGGAATACCTAAGCGTGGAAAGGCTTTTGGACTAAATAGAATCCTTATGGATTGACTATTTTATTTAAATGTTTGAAGCATGTTTTGCTTGAGATTTAGTTGGTCTGTTTACCAATTTGTGGTAGCAAGTTTTATTTGCTTGTTTTGTTAGAAGTATTTTCTATGTGTATAATTGTTATAGCAATTTTTAAATTGCTTGTAAGTTTGGAACTTGGTTTGGTTTTCTGTGATAGAAACCAAAGTGTTTAGCTTTGGCTAAAGTAGTTCTTATTTGTTCAGAAATGACAACTAAGACGGATTTGGTTTCAAACCTTTGGAGTTTGAGGAAGTCTTTGGGTATAATCATTTTATTCCCAAAGTGTTGGAAAACCATGTTTGGAGAAAGTCTTTGGTTATAATCTGATTATGTCCAAAGTGTTTTGGTTTTGAGAAGGAAACCAAATTTTAGCATTAGCTAAAATATTTCTGATTTTATTCAGAAATAATGGGCTTAGTTTCGGGAGTACCGGTTAACTTTTATGAGTGGTGTAATTCTGGTAGCAAATTTTATTTGCTTGGGAATCGGTTTGTTATAACCTGGTTTATCCCCTGGAAATCTTAATTTTAAAATTGTTTCCTATGGACTAGGAGTCAACATGCTTTTGGATGTTTTGTCAAAAGGTTAACTGGGTTTTAAGTGGGACCGATGTGACCCCTCCAGTCTTCCTGGGAACATTCCTGACCATGTTCGATTCTAGGTTAAATGGTGAGACTAGTTTTGAATTAAATTTCCATCTGAGGGATTTTCTAAGGGTTAAGTTTAATTTCTGGAATCACAGAAGTGAAATTCTGTTGTGATGTTTCAGAAATGGCTTCAAAATGTGACAAACTGAAATGTTTTTCCACCTGACAACCTTTGCCTCACGAGTTTCTTAAAGGAAATCATAAGATTGCATTAAAATATCTCTGAATTGATCAGAGGCAACTAGTATGGTATCCTTGTGTTATTTATAGCATTTTTTGCTATGTGACTTTGCTTGAAAGCAAAGTTGAGACAACCTCTTATAGTGGGTGAATATTTTTTGGATTTTTCAATTCCAAATATATTCTTAAATTGGTGGCTCCTAGTGAGTTCAAGATCACTGATCACAGAGATAGAAAACTGGTGGTTCCTAGGAGGTGTTAGACCACTGGCTACACAGTTATGAGATTGTGGTTCCTAGTAGTGAACAGATTACTGATCACATGTCAAGACATCATGGTTCCTAGTAGTGGAGAGGCTACTGGTCATATGTCAAGACATGATGATTCCTAGTAATGAAAGAGTCTATTAATCCTATGTCAGGATGTTGTGATTCCTAGTAGTAAAGTGACTACTGATCACAGGTTAAGACATTGTGATTCCTAGTAGTAGAAAGTCTACTGACTACATACTGAGAAATTAGTGATTCCTAGTGATAAGACTACTGGCCATGTTATGAAGTTCCGAATAGTAGACTATTGAAAACTGGATTTGTGTTTCCTAATAGTAAGACTATTGGCTTCAGAGTGATAGGTTGGACCAAATATATTTGGGTGCCTAATTCGGTTGATGACATTCTAGGAATGTATTTACTGTGATATGATTTTGAGAGTTTCATAATCATTGAGACACAAGGATTTGTTTAAAACTTTGTATTAATTCTACAAAGAAGACTTAATTATCCGACTCTGAATTAAGGAGGATAATAGCAAGAAATGAGGGAGTACCTCCTCAGTGAAGGCAAATGTCATTGAGCATGGCAAATCTTCTGGGGTGAGAAAGAAGCCCCCCATGAACAAGGGCTCTAAGCTGGGGCTAAAGAGTGATGTTGCAAAGAAGCTGGCATACAAGCCGCGGGAACCTGGTTATTGGTTCTTTGGGAAGTGCTACAACTGTGGTAGCAAGAGGCTTTTAGTTTTACTAGGGCTACATGCCACATCTGCTCCGAGAAGGAGCTGTTTACAACTTTCGAACCGGTTACAAACGGTGAGAAGTTGTTTATGAGAAACTCTACTACCTCATTTGTTGAGGGAAAGGTGGTCCTGATGTTAACCTCAGGAAAGAGCTAACCTTGAACGAAGTCCTGTATGTTCTGGACTTTCGTAAGAATCTTGTCTTAAGGACTCTTCTCAGTAAACATGTTTTCGCATGGTTTTTGAGTCCGACAAGGTCGTTCTGACGAAACACAAGTGTGAAACTTGTGTTGAAGCGAAGTGGACAAGATCCTGCATGAGTTATGAAAAGGCGTTAAGCCTTCTTATAAATTCTTACAAATGTGGGGGTGTCTTGCTATTATGGCGATTCCTATACCCTAATGGGTTAGGATAGGCCCGAAATCCGTGGATTGTATATTCATTGGTTATGCACATAATAGTAGTGCATATCGGTTTCTTGTACATAAGTCTGAAACTTCAGACATTCACAGGAATACCATCATGGAGTTAAGGAATGCATGTTTCTTTGAAGACATTTTTCCTTGCCGAACCTAAGAAGGGGTTCTGAGGTGTTGGAGAAATTTGATGAGCTTGCTAGTGATGATGATCATTTTGATGATCAAGTTGCGAATCAAGGTGTTGATCAGCCTTGAAGGAGTAAAAGGGCTAGGATGTCCAAGTCTTTTGATCCAGACTTCTTGACTTTTATGGTTGAGAACGAACCTCAAACTTTCCACGAAGCTATGACTTCTCCTGAGAGTCCTTTATGGAAAGAAGCGATCAAAAGTGAGATTGACTCCATCTTACAGAACCACACCTGGGAGTTGGTAGATTTACCTCCAGGTTGCAAGCCTTTAAGCTGCAAATGGTTTTTTAAAAGAAAGATGAAGGCCGATGGGTCAATTGACAAGTTTAAGGCGAGGCTCGTTATCAAAGGGTACAGGCAATGAGAAGGCCTGGATTACTTTGATACGTACTCACCTGTAACTAGGATAACATCCATTCGCATGGTGATTGCGATAGCAGCTTTGCGCAATCTTGAGATACACCGGATGGATGTAAAGACAGCTTTCTTTAATAGGGATTTGAATGAAGAAATCTACATGGAGCAGCCTGTACGGTTTTCAGCTCCAGGGCAAAGCAAGAAAGTCTGTAAACTTGTCAAATCATTGTATGGTTTGAAGCAAGCGCCTAAACAATGGCATGAGAAGTTTTACAACGTAATGTTGTCAAATGGGTTTAGAATCAACGAATGTGACATGTGTGTTTATGTCAAAGACACTGACAGAGGTTATGTCATTTTGTGTCTATATGTTGATGATATGTTCATTATAGGTAGTAATGATGCAATGATCAAAACTACCAAGAAGTTGTTAGACTCTAAGTTTCACATGAAGGATATGGGCATTGCAGATGTTATTATGGGAATTAAGATTACCAAAACATCTGGCGGAATTGTACTTTCTCAGTCTCATTATGTTGATAAGATACTTGAGAAGTTTAGTGGATTAGATACGAGTGTGTCATCGACACCTGTAGACTTAAGTCTACACTTTACCAAGAATAATAAAGAGAGTGTCTCTCTGTTAGAATATTCTTGGGTAAATGGAAGTTTAATGTATCTGATGAGTTGTACTAGGCTGGATATAGCTTACTCGGTTAGCAGGCTTAGTAGATACACAAGTAATCCTGATGCTTCTCATTGGAAGGGCATTGTGCAGGTGTTAAGGTATTTACGCTACACTCGGGATTATAGGCTACATTATACTCGATATCCAACGGTGCTTGAAGGATATAGTGACGCGGATTGGATATCAGATATAAAGGACTCAAAGTCCACTAGTGGATATGTGTTCACTCTTGGTGGGGCAGCCGTGTCTTGGAAATCTTCCAAGCAAACGTGTATATCTGGATCAACGATGGAATCAAAGTTTTGTTTTGGATAAAGCAACGGAAGAAGCTGAATGGCTTCGCCATTTCATTGAAGATTTTCCACGTTGGTCTAAACCTGTGCCAGCTATTTGTATTCATTGTGATTGTCAATCTGTAATTGGTAGGGCACAGAGTAATATGTATAATGGAAAGTCTAGACATATCCGTCGTAGACATAATTCCATACGACAACTACTCTCGAATGGAGTTTTCTCTTTAGACTATGTAAAGTCTAAGGACAACATTGCGGATCCGCTAACCAAAGGGTTAAGTCGAGTGTTAGTCGAAACGTCGTCAAAAGGAATGGGGTTGAGGCCTTTGGAAGTTACCGGAATGGAAACCCAACCTAGTTGACTGGAGATCCCAAGATCTAGGTTCAATGGGACAACCTAATTGCGTGTAACGGTGGTATGTCACTGAGGAGGTTAAACCTCCAGCCATTTCTTCTATCAGTGATACCTGCAAGTGTAGAGGATAAGCTGAGCTTTTAATGACTCTAGTGTGTTAAGCTGTTGAGCTGAGTATTGCAGGATACTCAAGTAGAGTCACCTATGTGAGTGTGAAGTGGGGCCGCTTCTAGAAGAATTGGGCAGGCCAAGATTCTTTGAAACCACTCGCTGAACCAGGCTAGTGTCCAGGGCCACACAGGGCACACCAGTGAGAACAGAATGGTGGTAGGAGTAATTCCCGTGTGAGATCTATTGTTTCAGTTTACACAAACGGCAGAGCAGTTCAAGATGTCTTATTCACTGATCAGCCAGTAAGCTCGATAGGTTTTCACTGGGAGAGGTTCAAAGCCAAAAGCTACCTTCTCTGATGTCGGGGTTAGTCCGTTGTACTCTCTCTCAGAGTCTTTATTGTTGAACGATGTCCGTTTGTTGAGTTATTCGGTCAATTTTTATTCATGTGGGGGATTGTTGGAAAAAATGATTTTTGGTGACTTTAATTAAATATTAAAGGGGGTCCTAACCTTTTATTGTGTTGGGTCCAAGTGAGCCAAAAACCATTGGGTTTTGAATAAGAAATTGCCAAGAAATTGCTTCATGATGTTAGATTCATGAATAGGATTTTAAAGAGTATTTAAATCTTTTTTCTTGGCTAAAGGGTATGAATCCTTTGGGCATCAATACTTTTCATTTTGTGGAAAGGGGCTATGGATGCTTGGTGTTTTAATGACTAGCCTTAAAGGCTGGAGGCTCTTCCTCTCTCCCCTATACATGTATAAATTGAGACTCTCCTGTCTAGTTTCATATAGAAATTTTTGCTTCCATTTTACAAGTCAGTTTGCCAGAAAGTTCCTATTGTGAGAGAGTGCTGCCACTGTTTTTGTTCGCTAAGCTAGACAGATAGTGTTTCTGCCGTAGCTGGTTTTGACCGTCGTATCCTGGGAGACAGACGCCGGGTTTCCTCAAGCACTCGACCCGTGAGGCGGCGAAATCTGTTTTAAGGAAACTGCTTCCGTGCAGGCTTCGGTTTCGTCTCTTTACCCTTTTATTGTTTTGTGTATTTCTGTTGAAATTTAGTTGTAATTATCAGCATATGTTCTTGGTATATAATTTGTTTTCTTCATAAATCTATTTATTTAATTTCACAATTTTGAACAACAAATGCAAATGTAGATGTGATGTAGTTGTGATATGTTGATTTGTAATTGATAATGCAAGAGTGGATGTAATGTAGTTGTTAGATAAGTAGGAGTTAAGTGTAGAATAACTATTATTGAATATAAAGGAGATTTGGATTTCTACATTAAGGAGTTACAGTAACTATGAATAAACAGGTGGGAATGGGGTGTATGAGGGCTGTTTTGGAGTATTAAGGGAACTTGAACTTGAGATCATGACATTATAATAAATGTAATTAGTAAAAAGGGAAAAATGAAAATAAAAAATGGAATGTTAAGATAGAAATTAAATAAAGAATATTTTGAAATGAGTAAAATGATATTGTTCCTTAAACATATTTGTTTTCAAAAAGGATTTATGGTTTTCTGATGATAAGGGATAATTTTTATTGTTGAAGGTTTTCCTTAAATGTTCAAATAAATTTTCAAAAAAAGTACTCTGCGTATGATATTTTGAAATTACAAAGCGTCACCTTACTAAATGGTATCACTCTGCATGTATGATCATTTCTATTTATAGGATGATTATTGTTTTAGAACTATGAGATTCCTACTGGGCAATTGTGCTCACCCCTTATTGTTTCATTTTCCCACAGGAAGAGAAGTCAGATTGATCGGTTGGAGGATTAAGAAGTTCACGTGTCTATTATGTGTAATTTCATAATAGATGTGCAAGAATGAATTTTATACATTGATGTTTGTAATTATTTATTTGTGATTCCGTAGCGAGAGCTTGACATATATTATTATTGTTGTTGTTTTCGTTGCGAGAGAGAACATGTATTATTTTGTTTCTATTACTCAAGGGTAATAGATATTTGTAAAAACAAAAAATGAACCTAAATTACAGACTTTTGATAATGTTTCCAAGTAATTAAAATTTGGGATGTGACATTTCTTTTATCCAACTATTATAATTATGTATGCTCAAGTTTTTTCTTTATGTACAACCTAAAAAAAAAAAAACCTTTCTTTCTTTTTTTTTTTAAAACCTTAGCAGGATTCCAAAATTTTGACCTTTTTTTATTTTTTTTAATTGAGGTCAAAAATTTGACCCGTGTTAAACAACCACTTGGCACTTTGTGAGCATACGATGCCTTGTCTGAACCAATGTCCTAAAAACTTTGACCTTGTTCCAGCTATTTTATGTTTTAACAAAAATTGTATATTGTACAAATTTTACACTTACAAATTTGTATCTTTTACTATAACTTATGTACAATATTTTTGCTAGGAATGAAATTACTATAATTTTGTTCTTAAACCTCTTTTTTTATAAATTTTTTTAGGTCCAATCAAGGAATAACATCCATTAAAACTCTAGAGAATAAACACCCACTTATGGGCAAGTGAAGTCTCTTGATACTATTGTCATGTAATTCTATTTTTTTTTAAATTAAAATTAATTTGATAAAAATAAATATACAAAAGTATTATCTTCTTTCCCCCCCCCCAAACAAAAAGTTATCTGAAAATGACAAGTATGGTTGATTTTTTTTTCATTTTTTTTCCCTCAAATTAACTTTTTGATTTAAAAAAATAACAAAATAATAATAGAATGTGGGAAAACTCCAACCAAATTGAAAGTCTAAAAAGTAGGCACTCTTGAAAAGTTTGGCTGTACTGGCAGGAAGACCTCGTTTGGGAACATGTTAATTTAGTAATTTTTTAATTATTTGATTAAAATATGAGCTAAAAAAATTAATATGTTTAGAATTATTTTTTGATTTTTACCAAAAGATGTGCAAAAAGTAGAGAGAAAACAGAATCTTTAATTTTTTGGTATAGATTTTTGACTTTTTGATTTTTTTAGTAATTTTTAGACTTTTTAACTAAAAAAATCACTTGCCAAACGAGGCTTAAATGTATGGATGGGGTCATGGTCCCTATCTCCCCCACCCTCTCTCCAGCCTTGTGGTCAAGGAAGGGATGTATGGATGGGGGTCATGGTCCCCTATCTCCCCTACCGTCTCTCCAGCCTTGTGGTCAAGGAAGGTTGTTGGAGGAAAGGTATTGTTGAAAGAAAAGGAGCATTCATAATAGGATGAATAAAATTGTTTGTTAAAATATATATTATATGACAAAAAATAGTAATAAAAGTGGAGCTTAAACATGTGTTAAGAATTTGTTAATTTTAGAGAGTGAGTGGTGGTGCATGGATGTTTTTTGTATGTTAAGGAGTGTGTTAAAATATATATATATATATATAAATAAGTAGCAGAAGCTGGCAAAGAAAATGGCCGGATTAATGACCAATTTTTATTTTATTTTTATTTTTTTCTTGAAGGGTCCGGACGTCCGGGAGGACGACCATGGCACTTCCCCACGTCCCCCTCTCTCTCTTGTTGGCTAAAATGTTAGGTAAAGTTAACAAAAAAGTTAACAGCTGAAGTTAACACAACCCACTAACAAACTCCTTAACACATCCGTTATGAACCCAAAAATTACTGTGGCTGGCTAAAATTTTGGCCACTAACACTAGCATACTCACTAACACATCCATTGTAAATGCTCTAAGAAATGAAATTTAAATTTATTTTTTTAAGTAAATAAAAATACATTTTTATTTTCACAAATTTAAAAAAAAATTAATTTTTCTTTTTTTTGTCTTTCATTCTTTGGTAATGAAAACTAGAAACTTAACATATTTCTGTTTCCGTTTTTTTTATAATTTTTTTTAAATAAAACAAAAACGAAAACAGTAGCAAATAAATTCTAAACTTTGAAAATTGATAATTTTAAACTACATTCCACACACTCATGAGAGTCTGTATTTCCACACATCCTTTATGCTAAATTCATATATTAATCAATCTTTCTTTCTTTTTTAATTATAATTATTCTATCAACCGAAATGAATAATACAAATATTTTTCTTTTCGTACTTGACTAATACGAATATTAGCGCACACATCACACCTTTAATTTTGGTTTGATAGCTCATAATATTTGAATCAAATGTTTAAAATTTTTTAAATGTATATAAGCTACAAAACGTATGAATTGAATAACAACGTGTGAAAATAGAAACTCTTCCACTTATCTCTCACGAAAGATGGTAATTTCCCTTAAAAAAAAAAAAAAAACAGATAAATTCAACAGGAACGATTTTACAATGATCATGTTTAATGGTGCCAATATGGGAGAAAAGAAGTACATAATCTCGGAGTATTACATATTTATATTTTTTTACCAATCATCATTTATCATGTCTTTTTATCTTTCTCAATCATTCAATACAAAATCATATTACTCTACATTTTTCACCAATCATAATACTATAAAATACCACGTAACCATGTTCTAGAAATACCCAATAATCACCCATAATTATAATTGATTGAGTAATTCTAGAGACCCACACTTTTAGGCCTATAAATCCAACCACGATGATGCGGGAAGAGAGTTGGACCTACATCATTAAATGTGTAACGAATCAAAAGTTGACACGTATGATATTGCAACATTATGGGTACTATTGTGAGAGTTTTTTTTTTTTTGTGGGTCTTAAATATTTTCCTTATTAATTGAGTTTAAATGAGTAATTTTATAAATTGTGTCTAATTTAATTAAGAGAAAATTATAAATAAATAAAAA
Source organism: Camellia granthamiana (assembly GCA_036172215.1). Taxonomy (NCBI): domain Eukaryota; kingdom Viridiplantae; phylum Streptophyta; class Magnoliopsida; order Ericales; family Theaceae; genus Camellia; species Camellia granthamiana. The sequence goes on from CM069905.1 coordinate 97,384,320, forward strand.
AAATTGACCATTGTAATAAAAAAAATCTTAAAATTTTAATTTTGTCAATTTAAAGCTGAATCTTTGATTTATTTTCAATCTAAACTATCAGCCTATATCCGTTAAGTAAAAACATTCAATCTAAACCATCAGCCTATATTTGTTAAGAAAAACCAATGAAAAATAGCATTTTAATTATTAAACTTAACTTACATATACATAAAATGTCTAAAATATTATTTTTTATTGAGTTTAATAATTAAAATACTATTTTTTTCATCAATATTGTTTAACATAAATAGATAAATAGTGTAAATTGAAAATAAATCTAAATTTTAGAATTTAAATTAATAAAATTCAAATTTTATTTTACTATAATAATAAAAATCCTTTTTTTTTTTTTTGTAATTTCCCATTTAATTAATTAATAAGATATATATATATATATATATCTTTATATGAAGAACAAAGAAGGTGCATGCATTGTGTATTGTATGGGCTGTGTGGTGGTGTGGGGGTTGGAGGATAGGAATAGGATAGAGGGTCCCATATTGACTTTCACGTGCCGCCCACATGCTGACAAATGTGATCTGTCGGCCAACCAACCCCTCCACTCTATCTCTCTCTCTCCATTTTCTTCTTCACACGTGACGTCCATCTCCATGTGCTCCTTCTCCTACGCGTAGTTATTTTTATTTTTTTTTGGAAAAATTACTTACCAATGTTAGTTTTCAAAAATCAATCTCATTGCTTGGTTCCATTTTTTTAAAAATACTTTTTAAAAATTTTATTTTTTTATTTTTCATATTTTTTTTGTTTTTACTAAAGTTTTTAATATTTTAAATAATTTTTTTACTTTTTAGACATACTTAACATAAATACACTTAAAAAGTAAAAAAATTATAAAAAAAATCTTTAAAAAATTCACTAAATACCAAAAATACAAAAAAATATATATAAGAATTCAGTACATTTTTTATATTTTTATGTATTTATTAATTTTTTAAAATATTTTTTCACAAATTTTTTATTTTTTAGATACATCTAAGTAAGGGGCATTTAAAAAAGTAAAAAAAAAAATGTTTAAAATTTTAAAAATATTCACTAAAAATAAAAAAAACACGAAAACCAAAAAGCTCAATTTCAAAAAATTTAATTCAGAAAACTCAAACCAAACACACTGATTATATTTTATGATTTTAATTATTAATATTTATAATATTTATCACTTTTTGATAATTAATTTTTAAAAAAATCCATTGTATTGTTATTTCTTCAATTTTTTTTATTACTAATAGTAATAGGGAAATACTATATTAAAATATTTTTATTTTTTAAAATTTTAAGTATTTTTTAAAAATATGTGACCAACAGTTTGGGAGCCATTCTTTGATGTGAAATTTTTTATATTTTTATAAAATCCTTTGAAATTTCATGTAAATCCTTTTTTTTATAATAAATTAAAAAATATATATATATATAATCAAATCATAACACGTGATTAGTCTTAATTTCTCAATTATCAAAATCAAAAAATTTGATTCGATTGCGAACACTCATATTCTAATTTTATAATTCTTAATTTAATTAGTGCAAAATTAGGGGTGGGCGTGGGTTTGTTGCGGCCACGAAACCTTCAATCCGCCATCCGTCCACTAGATTAGCGGATTGGAGAAAATCAATCCGCATCCGTCCGCCAATTCGGCAGATGTGGATTGAACGGATTGGCGGTTTGGCGGATGGATGCGAATCGGATTGGCGGTTCAAAATTTTTATAAATTTTCAACATAATTCAATTTGTGCACTTCCTCAAAAAAAAAAAAAAAGTATTACAGTCAATAACTTAAAAAAGTATTACAATCACTGTATGCCTCATTCAAAGAAAGAAAATTTAAAATTTCAGAATATCACAATCACTGCATACCTCATCCACATATTACAATCACCGCATGATTCATCCACAAAAAGTATTACAATCTGTGGTTCTTAAAACATAAAAACGATTCAAACTACTAAAACCATGAACAGAGTAGTAATAGAGATTGTATGTCTTTGTATTGTTACATCTATATATGTTTTTGAAAACAAAAACCAACCAGCATATATTATATTTTATATTTATTATTTTTAGAGTTAGATTTAAAAACCAAAAAATATAGATAAACGTTTATTTTTTTCAATTCAAAAAATATATTCAAATTGAAAACTTTTTTTCAACAGAATATTTAAACTCTTTTTCAATTGAAAACACAAACAAAATATTTAAACAAATTGAAAACACAAAGTCTTATAAATTACTAGGGGCGTTCGCGGTTTGGTGGTTCGGTTGTGGCCAAAGGAATCTCAAATCTGCCATCCGTCCGCCAAATTGGCGGATTGGAGAAAATCCGTCCGTTCGTCATCACGCATCCATCCAAAATGCGGCGAATCGATTCAATTCGGGCAGTTTTGACAGATCAGTATATCCGCTACCCACCCCTATCCAAAATAGTAGATCCCAGATCCAAGAAATGTATCTACCCAATTTGAAATTACAAATTACTAGCGGGGAGTCGTGAAAAAATTAATAACCTATTTTTAAATAAAATAACATAGATGGTTTGGATTTTGTAGTCAAATTGCAAAAATAAAAAAGTTAGACTCATAATTTAAGCCTCACAATTTTATTACAATGGCATGCAGCTTATGTGTTAATTTTTTATTTAATAATGTAATGTTCAATTCCCTTGTTAGAGTTGCAAATTTGGGTGAATTCAACTCGAACAATCCAATTCCAACCCAAATTTTTTGAAAGATAGAGCAAAATATTTTTAATTTGGTGACATTTTGGACTAAAATTCATAAACTCGAATTAAATTCGAGTGAGTTTCGACAAAGATACTGTCACGACCCGCTCCCCGTACCCAAGGGTTAAGTATCGTGATGACCAGTAACTGAGGTTACCTCCGACCAATTCTTAAACAAATTAATAAACGTGAGCGGAAATAATATTCAAGTGAGGATACCAAAATAATCATTAGAATTTTTATTTTTATAAAAAAATTTATTGATCAAAAAGACCAATATTTACATATAAACATATCCATAAAAGTGTTGTGCGTGTTTATTCCGCAGCCCCACAACTAAGGCTTACCAAAAGCTATTTCTGAATTGCATTATTTCCTGAAAATTGGAAAATAGCTATAAGCACATGGCAGAGTGAGAAATATTATGCCAAGAGTATAAAAGACACAAAATAATCATGGATAGTTATGTAACTAAAATATTTAAGATAGCTTAAGCTCCGTTTGGGAAGTTGGTTTGTGGGCTTTTTGGCTAAAATAGTCACAAAAAACAAAATAGATTTTTTGGCTCAATAAGACAAAACATCACATCCAACCCATAATCATTAACTTCTTTCTCTCACAAAAAAGTCAAAAAAGCCAAAAGCCCTTCCCAAATCAGGCTTTTTAACCCCATGCTAAAATAGTCAGAAAAGCCAAAAAGCCAACCCACTTCCCAAACGGAGCTTTAGTCTGAACAAATAATCATTTAAGTAGCAAAACTGAGATTATGTAAATAAATAACCATAACCACGGTACCGAACAGAACAGAACAGAGGTCACAGGAGTGACAGTCAGAACAGAGGTACGGATTCAATAGATGGCTCGTACGGATTATAGAGGTGGCTCCCACAATAGTGTAACACTTTTCTCCGCACAGCACTTTACTCCGCACAGAACAGAGGCCAATAGATCCATGACAACAGAGGGTCACAAAGTGACCAAACAGAGCCGATGGTTATTTAAGTCTCCCAAAGCGTGGGACTCACGTGGTAATACTTACAAAACATAATTGTTTATAAGGTTATAATTAAATATTCTTTAAAAGTTAAACAAACATATCCATGGGTTTCATTTTAAACAAATAGAGTTCATAAAATAACCCACGTAATTGAAATATTAATATAATTTATAAAACATAAACTTGTATAAAATAATTTATGATAAGTCAAAACATACGTAAAATATATTATGGTGACTCAATGTATAATATAACTCACCTTAAAAGGAGTATCTTACTACAAAAGACTCTTCCGACTTCCATTATTTTCTTTCCATTTTCTTCGCTTCCTTTTCCCTCGTTCCTTTCACTCAATTTGCTGCCCCCCATCCTCTTATATATACACCAGCACAAAATGCCTAACCATGGTGACTCACCTCTCCTAAGCCTAGATAACACAGGTGGTGTAACCTTTTTTCCCTGGAGAGATTTACAAATCCCTTAATTAATTGTTGGTTAATAATGTTAGCCTTATCAACAAGTTGGCCTTATCACTTTGGTATGCTTATTATTAATTATCATTATTATTCTTATTTCATATATTTATTTATTTCTTATTATTATTATTACCACTGTTATATTTATTTATTTTTAATAATATATTATCACATATAACCATAACACTAATATAAAATTTAAGAGAGAATTTAAATTTTAGGATTGTTACAGATACTAAACAACTTGAAATCCAAATTGTATATAAGAAAATATAAAAATATTAAATATAAATTATCACGTACAATCATCACTTTTTTTTAATAGAAAAAATAAGTTTTACCAATTATAACTTTTATTAAAATATATATATATATATTTCTTTCTATTTGGTTTTAGTGCAAGTCACTTTTTAGTTATTTAAGTAAAAAATATTTTCGTTTTAGTTTTAATTTGTTTAATTGACAATTAAAAAAAAAAATTAACAGGATTTATCATATTTGGCAAGTTCTAAAAAAAGTCTTACATTTTAATAGTATCACTCCTGATTAAGGCCGAAATGTACATCATTATTTCGGCCGTTAATTAGAATCTCTTAATTTCACTTGCTGGTCAAATTGTATACTTTATGTGTGTTGAATGTCAATCAGGTTGTACATTGTCGGAGCATAAAATGGACAAAAAGACAAAATTTGGACAGAGTTGACTTTTTCTGGAAAAGTCAAACCGACGTTTTAAACCTGTTTGGAAGTGAGTAGAAGTATAAAAAGAAAAGGAAAAGGTTTTTCTAGGGTTCTGAAGTTGTTTTGACCTAAAGAGAGAGGCTAGGGTTTGGAAAAGAGAGGGAAACAAAAGTTTCAAGGATGTCTCCCATGGTGGTTTCTTCTCCATCTACCTCATTCCACTCCTCCATGAGTGGCTAGTCTTCTTTTCTAGGGTTTTGGTGAAACCCTAGCCATGTAATTATTTTGTTTTCTTTTTGATTTTTAATTATGTAAAGGTTTGAAGATTTGTATGGTGATTTAGAAGTTTCTTTTATATATTTTTCATTATCTCTTCGAATATTTGACTTTCTGTGATTGTTGAATGTTATCCATACATGTGTTTTCTATTCCTTCACATTCAAAGTATGAGACGAACCATACTACAAGGAATGAGTCGTATCACTACCTTAGTTTAGAGTGAACGATTTGTATTACTTGAGATGGTTCGTGCTCGTACATTGAATGTGATGATCTTCTTATCAAATGCTTCGAGCTTGTAGTTGCGAAACATTAATCCGTTCAAACCATAGCATAATTGATTTCAATTGGAAACCCTATGTAATAACCATCACCACTGATTACTGCTAAACTGAGACTGATTATGATCAGTAATTGAATCGACTGAAATACTGAACTGACTGATTGAATATACTAGTTTAAATGCATCTCTATCTGTTCGACTGTTAAACTATCTATTCATGTTTTATGTTTTAAACTGCAAATTGAAGGCCTTATCGGCGACCGAATCTGAAATTGATTAGTGATATGTGTTAATCATAATTTATGTGATTTTATGGCATATTTAATTGAAATGTGATTTGGTATGATTAAATTAGATTAAATAAAGTTAAATTATAAGAGTTAGCCTTATTTATCATCTTGCCATGCTAGTGGGCCACTATGTTAACACACTTGAAGCCTTATTTCATTCAAACAAAACATTTCCTCAACCATTTCCTTGAGCTTAACCGACTAGAGGGAGTGAGAGAGAGGAAAAACTTGTTTTCAACCAAATTGACTTGAAGGCTTAGGAGATTTGAAGAATTCTTTACAATTGAGCTCCCTTATCTTACATTCTAGACTTAAGGTTGGTGTTTCATCCTCTCATTTATGTATTTGAGTTGTATCTTGCATAGTCCATGGCTAATTAGTGGTTTAAAGTCAAGAATTTGCTTAAAATGTTGAATTGTAGCATAAATCATGCATGCATGTTGCCATCCTTGAGTTTTAAAGAGTATGATTCATGAAATTCCACATGCATGTTTATATTTTTGCATTGGACCATGAATTCATCTTGTTTATGGAGAAATTGGCTCATATCAGCATATATTTGAAGCTTTGACTTGGTTTAAATTCATGCGTGTCACATTGGAAGTATGTTCTTGAACTTTGGTTTGAAAATGGATTTAATTGAACTACCTTTGGGCTTTGATTTCTCAAATTGATCTTTGAAACATGTTATATTATGAGTTTTGAAGTGTTTTCCAGAAAATTAACCCAAGAGAATCGCAATTGATGCATTAAAACTTGGTTTTGAGCTTGAGGTTCAAATCTGGAATTTCCAGAATTTGGACTCACGCTCGAGCGGGGAGAGTGGCGCTCGAGCGTAAAATTCGTGCTCCCAGCACTTTGCATTGTTTTGCAGTCCGCTCGAGCGGGTGTCGAGCGCTCATCGAGCGTGATTTTCGCACATCTTGTACTTTTGCATGTTTTGCAATCCGCTCGAGCGTAGGAAGTGACGCTCGAGCGGGGAACCTTTGTCTGCATGTCCGCTCGAGCGGGGAAAGACACGCTCGAGCGGGACCCTGTTTTTCTGAAAATTCTGAAAATGTTTTTAAAGTGCATCTTTGCATCCTCATTGCATTCTAGGCATTCTTAGGCCTAGTTTAAAGCATCTTAATGAGGATATTGATGTAGAACCACACCGAGGCAAATTAGGGATTACGTCTTTGATTCCCGAATGTGAACTTAGTGTGTGTTCATCCTGTAAACTGTGTAGGGTTGGTATCTGAGGACGCACTCTAGCTTATCTGTAGCCCAGAACTCTGTGAGTAACAACTGTGTAAAGATATGTTCAAATATGAATATCTTCTGAATTGTTAAACTGTACTGTTTCGGAATTGATACTTTTAACTGAATGAATGTATGTCCTCTATTCTGAACTGTATTGTGGCATCCATAGCAACTACTGTTACTGTTACTGCTACTGTTACAGAGATCTCTGTTAATTCCTATCTTGGAACTTCTGTTTACTGTTATGATGGCCATCATTGACTGCTCGATCTTTCAAGACCCACTGTTTACTGTACTGTTCTGCTAATGGATGTACCACATATGACTGTTATGACTGAATGACTGATATACTGAATCAATTGACTGTTTTCAATACTGAAAGGACATTCATTCTTAACCTCTTTACGCATTATGTTATTCACTGGGCTTTAGCTCACTGCTCATATATATATGTAGGTGTTCAGGCACCGAACTGTTGCTAGGGGCGTCAAGCTAAGCACTGTTTTGTCAAGCCAACCTTTGTGCCTCATCTCGAGGTTCCAGTACTGTTCAGGCCAAGGCCATGGGGTGTTTTAGATTCCCCCTTTTTTTTGTTTGTGTCTTGTATAGACTAAGTGAGACTTGTACTGTACTGAATGTTTCTGTATACGTTGTAAATACTATTCTGTTTCTGAATGTGTATATATGAAAAGTCTTTTTGCATACAGACTGTCATAGCTCATTGAACATTGTTTAATTACTCTTTTGGCTTCCGCCAGCCCCTGTACTCTGTATTACTGTTTTACTGTTAAGCAGGCCTTTGGTAATCTCGGATTACTGGCCGGTTACGGTGCTAAACCCATAGGGGCAGGTTTGGGTCGTGACAAAGTGGTGTTAAAGCGATACTAAACCACGAGTTATACCACACACACGTGTCCAAATGAGCTATAGGATGTCCTAGAAAAGTAATAGGGCATTATATGAGCATGAAAAGTGTGTGTGGCCATGACATGACTATATGTGCTAATGTGTTAAATGTTTAAGGTATGCAACTTCCTATGTTTATTATTGCTATGTTGCATATAGTGAAATGGATAATGTAAGGACTACTGATGAAACTGAATCATCTGACGCCAGAATGGCGAGATTAGAAAGAACTGTTGAGCTACTAACTGAAGCCTTAAGGCAATAGCAACAACAGAACCAACAGCCCCCACCTCCTTCGGTACAGCCGGAACAGAATGTGGATGATGACATCATTGCTCTAACACAGAAATTTAGCAAGATAAAACCGTCATCCTTTCAGGGAGTCCTTGAACCCTTGAAGGCTGAAGCATGGGTTCTTGAAACAGAGAAGTTATTTGAAGTGTTTCCGTGTTCGGAGGCACACAAAGTACTGCTAGCTACCTTCACCTTACAAGAGGAGGCCAGAAGGTGATGGATGCTAGTCCGTGACACCAACACAGTTGTGACTTGGGCTCAGTTTAAAGAGTCCTTCTTTGAGAAATACTTTCCACAGTGTGTCCGAGACCGCAAGGTGACTGAATTTGAACAGTTGAGGTAAGGTACCATGTCTGTTGCTGAATATGAATCGAAATTTACTGAACTTGCCAGATATGCACCACATATGGTGGACACTGACTATAAGAAGGCCAGGAAATTTGAAAGCAGCCTTAATGTCGAAGTACTCGACAGAATTAACGTGTTGAAATTGCACAAGTATGTGGATGTTCTTGACCGGGCCATTATAGCTTAATCAAATATTGAAGCACTGAAACAAACTGAAACACCAGCTTCTGAATGGCGTGGTAAGAAACGGGGTTTTAAATTCAAAACAGGCAGAAATAACCCACTGAACAAAAAGCAAAACTCAGGGTCAACCACCAGCTCGAGTCAGGGAAGTGGTTCCATACCGCCTTGTTCTGAATGTGGTAAGAAACACAAAGGGGTTTGTTATAAACTTTCAGGTGCTTGTTATAGGTGTGGCAAGGTGGGTCACATGGTCAAAGATTGCCCTTCCACTCCTCAGGGCAATAGTAAAGCTGCACCAAGCGCAGCAGCATCAACTGCCCCACCAAAACCCAACCCTAAAACGACTGGAAAAGAGCCTATGAGGCAGGGCCGAGTGTTCGCACTAGTACCGGGAGATGTACAAAATATCGAGACCGTTGTGTCAGGTATACTCTGAATTTGTGCTCAAAATGCATATGTACTGATTGATTCGGGGTCTACACATTCATATGTATCGTATGCTTTTTCGCGAAAATTGAATAGACCATTGGAACCCATGACTTACTTGTTAGCTGTATCTTCACCTGTTGGGGGATCTGTGACTTGTGCTTATATGTACCCTGCATGTGAAATTATTGTTGTGGATATGCATCTGTATATTGATTTACTGCTATTAAATATTGACCATTTTGATGTAATATTGGGGATGGACTGGTTACAAAAATATCATGCTACTATTGACTGTGTAACGAAACAAGTGATTTTTCGTCCACCTGGTTTACCCGAATTTGTGTTTGACGGGATTGGCGTAGTACCTCCCCCATATTTGATTTCATCTATGAAAGCATACAAACTGATTAGAAATGGGTGCAAAGGGTATTTCTGTTCTGTATTGACTGTATCTACTGATGTTAACGCTAATGTGAACAGTATTCCTATAGTCAGAGAATTCCCAAATGTTTTTCCAAATGATCTGCCAGGAGATTTGATTGATAGGGAGATTGAGTTCACCGTTGATGTGATTCCGGGTACACAGCCAGTATTTAAAGCTCCTTACCGAATGGCTCCGACTGAACTGAAAGAATTGAAAGTGTAACTACAACATCAGGCCCAGTACATCGCCATGGGTTGCACTTGTCTTGTTTGTGAAAAAGAAAGACGGCTCACTGAGACTTTGTATTGACTACCGTGAACTGAACAAGGTAACTGTGAAAAATAAATATCCATTGCCGCGTATTGACGACTTATTTGATCAGTTACAGGGTGCTCAAGTGTTCTCTAAGATTGATCTCAGATCCGGATATCATCAGTTGAAAGTTAAACTAGAGGATATTGACAAAATTGCTTTTCGAACGAGGTATGGACATTACGAATTCCTAGTTATGCCTTTTGGAGTTACCAATGCACCTGCTGCATTTATGGACTTTATGAACAAAATTTTTAAACCATTCCTCGATGACTTTATTGTTGTATTCATAGATGACATTCTGATTTATTCTAAAAGTAGAGAAGAACATGAACATCATCTGAGAGCATCTCCAACGGTTAACCTTTTTTTTCATCAAATCTGATGCGAAAAAGGGTGATTTCCTCAATTTGGTACGTCGCGCTCCAACGGTGTTGCATCAAATTTGTTGCATCAAATTTGCGCCGGGCAACCGGTTGGTTGACCGGCCGGTCGACCGGCCGGTCAACCGGTAAAGGCCAAATTTTTTTTTTTTTTACCGGTTTGAACCCTTTGTTCTGAACTTTTTGAACTTCTGGGTGGTCGACCGGGTGGTCAACCGGCCGGTCGACCGGGTGGTCAACCGGCCGGTCGACCGGGTGGTCGACCACCTAGGCAAAAAAAATTTTTTTTTTTTTTTTTTTGACTGGTTTGAACCGAAAAGTGAACCTTTTGAACTTTTTTCCGGGGCGACCGGTTGGTCACCCGGTTGGTCAACCGGTTCGTAATTCTCAACGGTCAGGAACAGTGTTTTGCTGAAATGCTTCGCGTGTTCTCATTTTGATACCAGATTTGCTGAATTCCCGATTTGGTATCGATTTGATGAAACCGTTGGAGCTCAAAAAATTGGGAAAAATTGGGTTTCTCATCAAATTTTGAATTTGATGCTGGATTTGATTCTCCGTTGGAGATGGTCTGAGACTTGCCTTACAGACCCTAAGAGAACAGAAACTGTATGCGAAATTGAGTAAATGTGAATTTTGGCTTGATCATGTTATGTTTTTGGGACATGTTATTAGTAGAGATGGTATTACAGTTGACCCGCAGAAAATTAAAGCAGTAGTGAACTGGCCTAGACCGACAAATGTTACCGAAGTCCGAAGTTTCCTAGGCTTAGCCGGGTATTACAGAAGATTTGTCAAAGACTTCTCCAAAATTGCCCTACCACTGACACAGTTGACTCAGAAAAGGATATCATTTGACTGGACTAACCAAAGAGAATTAGCATTCCAAGAGTTGAAAACTCGACTTGTGACTGCACCGGTTCTTACCTTACCTTCAGGTACGGATGGTTTTACCATTTTCAGTGATGCTTCTCATAAGGGTTTGGGATGTGTTTTAATGCAGAATGGGAGAGTTATTGCCTATGCTTCTCGACAACTGAGACCACATGAAAAGAACTACCCGACCCATGATTTAGAACTTGCTACAGTAGTGTTTGCACTGAAAATTTGGCGTCACTACCTTTACGGGGCAACATGTGAAGTGTATACCGATCACAAGAGCTTGAAATACTTCTTCACACAGAAAGAACTGAACATGAGGCAGCGGAGATGGTTAGAATTGATTAAGGACTATGACTTACAAATTCTGTACCATCCAGAAAAAGCTAACACCGTTGCTGATGCACTGAGTCGGAAAGCGATTGGGAATTTAGCTTGTTTGCTTACCGGGCAGAAAGAATTGCTTTGTGACCTTGAAAGATTTGAAATTGAAATCGTTTTGCGTGAACAAGGTGGGACAATAGCTGCTATTTTTGCTCAACCAACACTAATTGAAGAGATTAAAGAGAAACAACAACAGGATGACTTCTTGAAGAAGATCATCGAGGAACGGGAATCCAAACCGAGGCCGGATTTCAAATTTGAGAATAATGTGTTGAGATTTCAGGGAAGATTGTGTGTACCGAGTGATTTTGAACTAAAAAGGAGAATTCTGCAAGAAGGCCACAATTCAAAATTGTCTATCCATCCAGGAAATACGAAAATGTATCAAGACTTGAAATTGAATTTTTGGTGGCCAGGAATGAAGAAAGAAATTGCTGATTTTGTGTCAAAATGTCTTCATTGCCAACAAGTTAAAGCCGAACATCAACGACCCACAGGTTTACTGCAACCCTTACTGATACCAGAGTGGAAATGGGAACATATTACCATGGATTTCATTGTTGGTTTGCCTCGCTCCAGTAAAGGTATGGATTCAATTTGGGTTATTGTTGATAGACTGACTAAATCTGCTCATTTCTTACCTGTCAAAACAATTTATAATGCGGACAAATTGGGTGTAATCTATATTGATGAGATTGTTAGACTGCATGGAGTGCCTGTGTCCATTGTTTCTGATAGGGACTCGAAGTTTACATCGAGATTTTGGCAAAGCCTACAGACAGCATTGGGTATTGAACTGAGACTGAGTAGTGCATACCATCCCCAAACAGATGGCCAGTCAGAAAGGACCATCCAGACTCTGGAAGACTTACTGAGAATGTGTGTCCTTGATTTTCAGGGAAATTGGGAAAACCATTTGCCATTGGCTGAATTCGCCTACAACAACAGTTATCACTCAAGTATTGGTATGGCGCCTTTCAAGACATTGTATGGCAAAAAATGTCGATCTCCGATTTGCTGGGCAGAAGTTGGAGATGGGCCTTTGCTTGGGCCCGAGATTGTTTATGAAACTACAGAAAAAGTGAAATTGATTCAACAGAGACTGAAAACCGCACAGAGCCGACAAAAAAGTTATGCGGATGTTAGAAGGCGAGATAGAGAATATGAAGTAGGTGATCACGTTTTTGTGAAAGTGACACCGATGAAAGGGCAGACCCGTTTTGGGGTTAAAGGCAAGCTAGCACCGAGATATGTCGGACCGTATGAGATTATCGAGAAAATCAATCCGGTGGCGTATCAAGTAGCGCTTCCTCCTAAAATGGAACATATGCATAACGTGTTCCACATTTCTATGTTGAGGGACTACCTCCAGGATCCTTTCCATGTGATAGAGCCTACTCGTGTAGTGTTGAGTGATGACTACACTTATGAAGAACGGCCTATTCAGATTGTGAACAGGCGGATCAAGAAGTTGAGAAACAAAGAGATTCCGTTAGTGAAAGTTGACTGGAAAAACCATGGTGGCGTGTATGCCACTTGGGAAAGGGAAGATGACATGGCCAAGAGATATCCTGAATTGTTCCCACTGGATCCTGTTTTCTTCCAGAACGAAGGTAATTCAAGTTTGGAGGACCAAACTCTTTTTAAGGAAGGGAGACTGTAATAACCCTCACCACTGATTACTGGTTAACCACTGATTACTGCTAAACTGAGACTGATTATGATGAGTAATTGAATCGACTGAAATACTGAACTGACTGATTGAATGTACTAGTTTAAATGCATCTCTATCTGTTCGACTGTTAAACTATCTATTCATGTTTTATGTTTTAAACTGCAAATTGAAGGCCTTATCGGCGGCCGAATCTGAAATTGATTAGTGATATGTGTTAATCATAATTTATGTGATTTTATGGCATATTTAATTGAAATGTGATTTGGTATGATTAAATTAGATTAAATAAAGCTAAATTATAAGAGTTAGCCTTATTTACCATCTTGCCATGCTAGTGGGCCACTATGTTAACACACTTGAAGCCTTATTTCATTCAAACAAAACATTTCCTCAGCCATTTCCTTGAGCTTAACCGACTAGAGGGAGTGAGAGAGAGGAAAAACTTGTTTTCAACCAAATTGGCTTGGAGGCTTAGGAGATTTGAAGAATTCTTTACAATTGAGCTCCCTTATCTTGCATTCTAGACTTAAGGTTGGTGTTTCATCCTCTCATTTATGTATTTGAGTTGTATCTTGCATAGTCTATGGCTAATTAGTGGTTTAAAGTCAAGAATTTGCTTAAAATGTTGAATTGTAGCATAAATCATGCATGCATGTTGCCATCCTTGAGTTTTGAAGAGTATGGTTCATGAAATTCCACATGCATGTTTATATTTTTGCATTGGACCATGAATTCATCTTGTTTATGGAGAAATTGGCTCATATCAGCATATATTTGAAGTTTTGACTTGGTTTAAATTCATGCATGTCACATTGGAAGTATGTTCTTGAACTTTGGTTTGAAAATGAATTTAATTGAACTACCTTTGGGCTTTGATTTCTCAAATTGATCTTTGAAACATGTTATATTATGAGTTTTGAAGTGTTTTCCAAAAAAATTAGCCCAAGAGGATCGAAATTGATGCATTAAAACTTGGTTTTGAGCTTGAGGTTCAAATCTGGAATTTCCAGAATTTGGACTTACGCTCGAGCGGGGAGAGTGGCGTTCGAGCGTGAAATTCGTGCTCCCAGCACTTTGCATTGTTTTGCAGTCCGCTCGAGCGGGGGATTGCACGCTCGAGCGGGGACTTGTGTCACACGCTCGAGCGGGTGTCGAGCGCTCATCGAGCGTGATTTTCGCACATCCAGTACTTTTGCCATGTTTTGCAGTCCGCTCGAGCATGGGAAGTGACGCTCGAGCAGGGAACCTTTGTTTGCATGTCCGCTCGAGCGGGGAAAGACACGCTCGAGCGGGACCCTGTTTTTCTGAAAATTCTAAAAATGTTTTTAAAGTGCATCTTTGCATCCTCATTTCATTATAGGCATTCTTAGGCCTAGTTTAAAGCATCTTAATGAGGATATTGATGTAAAACCACACCGAGGTAAATTAGGGATTACGTCTTTGATTCCCGAATGTGAACTTAGTGTGTGTTCATCCTGTAAACTGTGTAGGGTTGGCATCTGAGGATGCGCTCTAGCTTATCTGTAGCCCAGAACTCTGTGAGTAACAACTGTGTAAAGATATGTTCAAATATAAATATCTTTTGAATGGTTAAACTGTACTCTTTCGGAATTGATACTGTTAACTGAATGAATGTATATCCTCTATTCTGAACTGTATTGTGGCATCCATAGCAACTACTGTTACTGTTACTGCTACTGTTACAGAGATCTCTGTTAGTTCCTATCTTGGAACTTCTGTTTACTGTTATGATGGCCATCATTGACTGCTCGGTCTTTCAAGACCTACTGTTTACTGTACTGTTCTGCTAATGGATGTACCACATATGACTGTTATGACTGAATGACTGATATACTGAATCAATTGACTGTTTTTAATGCTGAAAGGACATTCATTCTTAACCTCTTTACGCATTATGTTATTCACTGGGCTTTAGCTCACTGCTCATATATATATGTAGGTGTTCAGGCACCGAACCGCTGCTAGGGGCGTCAGGCTAAGCATTGTTTTGTTAAGCCAACCTTTGTGCCTCACCTCGAGGTTCCAGTACTGTTCAGGCCAAGGCTATGGGGTGTTTTAGATTCCCCCTTTTTTTGTTTGTGTCCTGTATAGACTAAGTGAGACTTGTACTGTACTGAATGTTTCTGTATACGTTGTAAATACTGTTCTGTTTCTGAATGTGTATATATGAAAAGTCTTTTTGCATACAGACTATCACAGCTCATTGGACATTGTTTAATTACTATTTTGGCTTCCGCCAGCCCATGTACTCTGTATTACTGTTTTACTGTTAAGCAGGCCTTCGGTAATCTTGGATTACTGGCCGGTTATGGTGCTAAACCCATAGGGGCGGGTTTGTTTCGTGACACCCTACTTATGTGGTTAGTGATGAATTCTCTACCTTAGGATTTTCCCCCAATTCAGTAAACCCAATTTCAATTATTATTGATAATTTAATTCCTTAGTTTAATTTATTTGTTATTAAATTAGGTTATGAACATCAATCTTTTTATCAAAATTAATTTAGGAATTTAACAATTAAATTAGTTTAATTTCACAATTGTCCCTGTGGATCGATACCTGGACTTACCATTACTCTGATAGAATTTGGTATAGTTTAGTATTTAATTTTGGTGTTTTCAACGACCCATCAATTCCCATGATTTTGGAGATAAATTTTGAGTCTGAGTTAAAGCACTGCAAATTTATCAATTAAAGGAAAAATTGTATTGAAACAAATATAGAATAATTAAAATATATATATATATATATATATGGAAAATTATAGAGTAAAGAAAAAAAAAATTCTTTCTATTTGATTTTAGCAAGTCATTTTTTGGTTGTTTAAGTTAAAAACTATTGACAATTATTATTACAAAAAAAAAATAAAAAAACTCTTTAATAGGATCTATCACATTTGGCAAGTTTTAAAAAAGGCCATATATTTTTACAAAACAATACAGACCTCCTTTTTTTTTTACCCCCACAACCCCCACAGACATATGTTAGCCAGAGATAGGAGGGAAAAAAAAAAATAAACAAACAAAAAGTTGGCCAATCACAATGCATTAGGGGTGCTGGGAGTTCCCCAAAAAGGAGGTCCCAATCTTTTTCCATATTTTTAACAGGGTTATCCCCATGAAGCGAGAGATAAACTTCAAGTCTGAGTTAAACCACTGTAAATTTATCAACTAATTGTAAAGAAACATTGTGTTGAAACAAACATAAAATAATTCAAAATATATATTGAAAATGATAGAGAAAAGTTTGTGAGATGAAATTTTAATTATCAATTAATAATTTTTCTCAATTTCATAATTTTGGTTAAAATTTGAAGGAGAGATCTTAAAAGGGAAAGATTAGGAAAGATTCAATGATAATTAATGGAAATTACTAATTTGTTTTTTTTCCTGGAAACTAAATTTAATTTAATTTAAAATGATAAATTATATTTAGACTAATAATATCATGACACATCATTGTTAATGATATAAAAATTTTTAAAAAAAATGGATGGAAAGTTTAAGCTATAAAAACCTAACAATATTTTGTAATTATATATAAATTTAGAAATGTGATTTAATTTTCTTATATATGTGTGGGTGATTGTCTTATGTGTCAAAAGTTAAAATATGTTAATATATTAATTAAACAATTAAATTTATAGTAAAAGAACCAATAGTTACATGGCATGTGTTTTTTTATATTTTTATAAATTCAAACAATCTAAGAAAATAGAGAAATTCTAATATATATACCTTTGAAAATTGTGTACTATATACACTCTTAGTTATATTATTTTCTTTTTTAGTTATGGTTAATTTTCTTCTTTCATTATGACATTATTTTAGTTATAACTTATGAGATCTTTAGTTATGTCTCATGTTATGTTTAGTTATGACATTTTTTTAAAAAAAATTATGACTTAAAAAATATAAAATTATGTCATTTTTTTCTTTAATTATAAGATGGATATTGAGGATATGTATCATAGTATTTTCTAAGAAAATAGTATAGATGTTTTGAACTAAACATAGTTGTGCACCTCCTGGCCTTAATTGCATAAAGATGAGGACTTAAATTATAGTCCAAAAACATACAAAGAAAATAATAGTGTGATTTAAATTCAAGGGGAATTTACCATTCAAAGGATTTTTAAAAATTATTACATATTAGTGAAAAAAATTATAATTATAATTATTAATATTTATAATATTTACCATTTTTTATAAATATTTTTTCTGACAACCAGTAATATGTAATTCCCCTCTAAGAGCACCCCCAACAGTTCACTTAAATTTTACCCTAAAATATTATTAAAAAATTTATTCCTTATTTTAGGAATTACTTTTTCATTTACTTTTCCTATCAAACTCTTTATTCTTTCTCTATTCTATTAAAAAAAATATTTTTAATTACTTTTAAATTTAAATATTTTTTTAATAATAAAATAATGAAAAGCTAACCAAACACCAACAGCACAGCAAAGGAAAACAAATAGGAGAGGTCGACCGAGCGGTCAACCGGTTAGGTCATTTTTGAGCATCTTCTTCTTCAGCTACAGGGCACTCACGAACATCCGGGAGGACGTCTGGGGGGACATTTAGGAAATTTCTCCTTTACGCCTTCAACGAAATAAAATAAAAATTTATCAGATATGAGAGAATTATAATGACTCTTTGTACTGTAACAAAAATTAGTTTAAAAAATTATTTAGAGGAGCTGTCGCATGTATATAAAGTGATTTCAATCCCTTAAAATTGGTAAGGGTAGGTTTGGGGAGATTGCTGGGATGCTCTCAATTCAACTCTTATTTGGTAGAATTGACATATCAAATCAATCTGCATCACACATTGTATTTTATGTGTATTTTTCTGGGCAGAAATTTATGTTTTTTGGTTCTAATTTTTATAAAAAAATGTCATACATCTTGAAAATATATTCGAATTTTATTTTAAAAAGTATACTATATAGATTTAAAGTTAGTCGGACACTACATCCACAATCAATGTAATCTATTAATTCCTTAAAATGTTATACACCATGGGCAAGTTATGACATTTGTACATTTGATTATCACAAATGTCATAACTTAATTTTATAAAAGTTATAATTAAAAAAATAAAAAATAAAAAATAAAAGAGTTACTATCAAACACCACATACGGTATAATCAGAGAGCTCTTGAATCATAACTAAAATAATATCATAATAAGTCATAATCAAATATTATAAAAGTCATAACTAAGGTGGATATAGTGCCTTTGCACAGTAGTCACGGTTGTTTGAGTGATGAGGCCCATTTCGAGTCTCACCTTAATGATCTGAACCGTTCAATATTTAGAGTTTTTCGCGTAGAACATCCCTGGAAAAAAAAAATCGAATTGATCGGATATCAATAGCACTATAATTAAATTAATTTTGTACTCAAAATTACACTTATCGTTTATTTTTACGATACAAAATTGATTGATTATAGTGCTATCGATGTCGAATCAACTACATTTTTTTACAAAGATATTATACTTGGAAAATTCTAAATATTGAATGTTTTGAATCATCAAGACAGGACTCAAAATGAGATTAATCTCTCCTAACAGCAGTGGCTGCTGTACAACTGCCACCCTTCATCCGAATATGATATCTAAAGGGTATGTTTATTTAGACGGACTAAATAAGGGAAGATTGTAATCCAACAGACGGTTAGTTTTGGGATACATTATCGTTAGACTATTTTGTTGGAAAAAATGTTTATTCTATGTTTGTTTAGTTATGAGATTAGATATCTGGATTGGATTATTCTATTAAATCTTATATTTGTTTAGTCATGAGATTAGATGTTTAGATTTAACTATTATATTGAATCCCATATGTATCCTATTTTATTTAATTTTTTTACTAAAACTTTTTTAAAAATTAAATAAATAGAACATCAATAAAAATTATAAAAATTTATTTTAATTTTTAGTTGAGATTTTTAAATTTTATTTTACTTTACTATATAATTAATACCACAAGCTCTCTGTTTCGACAAAACTGGACACGTGGTCTCTGGTCAATCGGCCGGTCGACCTCCAGCCAAAAATGTAACCCCATAAAATGAGTAATTCTAAGTTTTGTGTCCGACACTCTTCTCGAGACAGAACAATTCAACATATTTGAAACTAATAATTCAGTGTAAAATTTCTAAACTAAACAATATGGTAGCGTTTAGTAACGTTTACGTTTTTTGTTTATGTTTACAAAAATTTTATAAATTGATTTTTGTTTATTTTTAGAAAAACATAAATTATAAACATGTTTGATTTGAACAAAATGTTTAAAAAAATTTTAAAATATAAACTAAAAAATATGTTTGTTCAGGTCTAAAATATTTATATTTATTTTTATTATTTATGACAATGAGATCACACACATTATAATTGAAAAAAAATAATTAAAAAATAATTGAAAAAAAATTATTTGAAAAAATAATTGAAAAAAAATTTAATTGGGAAAAAAATTATTTGAAAAAAAAATTTAATTGGAAAAAAAAATTATTTGAAAAAAAAATTATTTAAAAAAAATTATTTGAAAAAAAAAATTATTTTAAAAAAAATTGAAAACTAAAAACGTAAACTCATTTTTCTCAAATTTATAAACTGAGATAACCATTTATAAACTAAAAAAATTATCAAACAAATTTTTATGACAATTTTTAAAATTTTTATAAATATAATCTGAAAACTGAAAATTGAAAATGGAATGATTACCAAACAGACCCTAAACTATTATGTGGTATTTTGAGAAATTGGTAAAAACTTAATTTTTTGGCCTTTTGGCTTTTTTAGTGGTTTTTTTTGTAAAAAACTGAATTATTTTGAATAAAAAAGTTGACTTTTTTAATGTGATCCCAAAACACCTCTATATCTCCCAAACGTAAAATCACATCCATGACTAAGAGAAATGTTAGGGACTATAAACATTTTTTTATAAAAATGATACTGAAAGATTTGTGATCCTTAAATTATTTTGATTAGTGTGAAATATTTTATTTTAAGTTACAAATCTTTCATGATAATTTTTATAAAAAATATTTCATAATACTTAATATTGCTGCAGAACTAAATCCCTCCAAACCAACGTGCTGAAACAGTCAGTAAAGAAAAATTAATTGCAGCCGTGCATGTGGTGGTTGCAGGCAGAGATCCTCACTTCTAGGGAAGATGCTTCCAGAAAAATAGTACCACCACTCACATATTTATCTTCTCAAATTCATTCACAGACATAAAAATTAAATCCATCGCCATTAAAAATGTAATAAATTAAAAATTGACACATATTTTATTATATCATTATAGATAAAATTATAAATACTTTTTTAAAATCTCCAATATTTTTCAAATTAAAATCATACCATGCACCAGACTCCATTTTTCATTCGTGGTCCCGCAACTATTTTCCCATGTCAATTAATTAAAAGAATTCTTAATCTTTGTTTTAATTCATTTTCTCCTATGTATATATATATTTTACAAATTTAAGATCTAAATACAATATTAAAAAATATATATTATTTATTCTTCAGTTCCTCGCCGTTCACTTCTCCTCTCTATTTTATTTTCTCATGAATTTCTTTTTCTTCCTATCAGTTTCTCTCTCTTTCCATTTTCATTAAGCACAAAACAATACAAAACATAGAAAAATTTTATGTGAAAAAAACTCATACAACATGACAGTCAGGTAAACCTACACAAGGACAGGAGGGGCCATGACCCCTACCAAGTTTTCTCAAATTGCAATATCACCTCTATATTTCAAGAATATTTGTAAAATGTATAATGGATAGCCTCTAATTTTATAAAATTTACTTTACCAGCAATTTATTTTATCAGTATTTTATAATACACAATGAAATGATCTTTAATTGTTTCACTTGTCATTTAATAGCATCAATTTCGTCGAGCTAATTTTATTTATACAAGAGATATATATTGTATTTTTTATTTTAAAAAATTAAAAACATAAGTATATTTTTTATTTACTAGATTATGTCAACCAACAAATTGACTTAAAAGTATGGTCTAATTGATCACATATATTGGCATCTAATTAATAGTTCAAAATTTAAAAGAAAAATAAAAAATTACTTGTTAGATTTATTTAATTTTCTCATTAGATACTTATTTCAGAATGCTTATACAAAAAATATCTTCGGTTAATAATGTACCAAAATCAACTCATTTTTTTTATGCACATATATATATATATATATATATCGGCCCCCCGCCAAAGTTTTTGGCTTTGCCGTGATGATGACAACATTTTTGTAACAAAATCACTTAAAAGCATGGCCTAATTGGTCATATATATTGGCATCTAATTAATAATTCAAAATTTAAAAGAAAAATAAAAATTACTTGTTAGATTTATTTAATTTTCTCATTAGATACTTATTTCAGAATGCTATACAAAAAATATCTTCGATTAATAATGTACCAAAACCAACTCATTTTTTTTATGCACATATATATATATATATATATCTCCCCCCCCTCCCAAAAAAAGTTCTTGGCTTTGCCGTGATGATGACAACATTTTTGTTAGGCCCCGTTTGTTATCTACTATCACAGTCACTTCGGATTGTGATAGATGAACAGTGAATAAAGCTTTCGTTTGTTTTGATTTTGGAACTCCGGATTAGTAGTCCGAAGGGACTATAATGGGCCTCGCCAAAGGGTATTAGTAATCCGAAGTGAGAGATGGTATTAGCAACTAGTCCGTTCAGATTGGGTGTTACGGGACGCCCGCCCGGGAGTCCGGCTGGTCAACCGGTCAACGCAAATATTTTTTTTTTTTTTTTACTTCTTGGGCATTTTTTTAAAAATATTAATGTTTAATGTTTTTGTATTTTTTGTTAAGTAAAAATCATAATTTTATTTGTTTTATTATTTTATATAAAAAATAATTTAACAATTCCCTCACTATCAATCCCCTCACTAACAAAACAAACACAATTTTACTAATCCACTCACTATGAAAACAAACACAATTTTACTAATCCCCTCACTAACAATCCTCTCACTATTAATCCCCTCACTATCAATCCCCTCCATTCTATCTCTGAAAATAAACGGGGCCTAAGGGTCTTGTTAATAACAGTCCTAAAGACTATCAATAAAATCTACAAATGTTAAAATATTATAATCTCAATGCAATTTTCACATATCTCAAAACACTTTTATATATTTTAGGGTTGGTTTGGCATGTTTAAAAAAAGTCAAAAAGTTATTATCCTATTTAAGTTATATCATCTCTCTAACACATCACTGTAAACCCAACCTAAACTCAACTCATATTTTATAAAAAGTCAAAAAATTTATTTAGATCATCCCAAACAACCCCTTAATACATTTTTACACACTTTTTCACACTAACAACAGTCCTACGTGTTGTTTTTAAATTATGACCCAAAGTAATATGCTTTTTGACTAAAATGAATAAAATACATCACTTTTACGAATTTTATGTATACAAAATTTATTGGTATAACATTACCCCACAAAAATAAAAAAATATCTATAAGATAGTTTTGGCAAAAGCAACAATCAGGTCAGAATTAAAATAATTATTTAATATTCAATAATTTCATAATACCAATTAATATGTCGATATAAAAATTTCAAATAAAAAAAAAATACAATAGTTAGAAGGTTGTAAAACTAACCTAACTCGCTTTGATCGGTTAAATGAGAGAGAAAATCCACATCATCCACATTTGAAATGAAAAGGGTATAACAAAGAGAAGCAAAATTATTTCCACCACTTCTAGTAATAAGCATGCCAAAAAAGAGTAGATATAAGCAGTGGAATTACATATTTGATGGTCTATTGTATTTCACACACTTTTGGAGATGTCTCTAAACCTGCAAAGCAACAACTGTACTGTCATCATTTTTGTACAACCTTGAGTGTTGTAAATTAATTAAGCCCATTTTTTGGGTCCTCCACTCCAGTCTCCGAACAATCTTTGGGACAAAAGAAAAAGTAGTTCTCTCATGCACTAGGTGTGAAATTGTTTGCCATGATTGGGTTGCAAACACCATAAAAAACAATCAAAACATTTTAAAATTTGAAAATACAAGAAACCTTTTGTATACTTGTACAGGGGAGAAATATTTACCAAGCTTTGCACCTCCTTGCTACTAAGCTTGTCTCACTCCGTTGAAACTTCGTCGCACTGTAAATAGAACAAAAATGAGCTACCCGACGGGTGGGTTTGCCAAAAAAACCCTCCAACAATCAAGTTAGCTTTCTAAGAGAAGAGAGAATGCAGAGCACTGTAGAGAGAGAGAGAGAGTTTTCGATTGCTTACCACCAACATCTGCATGCTCCTCATTTTTAAGGTTAGCCATGCAGCCTCAGAGATTGTGGGTGCACTACATCTGATGTCCTTCTCTGGATAGGCAGCTGTGCTCCCCTCTACATTTCTTACATGTGTAGAAACCAAAACCTCCAAACAGTGTTTGTCGCACCGCCAAAAGGTATTGATGCATACTAGGAGTGGATTCCCTTTTTCTCATCATTGGTTCATGTGGAATATTGAACCGAGCTATTACTTGGTGAGGCATAAACATTACGTTGGATAGCTATTGCCGAGCAAAACCAAACCGGTCCATCAGAGCTGACTGAATGCAGGGCGCGCCGTTTGGCATCTCGGCCTCACAGCGATCTCATGGGCAATCTCAGTCCCCACATCTACAGTCTGAACCATCCATAGCTTGGCCCAACGCGTCCGTGCAGACCCAATCAAATACCCTATTCCATGCGATCCTAGCACGGCTAAGCACACGCGTGCCACCATATCCAGTGCGGACCTAACTCGGCCCCACAATGCGCCCAGGCTCAACTTATACGGCGCAACACCAGAATCCCTGCTAGCGTAGTTCAGCCCATTGTTCGGCACAAACTCCCTCTCAATACTTTGATAGGGTTAATGATTCTCCAAATGTGTGATATGTCTTAATTTTTTTATGTTTTCACTTTGGTCTCAAAGTAATCAATTTGTTGCACTTCAGTCTATAGTGTTAACTCAAAATCAATAACAAGAGAAGTGGTAGTTTAAGAAATTTACGTAAGGCCTCAACAAATTGAAATGACCAAGTACACATATAGTCTTCAAAATTTTTAATTTGTTGTACCAAAATTCAAAATATGTGTTTTGTTTCATTTCGGTCTCAAGTACTTGGTCTCCAATCTTTTATTTTTTTTATTTTTTAAATACTTCTCCTGTCATGAGTAATGATATACAAATAAAAAATTCACACAGAATTATGTAACACAGTAAAAACTTTCATTTTAAAACAAAATACTTATAAAGATAATTTATATTTACAACAATATTACTGTATAAAAATTCTATTTATATATCATTATACTCGTATCGTATTAATGTTATATACACGTTGATTGTCCTAGTGTACATTTATCCATTTATGTATTTACCCAACAATATTAGTCACATACTCTTGTGTAAATAAAACCCATAAATACATAAAATATGTGTACAAATATACAAAGGAAACCCTTTTATGAAAAGTTACTTGCCTACCACAAGGCAGGCAACATGTAGCTTCCATGCATGTGCAGGCCTAAGACTACAAGGCAGTGGTCCCTCCCCCGTCATTAATGAAAATAGTAGTATTTAAAAAAATATATGAGCCATTTGATAACTAATATAAAATCATGACCATTGAATTGTGGGGAAATTATAAATAAGCACACATGATAAAATAATAATAATAATAATAATGATAATATAAAAAAAACAATTACAAATATATAGAGTGCAAATTTTTGTGTAAAAAAATATAGCAAAAGTTGCACCTTAAAAAGATTCTTACCTTTAAGCCATGCTTATTTGACTCTATGAGAAAGGGGATTGAATTAATAGTAAGGGATGACGACATAGAGAGAGTGTTTGATTGTGGTGGGATTAAGACTTTGCTTGGAAGGATTGGAGGGAGTGATTGGACTTCATGTCTAATTCACCATGGAGTCTTCGGATCCTTTAGAGTGATCCTGTGAAGTGGTCCTCTAAAGTGATCGTCTAGAGTGCGACACTTGTCTCACTAATGAAAATAAGGACTAAGATGACTCCATCAAAACAACATGATTTTGATGAAGGAGACAAAAAAAAAAAAAATCTAGATTCAAGCATATCGAACGCAACTGAGCACCTTCATTGAAATTGAAAAACACCTTCACCATTGAAATTGAAAAAAACTCTTCAAACCAATTAATAGATAAGCCACCGAATATCAATTCCAAATTAGAGAACCCTTCAAGCTTCAAACCCTAATCTACTACCAAATACACAAATTTTTTAATTTCATCATATCAGAATCAAAGTCTACTGAAAATCCAGTCAAAAAAGGCACAACCAACCCTCACCTAAACAAAAAAAATTAAAATATTAAATATAATTTTAGTATTTTTATTACTTAGTAAACAATTAAAAAGGTAAAATAGTCTATTCAGCATTTATCTTTTTTTCATAATATTTCAATCAAACATTGAATCAATAAGATAGTCATTTTTAGATATTCCCATGAGAAAACAAACATGTGATACACATAATTTTCAACCAAATAGTCCGACGACTATATATCCTAAATTAATAGTTTAATGAATTACAATTCTTCTTATCCAATCCGTCCAAATAAATATGACTACAATCCCCCCCGGTTGGACTAGCATGAAAGGAAAACACATGGGAATAGAAATCTAGTGATGGGATTAATGGTTGAAGGACTATTATGCCCCTTAGCCTACATCAAATAGAAGAGTAGAAGAAGGGTATTTAAGGAATTTCATATAGTTTTGATATATATATATTTTTATCTTTTTCAAAGGTTGCATTGGTAAGTTTATTAAATAAGATGGATTAAAACAATAATTTATTTGTGAAAGAAATATTTAATTTTTTAATATATACTAAAAAATGATTTTTTTTAAATATTTAGTGAATTTTAAAATGATTTTTGTGAAAAATTTATATTTTTTAAGTGTCTCTAGATTAAATATTAAAAAAATACTAAAAATTAAAAAATATTAATTTTATATTAATACTATCTATAGTATTATTAATCTGGTGATATACAAATAAATTTTTTTTATCTTACATCTCTAATCTAATACCATCATACTAATAATCTCATCACTCAATTTTACTGTAATATTGATCCTCTCCAAACAAATGTAGCCTTAATATAAATATTTACCCCACTTTTCACTGAATGATAGATATTAGAGCAACACTACACAATTATTATGGGTGTTGAGGCTATTTTAGTCAAAATAATAATAATAATAATATATTAAAAAATTAATAAGACAAAATATTATATCCAAATTATAATTATTTTACTTTTTCTCTTATAAAATTTAAAAAAGCCAAAAAACTCACCTCAAGCAGGAGTTTTTAACTCAAATTAAATAGCTAAAAAATCGAAAAGCCAACCCAGTCTTCAAACGAAGGGTATAGGTGTGCCAATGGAAGTAGTGGGTGAGGTAGATTTTGGAAAGAGAAACTGAATTTTTTGGGATTTTTTTTAAAAAAAATTCGCTCTAATAGTTACCAATAATGGGATAAAAAAATTATGGGAACTAAAAGGGAATAATTGAAACAATTGATTTTTTTATTATTTTAATAGCTTTGGTATAAGATTTAAGGGTTGTTTGAGATGTTTTAAATAAATGTACTTTTTGACTTTTTATGAAATATGAGTTAGGTATGAGTTGAGTTTAAAATAATGTGATAGAAAGGTGATGTGACTTAAATAAGTTGACGTGACTTAGGGACACTTTGGAAAAAGGTTAAAAAAGCCAATTTTTTGACTTTTTAATTTTTTTAACCATAAAAGTCCACTTTTTTATCCAAAAAAACCCAGCTTTTTGCCAAAAAATACACCAAAAAAGCTAAAAAGTCAACTTTTTACTAAACTTTTCAAAACACCACTTAAATAGGATAGTTAATTTTTGACTTTTTAATTTTTTTAAGAGATGACAAACAAGACCTTAGCATTGTATAACTTCATTTTTGCGTTCAACTGAGATGTTGACTTTGTAATATAATATAAACATTTGATTTTTATTGGTATAGAAGAGATCATGAAAAGTGTCCAAATTTTCAAGTTAAATCCCTGCTCAAAATTTTGCCTTTTCTTTTCTTTGATTTGTTTTCCTAAATCCAATTATTATGAGACAAACAAGGAATAGCTCTTGTTTTCTCATCAATTTCCTAATAATTTTATCGAACTGGAGTATTTTTATTCTGTTCTTTGCAACAATTAGTTTACCTTCCAATTCAATGGCTATTTGAAAAGAAAAGATTAAGATCCTCTCCATTTCTAGTACAATTTTATTTTTAAAGTATAAATCATTTTAATGAGTGTTTTATTTTGAAATAATAAAATTAAAACTTATGATCATTTTATATTATTTTTATATAATTTTTTTTATTTGTATAATTAAATACAAGAGTTAAATATGCTTATTTTACTGTCATTATTCACTTATTTTCATGAATCGAATATTTTCCTCTCCCCTAAAAAAATTGGGGCTAGATTGATCTCAAAAATAAATTGACCATTTGACTTGAGATCACGGTTGTTTGGCTTCATAAATGGAAGGAATTAAGAGTACATTGAGATTGAGTAGAGAGATTATTAGTGTTGTAGGTTGGTTTGGGATGCTCTAAAAAAATGTACTTTTTGACTTATTGGCTTATATGGGTTGGGTTTAGGTTGGGTTTGATGTGATGTATTAGAGAGGTAATGTGATTTAAATAAGATGATGTGACTTAAATAGAATAGTGACTTTTTGACTTTTTGTATTATTTAGTAGATGCCAAACTTGGCCTTAAACAATATTTGTTTGTACGTCACTGAATTAGTAATACTATAGATATTATTATTATTATATAAATTAATATTTTTTAATTTTTAGTATTTTTTTAATATTATGATTTTTTTTACTTTGTAAATCCACTTAATTTAGAGACACTTAAAAAAATATAAATTTTGAGCAAAAATCATTTAAAATTTCACTAAATATATTTTTTAAAAAATCATATTTTTGAAGTATTTATTAAAAAATTTAAATATTTCTATCAAAAATAAATTATTTGAAACAAATAATATTAAAAATATTTTAATTCATCTTATTTAATAAACTAACAAATGCAACTTTTGAAAAAATAAAAAAAATTATATAAAATTTCATAAATACATCTTCTATCCTTTTATTTGATGTAGGACAAGGGGCATAATGGTCTTTCAACCATTAATCCCATCACTAACTATATAATCTCATGTATTTGCCTTCCATGCTAGTCCAACCGTGGAGGCAGATTAGTAGTCCCTTCCAGGCATGTTTGATTGGCTCGATTAGAGCATGTGATTGGGATTATTAATCCGTAAGTCCAATTATTCTATTTTTGTTTTAACATTTTGATTTAGGATTATTAATCTAATGGATAATTAATCCAATAAATTTGTAGGATTATTAGTAATGGGGTAGGAATGAGATTATTAATCTAATAGATAATTTATCCTATTAATCTAATTAGATGATGAATACTATACTAATTTAATAGAATTATTAATATCTCAGTATTAATCTTGTGAATCAAATATAATTTTAAAGTGTTAATCCTACTACAACCTTCCGTAACTAAACATTTTTTTTTACGTAATCCGCCATCACTATTAGTCCAATCCCTAGCCAAACAAGCATGGCCTGAATGTATGTCAAACAAGCATGTTACTTGGTGCACCACCTTCTATTATTAACAAATAACACTTTCTCTTTTTTATTTATAAATTCGTATATTTTGATCTCCTTAATTATAAAATATATTATTTTTATTTTTTTAGACTATTTTCAAAAGATATATATATTTATATAATTTTTATAATTGAGTGGGTCAATAAGTATATTGTACATATGTAATAAATTAGAGAATAAAGTGTAATAATTAAGAGGTGTAATTAATCCATTATTTAATAGATAAAAATGCTTGCGACCTCTAAATGAGGAGTTCTAGAAGTGGACCCAACTTCATGATTTGATGTTTTGACTTGTGATTTTGTAATTTTTTTTATGTATTGCTACATCATTAAAGTTGGCATTAGAACTCCAACTCTAACACTCTCTATCATTACTGTTTAATAAATTATTTCAAATAAAATTTTCGGCAGAAAAACTATTATTGTATTTTCTTCTTGGAAAAATTTCAAATCAGTAATAAATTTTATAAATATTAATAATTAAAAATATATATATATATTTTTAATGTATCTATAATTATTTTTTAAAAAGTAAGTTGGATTATAATTTTCCCTTTCTTCTTTTGATGGTAGTAGTATGCTTCGAGACTTGAGTCTTCCTTAAGAAAATACACACTACAATAATTAACCTGGTACAAAACTTAGAATCCCCACTTCTCTTCTCTCTTTCTCTTCTTTTTCTTTTTCTTTTTTTTCTTCTTTTATTTATTTTTTTTTTTGTTCTAGTTTTTTTTTTAAAATTTTCTTGAGACATTTGACCAAATCTCTCGGGTGATTATTCAGTAATCTTACTGTGTGAGTGATTTTCTGACCACACTGCCCGCTTAGTAATTCAGCTGTAGAACACTGGCAGAATAGATGGCACCTTACTGACCCGCAACAGAAAGAGAAGGCTCCGGCGGTGGTTTTTCCACCCGGGGATACTCCGACGATGAAGTCAGTACTCAATATCTCTCAAAGATAATCAATCATCTATTCAACTCACAAGTTTGAGCATAAAAAACATACCTTAGACCCATGGGGGTGCCTCTTATTTATAGCCAACTCAATCCTAGTCTCAATGAGAGCCTAACTCCAATGGACTCAGGATTACTGCTAATCTGGGACTCCCAGTGGGATTAGGATAAACTCCCTAAGAGTTTATCTTTACCCAAACTGAAGTCTTCTCCCAATCTAGGACTCTTGTCCCATATCCAGGTTGAGTTCCCTCTTCATTCTAAGACTTTGTCCCTTATCCACTTATCTCGGATTCCGATATCTTCGGAGATAACCTCGGCCTAACCGGGATGACCTCGACATAATGACCAGGACACGTGGCATCTAGGCCAATACGTCGGCGTCACCTTGCCACGTGTTGGTACTCAAAAAATATATCCCCACAACTGCCCCTTAGGTTCTATTACCTCGGCATTCTGAGGTGATGGAACCTACATTGTTTGTTCATCTGTGCCCCTCTGTCCGAGATCAAACTCGCCGATCTCAAAGTTCCCTGGACTTTACTGTCTACTTCTGTCAAGCATCAAGCTTCATGCTTTCCAAGCTGTTCGAGGTCACACCTCCTAGCCGAGGTTATTGGTTCCATTTAATTCATAAACTCCAAGAGTTTTTGCAACTGCTCCATTCACTTTTTCTGGTGGGTTCCCGATTTCTAGTCATCTATTTGACTCCGACGACATTCATATCGCGTTCATTTCACTTGGTAGGTTCATAAATTCCTTTAAGCTCAATCTTTTATAACTCTTCTGAATCTGTTTACTTGCCATCTGTTACCTTCTATTTTGAATTGTTTACTGTTTGAATGCCTGGCACTGTTCTCGTCATATCCACTTTCTGTTGCTAGCATCGTGCCTGGGTCATTGTTCTTACTTAGTGCCTATGCACTTGGTTTTATTCTTGAACTTTATTGTCTTCTTAACTCTGAATTTTCTCCTTTTTCATTCAATCCTCTAGCTTTTTCTCTTTCTAGCTCTTTTGCTTAAATCCGTTATTGTTCTAAGCTTTCAAGCTTTGCAATTGTTTTTGTTTCCTCTCCTCCGGTGAAGCTTACGTTATTCTGTCATTTTCACATCCGTCGTCAGACTTCGGCAATTCTCATTCCGGCTTCCCTCTTTCTGGTAAGCCACTTTTCCTCCTGGTTTTATTTCTTGTTGCTTTCCAAGAGGCTCTGCTTCATTGTTAACCACCATTGCTGTTTTACCCGTTGTTTCCAAATCATCTTCTTGAATACACACTGTTCACATATCTGTTGATTTCTGCCACTGTTCTTGGCTTGACACACCTATGCAATCTTTTTGTCTTAATTTCCTGATAGCTTCATCACCATTTTTGATTTACGAATTACATTCTTGTTTCTATTTTCTGTGTCTTTTTCCAGATTCTTACCTTCAATCCTTGCCTTTAAACTCCGAGGTGCCAATCGCCGAAAAGAGCTTTGATCAAACTTTTCGGGAGATCGATGCTGAGCTCGAGGCCGAGAAGGCTACTGAGAAATCTTTCCAACTGTTTTCTGGGGGTGAGACACAACCTGCTGCTGATGCCGAGTAGTTTGCTTCATTTCTTGAAATTGATGCCAAGATAACGGTAGAGAAGCTCCTCTAACTGACTGTCGAGGCTGAACCATCGTCGTCCGTCGAAGCAGATCAGTCCGACGTTCTTGCTTTCAGTCCCTAGTTCTTTAAGGTCTTCATTTTTGTACTTGCCTTCTTTTATACATGCTTCATATTTCCCAACCTTCTCAGCTCTTAACAAGCTAGTTGCTTAATCGAAGTCAATCTTGTAAATTGCTCAAAAATTTCAACAAGTGTTAACATTCATTGCTCCTTTATTATCATTCCTTCCCCCTGCACCTTCTCCCTGCCCCCTAATGTGAACATAAATTACACTTAGGATCACATTAGGGAAGTTGGCTTTGTGCCGTAGTCACAGACCCGATGTGTTCTTCTTTCGCCGATGTATTAAAACTTCTGGTATTTAATTCACCCCCTTTAGACCCTCTTTCTCTTGGCCTTTGCAAACTATCATCGCTGTTTCTTGAAGCATTTATTCCTTTCACAATTCTGGTCACCACTTCTGGTGTGCACTTAGTGGTTCTGTTCTAACCAAAATGACGTTTGACTCCGGCGAATCGTTTGCCGACATTTAACTTTGTGCACTCTTTAACTTGTAAATTCTCTCAGAATTTCAACAGGTGTTAAACATCATTTCGTTTTAACTTCAATTAAACATCATCTCGGCTTAACTTCGGTTTAAGCATCACCTTAGTTTAACTTCAGTTAAACATCATCTCAGCTTAACTTCGGTTAAGCATCACCTCAGTTTAACTTCGGTTAAACATCATCTTGGTTTTTGAAGTTTTTCCTTTTTTGTCGCTTGTACTCTTGTACCTTTTTATTTTTTAGACAATGTAAGCTCTGCATACGGCTGATGTGCCTCCTTGTTCTTGAATGTCTAATTCAACTTTTCTTCTCTGAATGCTTGTGCCTTTGTCTTTTCTTGACTGCCTTTGCATGATTCTATACTTAGAATATTTTGCGTGTCTTTAGTATGCTCTTCCTTCTTTGTGCAACCTTCTCGGGGTGACATACCTCGGGTATACAAACTGATGATTTACCTCGGCAATAACTTGTCCTGTAAATTGCTGCAAATTTCAACAAATGATTAAATATCATATGTCGGCTTACCTTTACCTTTGTAAATTGCTACAAATTTCAACAAGTTTAGACAATGATATCGGCTTAACTTCAACTTGTAAATTACTACAAATTTCAACAAGCGAAGATAAGGAACAATCTCAGCTTAACTTCAACTTGTAAATTGCTACAAATTTCAACAAGCGAATATAAAAAACAATCTCAGCTTAACTTCAACTTGTAAATTGCTACAAATTTCAACAAGCGAATATAAGAAACAATCTCAGCTTAACTTCAACTTGTAAATTGCTACAAATTTCAACAAGTAAAGATAAAGAACACTCTCAGCTTAACTTTGACTTGTAAATTGCTACAAATTTCAACAAGTGAAGATAAGGAACAATCTCAGCTTAACTTCAACTTGTAAATTGCTACAAATTTCAACAAGTGAAGATAAGGAACACTCTCAGCTTAACTTTGACTTGTAAATTGCTACAAATTTCAACAAGTGAAGATAAGGAACAATCTCAGCTTAACTTCGACTTGTAAATTGTTACAAATTTCAATAAGTGAAGATAAGGAACACTCTCAGCTTAACTTCGACTTGTAAATTGCTACAAATTTCAACAAGTGTTAAGTGTCTTCTTCTTCTCTCTGCCTCTTGCTTGCTGGATCCATTGTTACCTTGGCCTCGCTTCGGCGAGCCGTTTCTTTTCTCATTTTTTTATAAGCCTCTGCATCCTTTTGTCCGTAGGGTCACCAGAATCCCTTTGATATGGTTCTGTAGGCAAGGGATCTGCCCCCTGCATAGCTTCCACATACTCCTTTGTGGACTTTACAACAGGTCTTCCTCTTGGCTAACTTCAGTCTGATCTTGTGTGTTTCTTTTTTATCTTCTGGGATCTGAGATTTGCTCACTAAGCTCTTCTCTTCTCGGGTTTAAGTGCCGAGTTCTTGTCTTCTGGAATCTTGGATCTGCTCATTCAGATTGAGCTTTTCTTTTCTCGGGTCTACTCATCTAGGCCGAGATCATGTCTTCTGGAATCTTGGATCTGCTCATTCAGGTTGAGCTCTTTGAATGTTATCTTCTTGGGAGCGCTCATGCCCCCTGTCTTTGTATCCCTTCTGGAAGGGTCTTCATTCCATTTATGTCGACATATTCTCCATCCTTGCTAAACTAGTCGTTTCCGACACGTTGATCTTGTACGGTGGTGGCCATCTATTCTCCTTTCGTTCCCACAAACGGCGCCAAATTGTGTGAGTGATTTTCTGACCACACTGCCCGCTTAGTAATTCAGCTGTAGAACACTGGCAGAATAGATGGCACCTTGCTGACCTGCAACAGAAAGAGAAGGCTCCGGCGGTGGTTCTTCCACTCGGGGGTACTCCGACGATCAAGTCAGTACTCAATATTTCTCAAAGATAATCAATCATCTATTCAACTCACAAGCTTGAGCATAAAAAATATACCTTAGACCCATGGGGTGCCTCTTATTTATAGCCAACTCAATCCTAGTCCCAATGAGAGCCTAACTCCAATGGATTCAGGATTACTACTAATTTGGGACTTCCAGTAGGATTAGGATAAACTCCCTAAGAGTTTATCTTTACCCAAACTAAAGTCTTCTCCCAATCTAGGACTCTTGTCCCATATCCAGGTTGAGTTCCCTCTTCATTCTAGGACTCGTCCCTTATCCACTTATCTCGGATTCCGATATCTTCGGAGATAACCTCGGCCTAACTGAGATGACCTCGGCATAATGACCAGGACACGTGGCATCTCGGCCAATACGTCGGCGTCACCTTACCACGTGTTGGTACTCAAAAAATATATCCCCACACTTACAATATGAATATATGATATTTCATAATATTAAAATTAGTGGAGAAGGTGAATATACAAGATATTATATTAAACGATTGAGAAATATAAAAGAACATATTTAAAGATGATTGATCAAAAAATACAAATACATATTATTATTACAAGGATATTGAATAATTTTCTCTCTCTCTCCCCGCGCTTTGATTAGAACATCAACAATGAGTTTGTCAGACTTTTGACAAGTTCTCTCTCATCTCATCTCAACTAAACACCCCTTTCTCTTCTTCTTTTCTCATTAACCTTCTCACCCGCCACTCCCTCCTTCCCTAACTCTCTCTCTCTCTCTCTCTCTCTCTCTCTCTCTCTCTCTCTTCTTGTGACATACATACATACATACATACATATATAGTATAAGATAAGATCAAGATCAAGATCAAGAGAAGAAATGGGTAATGGATACAATCAGCAGCAGCAGCACCTACATGAGAGAAGTACTTATTTACCAATGTTGTGTTCAAGATCAAGATTCGCCTCCATCAAAGATGTACACCTTCCCAAGTGCCAACATCACTACCACCACCACCATCACCTCTCTTCCTCCTCTAAATCCAACGACCCTTCATCCCCTAGAGTCAGTTGCATGGGTCAAGTCAACCGAAACAACAGCCGAGTCATCGGCCTCCCTACTTCATACCGCTTCACCACCACCACCACCAAAACCACCACCACCAACATCAAATATCACAAGCTCAAAAGACTCTTTTCCGGCAGAAATCTCTCCACCACCACCACAACCACAACCACAACCACAGCCGCTGCCACGGGAGGAAGAGGCCAGATCAAGTCAAGTGATGATAATGATTATGGACCGGCGCCGGTGAACATCGCCACCTTGGATCCGCCGTTGCCAGTGGTGAAGAGGGTGCAACAGCAGGCGGTGGACGGTGGAGATGGGGTGAATCTGTGGAAGAGAAGATCTGGTGGGGCTGCATTGAAGAATTTACAGCTTCAACAAATTCATATACCCAATAACAATAACAACAACAACGACAACGACAACCATTATTTGCAACCAACAACTGTATGATATATTGTTTATTTATTTGTTGATGTGTGATCTGATGGGATGGGATTGGGAGTGAGGCTTCAATTTGAGGTAAGATTTACCTCTTTCAGCCAATGATATCTGCTGTAAATGGTTTTTTATATTCTACACTTTTTTTCATTTTTCATCTCCAAACTGTGGGATTTTTTATTTTTTATTTTTTATTTTCTTACATTTAATCCGTCATTCTGAATGAAAAATATATATATATTTTGTCCCCGAACAAAGTCATGTGATGCTCCAAATGAAATTTAAAAATATTAGAGATTTTAAAAAATTTATTAAAAATTTTATCAAATATCTTACATGGGTGTAGGATCTGTATAGACTCATGTTAAATAATCTCACACCTATATAAGACATTTAATAAAAATTTTAATAAAAATTTTAAAATTTCTAATATCATGGGTTAACCCATCACTTTTATGTCTCCTTTTTAAGAGATACGTGAACAAGTGTACAATCTCGAATGGTATGGACCAACGCTCCAAGACCAGCCAATACTTTCTCATTCTGAAGACTCGTATGACTGACACATCATCACCCTAATTAACGGTCATAATCAAGTCGTAAATCTAGTATTTTCACGGAAATCAATACAAGCATACGAATTATTTATTTATTTATTATTATTTTTTTTTTCTTTTCAAAATATAAAGGATTCATTCTATCTAGAAAAATTACCATTCAGTAATAACATTTAAAAATTATTCCATAAAATTTATATTTTAATTATCAATATTTATCTATATATTTTTTTAGATCACTGTTAAGTTATTTTCCCTTCTATTTATATGTCATCATAAGAAAAGTTGGATTCATTATAATTTTCATTGCTATAATTATATCAAAGTATAAGTTCAATTTTAATAATTTTTTTTTGTAAGTAGCATCACATTAAAGATTACTGGTAGAACAAACTTAAAATTTAAGTTTAAAATACTAAGAACTAAAGTAAAATTTAAATAAAATTAGAGAATAAAAATTGAAATTTATCCAAAATAATGTCTATATTTCGTAGTTTACAAGTATTTTCACTCTCTTTTTTTTTTTTCTTCCCCTTTAATAATGATAAATTTTAGGGGTCAAAGGGACTAAAGGTTTCAATGACTAGCGAACGTTCTGGTAAAAGCTCCCTGGAACAGCAGAAGGGATGATATTTGGCTTGTCAGATGGGACTTGTCACTTGCTAGTAATTTGCATTTGGAAGTTTTTTATTTTTTTAGTTTAAGGCTATTTGGAAGTCATTCAATTGTTCTGAAAAGGAATTTTTTCTGAAAAGGAATTTTTTCTTTCCAGATGGCTACATGAGGAACAAAATTTCTTTAAAAAAAATAATAATAAAATAAATATAAATGGATTAACCCTTGTCTCTTAGTTTTGATCACAAATCAAGAATGTTTATTTAACAGTTATAAATCTATCCAATAATTACTCATAGATAAAAGTAATTTAAATTTTTTAGTTTTGTGCTTAAAAATCTATGTCAACTTTTAGATTCCAATAAGGAAACTGCAAAATCATCAATGCAGTTCAAGTTTCTGGAAGAATGAAAACAAAATAAAAATACAACCAAATAAACCCCAAGTCAAAATGCTTATTAATTGGAGTAAAGCCATGCTAAATCAGATCAGAGCTTTCCCCTTGAGAGCTTATCATAGAAAGTGTTTCATCACATTGTACCTTTTTTCATATTAATAAATTAAAAATAGTCACCTACAGTAGTCTATGAAATCATCTTCAAAAACAAAACCTGTCATCCATGTCGCGGGTGAACATCTTACCTTATGCATTCCCAAGCTAGCGATCATCCTTCGTGCTGGGTCGTCTCTATACAAAGCAATGCATTTATATCAAAATTTCATAAATGTTCACAAGGTTTCATTATCACAAGCAAGCAATCATCCTTCAAAATGGCCAACATATAATATAAAAGCAACCAATCAGATAATCAGCCAACATATAATGCAAACAACTCCGCATATGATCAAATGAAGAAATCCATGGTCATAAACATACCCAGAGCAATGTTCAGACCTTCCTAACAATGACAGCAAAGCGCAAATCACAAGACTTGGCACTTTGGATGACTTTTAACATTCTCAATAAAATAGCAATCAGAGAGTACCAAGTTCAGTAAACACATCACTTTCATAAATCTTCAGATCAGCTATTGTTAATACATGTACAACTTAAAAACATCGAATCGTCCAGCCAATAGCCCACAGATCTAAAGTTCTCATTGTTTTCCCCCTAATTTCTTCTAGTATATACAAGCCGGGTTTTTAAGCCACTGCTCAAGGTAGACAAGAAAGACGGTAAAATACCAAGGTTTTTAACCATCAAGTATCAACTTTGTTCTTTATAAGGAGTCCATATCAATTTGCAGACATCTACCTCAAGACCACCACGGCCAGCAGCTTTCAAATGACGATCCAAGACCTTGGGATCTGCACAAATGACATGCTGCCCTTTTCTATACTGGATCAGTTCAAGGCCTTGAAGGGTGCTCAAGATATCCTCAGCCTTGATGGCTGTCATGTCACTAAGCTCCTGCAGAGCGAGTCATTGAAGGAAACACGATAGTAACGAAAATAAAATAAACAGAAACATGGTTCAGATGTGATGGGATTCGTATATTTTCTGATTAGGTAACCATTCACACAAATATTTCTACTGCCATCCCAAGTTGAATTTTTTACACACATCTACTTAATAGGTAGCCAAGAAGCGCACACTTTTCCAAGAAGATGATATGTAAGTCTCAGGCACATGTCCAAATGTGTCTGATTATTATTTTTTTTTTTATAGAATTACATACTTGGGGAACATATGTGTACATCGTTTAGACACACATGAGATGCATTGCAAGTTTGAAGAAAAAAACTTGGAAGCCAATGATTAATTAAATCCTTCTTACTTTAGGCTATTTAATTTCAGGAATTCTAACATTTAAAACATTCAATCTGTTTGTGAACAAAACTTTCTGAAATAGATAATAGGATTTTTTTTTTCCAGTTATTTTTCAAATATATAAAATGATTTCTTACTATTTCATATAATAATGGGTAAATTACATTAAGACTCCCTCAACTATTAACGAATATCACTCTACCCTCCTCATCTATGAACCGGTACATATTGATCCATTCAATTATGAAAATTGTACAAACACACCCCTTTGGAGGTGGTCTGAAGGGGTTCTACAAGAGGCAAAAGTGATACATTTTTATAGTTGAAATGGTCAAAATGTGCGGGTTCATCAATGAGGGATGGTAAAGTGATATTCGCTAATAGTTTAGGGGGTCGTCGTATAAATAACCCTATAATAAAATATAAACGTATTTCTAATGAAAAAAATGCAAGATAAGTATTATTATCATGTACATATAAACATATATCTATACGCTGTCATGTCTTAATTTTTTTTGAAAATTGTTGTGTCGATGTGCCCTCGTGTCATATTTGTGTCTCGTGTCAGTGTGCTTAAGACAAACATCAATGCCTCCATCTAAAATCAACAAAATATATTACATTTGGTACTCTTGCGAAATGCATACCTTTATCCCGCACAATAGAATATGAGACAAAGATGAAACCAAAAAAAAATTTAAAAGGTGGACAAACAAAAAATGGAGATATTAATGCAACATCAAATGAAGGCAATCCAACCATTTTTTTTTTTTTTTTTTCACATCACATTTGATATTTCCTTTTCTTAAACGTAGCATTTACAACAAGTTCGTAGTATTGTTCTATTACTCTCATCCTATGCTACAGAGGATTGAACTTTAGGATTTCATGAAAGGTGTGACTATTGCCAAAGCAACCAGTCCTTTGACCAGTCGAATTTGGAAATTTTTTTTTTTTTTTAAAATTTAAAATGGGTTTTGCCTTTTACTTTCCAACACACATTCAAACATATTAACCCACTGACACACACACACACACCACACGCTAGCACAGCACCCACGCTTGTATTTTTTTTTTTTTTTTTTTATTATTATTATTTTTTTTTGGGAATCCCAATCCTAATCAAATATTGATATATAACTTTTTTTTAGGTGAGTACATACAATTCCAATTACAACAAAGTTAAAACTCTAAAACCTTATAAGTGTATGAAATTCTTTATTTTTTTATTTATTCACAGTACTTGTGAAGTATCTTCATATTTTCTTTGTCTTCTTTGTCTCCCTTTGTTATTTTGCAATTTACCAACTCGCGATTCACCAAATTAGGATCACACAACACAGATTTGGGACCACACTACAACCTTGGTATCTTCTCTTCGTTGGTTACAGGTAACTTTATTATTTTTTTTAACTTTCAAATAAAAATTATGAGTATTAATTTATAATTATTTGTTAAATTTTGATTTGTAAATTTTTTTTTATTTGTTATTATTTATGTTAAAATAAGAGATTTTGATATGCTAAAATTATGAATCTTAATTGGTGGTGATTTATATTAAAATTAGGGATTTTGGTTTGTTGTTGTTTGTGCTAAAATTAGGGATTTGATTTGTGCTAAAATTAAAAATATTAATTTGCAGTGCTTAATATTTAAATTAGGGATTTTGATTTGTTATAATTTGTGCTAAAATTAAAATTTTTGATTTGTTGTGATTTGTGCTAATTTAAATTTTTTAATTTGTATTAAAACTAAAGATTTTGATTTGTGGGGGGTTTGAGATTTTGATTATGAATTTTTATTTTAATTTTTAGTTTTTTCAAACAGTCATGGAAAAATATTTCAAAAGAAAATCAAAATGGGAATCATCTCTTTATCAAGAAAAAGATGAAAATTATTCTTCCGCAAAACAAAGTCGCATAGAAATCAACTTAGAAGATCTTCCTGCAGATCCAGGACTACAGCCTCGGATTACGGATTATAGTGCTAATGATCGAGACCGAATTCGTAGGGCATATCTACAAAAAGGTCCTTGTCAACCTCGTGATCATAATTTTCCACAAAAATCATTTGGACAAAATTTCGGCGATTTAATCAGGCTTGGTTTAGTGAATTTCCTAATTGGTTGGAGTATAGTGTAGCAAAAGATGCAGCATTTTGTTTATACTGTTATCTTTTCAAACCCGATATTGGAGATTAAGCTGGTAGTGATTCTTTTATTGGTGAGGGTTTCTCAAATTGGAAGAAAAAAGAAAAAATTCAGACTCATGTTGAAGGTCCCAATAGTGCTCATAATCAAGCTTCGAGTAACTGTCAAGACTTGTTAAACCAAAACCAACATATTGAAACGATTTTTTTCAAACAATCTGATCGAGCTCGAATTGAGTATCGAACCCGTTTGAATTCATCGGTTGATTGTTATTGATTGGGGAAGAAAAAATTTGTAATGGATATTAATTTTTAATGTTTAACATTAGTTCGAAAAATTATTATTATGTTATTGTTATTGATTGGGGAAGAAAAAATTTGAGATTGTAATTAATGGATGCCCCCCCTATGTTGAATTCCTGGCTCCGCCACTGCACGTACAGGACACGCTATCTGCTGTGTCCCTTTAATTTAATTGTTTTTTTTGTAGGGGACACGCATGTCCAGATCTGAACACAGCATGAGACACGGAGAGGAGGGAGAGACCAAGGAGAGAGTGTGGAAGAAAGTG
This sequence comes from Camellia granthamiana, assembly GCA_036172215.1. Classification (NCBI taxonomy): domain Eukaryota; kingdom Viridiplantae; phylum Streptophyta; class Magnoliopsida; order Ericales; family Theaceae; genus Camellia; species Camellia granthamiana. The sequence continues at coordinate 97,425,570 of CM069905.1, forward strand.
AAGAGACAAACCTGTCTCGTGATCGAAGACATCCAGTTGATCGATCGAACATCCAGTCGTCGACGATCTGTATCCCTTCGACTTCACGACTTCCACCGTAAGCATCTCTCTCTCTCTCTCTCTCTCTCTCTCTCTCTCTCGCTCGCATCTCTCGTCTTCTTTGTCTTGCTCGCGAGTCGCGTCTTTGTCCCTCTCGCCCTCTTTCTTATCTTATATATATATATATATGTATGTATTAGAATACACAAAAAAATATTAATAAGATAATATTATTTTATAAGTATAATATTTTTTATCATATATATATGTATTAGTATATATAAGATAATATTATTTTATAAATATATATAACATATTATATACTATTTATACATATTAATAAAAAAACATATGTATATAAAATAAAATAAAAAATTATCAGAAACATATTATTTAAAAAAATTTAATAAATAAATAAAATAATTAACGTATATTAAAATAAAAATATTTATAAAAATAAAAAATAAAAAAATTGCCGTGTCTCCTGCCGTATCCGTGTCCCTATTTTTTAAAAATTGCCATGTCCCGTGTCCGTGTCCGTGTCCGTGTCCGTGTCCGTGTCCGTACTTCATAGAACTAAGGCCATATTTGTTCATTGACTGAATTACATCGAAATAATCCTCAGATTACCAATCCTTTAAGATTACATATCATGTCCCACGTTTGCAATGACCCGGGGTTAGGAAGGAATATTAATGACCATATTTTGAAAGTATTTTGATCTTTTAACCCCCTAATCTGGAACTCCCTTAATTCCCTAAATTTTGCATCCCACATTCGCCCCAGGGGAATCAATAGTCCCCCATGTAGGAAACATGGTCTGAAGGGACTGTCAATCCAGAAGTTCACATTTACATCCAACCGTAGGATTCAGCATTGGGCAAGATACATAGTCTAATCCTATAACCTTATCCCCCCCAAACATACACAACATAGGGGTAACAATGCATCTAGAAGAAAGGGGCAGGGGATTAGGAAAATGAAAGAAAGATTTCGAGGCAGTTGACCTTCTAAACTTTGGATAACTCTAGCACACATTCCAACACATACCTTAATAGATATGTTGCCCTTGTGTTTTTTCAAAATATCCAAAAGAACACGGGTCCAGTACCCTCTATAGCTTAGTAGCCCCAGGTCTGAAAGGGGTCTTTCAGGCGTGCCAACTTTACCTTCTTTCTTGGAAAGCTCATAAGCTGTTTCAAATTTGAAATGACATTAGCAATTATTTTCACTTGAAAATCAATAATAAAGACAGATCAGTACTATATCAAATGAAAATTTGTATCAGTATGACACTTACTCTTCAAGAAATAATTAACCATTTTTAGAGCCAGCCACCCCACCCCACAACCCAAAAAAAAAAAAAAAAAAAAGTGTGCAGAGTTAAGCCAAGACCTCGCAAGTCCTGAGATCTCTAGATTCTTACTCAAATCATCAGACCAACAGGTTACGGGTACAAATGGTGAGATTTTGGGAGTAAGCAAGCACCCAATAACCACAAGTTGGCAATGCACCCATTCTGTCAGTGGACCCATATCCTTCTTGTGAAGAAATATGAGTCTTGTACCCCTTGGTCATTTTTGTGTTGGCAATTCAATTCCAAGATTGAGTGTAATTATTTAGCTTAGTTGAGTTCTTTACTATCAAATGTGAGTTTCTTCTTCAAACACCGTAAAAATATACTCCCTCCATCTCAAAATATTAGTCCTTTACTCCATTTTTCATTGTCCTAAAATATTAGTCCCTTTTCAAAAATCAAGGAATAAAATAATATGAATTTACTATTTTGCCCTTCTTTTAAATTCATTAATAATACAAAAAGTATAATTATGACAATTGATATTCCCAGAAAAATGTACTATCAAAGCGTAATTTTGAAAAATTAATATTTTTAAAATATAATAATTGTACTATCAAAAAAAGTTGGATTCCTCAAAAAGGGACCATTATTTTGGGACAGAGGGAGTATTAGAATCCGGGTTCCAATTGGGTCATGGGGTTGAACACATATCTCATATCCTTCCTTCCGGTGAACAAAAACACACCAGGGAAGTCCATGAAGCATTGGTTGGTTGGTGGGTGGGAATGGGGGGTCTTATTTTATTCTGCACTTAATATTGAACCCAGAGAAAGAGGAATTGTATTTCTATATATTACAACTTACAAGTAAAAAACTAAAGGTTAAAAACCAAAAGATGAGAGAAATTAAATGGAAGAGAGCTTACAAAATGCAATTAGGAACTTCCCATAACCTTTCCTCTGGTAGGGAGGAAGAGTGAGAATGCAGGCCAAGTTATAGGACTCCTCTGAATGCTTTTCCTGCATTGGATGATGAAGGATAGTGAGGTATTAGTCCTTGGGATATTTTAAAAATTGTCACAAACTGCTTCAGGTTCCCAAAATGTCATAATTAACAGATACAGCATTCATATTTATAGAAGGGAGGAATTAGAGGATAACTGCATATGTAGTTGCTTAAGGTGGCAGACTACAAAAATTGGAAAGGTATGATGTGGCATTGAAAGCATAAAAGGACAGAAACACTGGCAATACTACCGAAGAATTTTTTTTTTTTTTTTTTTTTTTAAATATTAGGATGATTTAAGCTACTTGAGTAAGTTGCACTAAGAACAGCTCCTTGAGAGACAGAAACATAAAATGAAATGAACGACAACAAATTCGTATTGTGAAGGCCACAGTTTGATAGCTGAAGTTCAACGAAGCTACATGAGTAAGTTGCACTAAGAAACAGCTCCTGAAGAGACAGAAACATAAAATGTAATGAAAGACAGCAAATTCGTATTGTGAAGGCCACAGTTCAATAGCTGAAGCATAACTTTTACCTGACATGGGCTCCACAGACCCACTGAATTAGTGTACCCCATTGTTTTAAATGCAACTTTTCATTTCTTGATAATCATAAGCATAACTAGTAACTAAGCTAAACAACTCATGGAACCAATATTTGACAATTAACCAAGTGATAATAATATACCTTCCCAAAGTTTATTACACAGACACACGACAAAAGAATGCTCCAGAACATAAATTCAGAATCAACATTGTTATCTCAATTTGGGACTACCCACTGGAATAGACCCATGTGAAGACAATAAATACAAAAGGCAGGCACTATCTGCTTGGTATTTGGTGATGCCAATACAAAAATATAAAATACAAAATGATCTAGATGCAATGACAGGGTTTATATTTCTCTTATGGAGCCATGATCCAATCTTTCATTCCATGAACATATTTTCCATGCAGGACCCTTCTTCCAAAACACCACATTGTAAGTTTTCTGAATGAATTTGTATATTCAATTATGTTATAATACAAAGAATACATCTGATTATATAGTAATCCTAACCCTACGACTAAAAAAGAAAAGAAAACACTACCATATATATACACAATCTACAATCTCTCAAAATATATACACAATATATACTACCATATATATAAACGTAACCTAATATTCTCACACCCCCGCTCAAACTCAAGGTGTTTTAGTAGAAAACGCTGAGAGTTTGCCAAGAAGAAACTGAAACCGAGCAGCGGTGTGAATCTTGGTAAAGAAGCCTGCAAGTTGTAGAGCAGAAGAGACGAAAGGAAGTGAGATAGAGCCAGACTACAGATGCTGACGAACAAAGTGACAATCCATCTCAATGTACTTTGTTCGCTCATGGAAGACAGTGTTATGGGCAATCTAAATAGCATTACGATTATCACAATAGAGGGAGGTCGGAGAAGACTAAGGGACGCCTAAGTAAGAGAGAAGCCAACGAAGCCAGACAATTTCAGCAATAGCATGATACTTAGTTTTGGCAATAAAACGGACAACAAAAGTTTGTTTCTTACTTTTCCAAAAAATTAAGGAATTGCCAAGAAACATATAGAAACCAGAAGTGGACTTACGATCTGTAACATCACCAATCCAATCATTATCAACATAGGCTACTAAAGCCAAGGAAGAAGTAGAGGACAACATCAATCCTTAAAAGATAGTACCACCAAGCTAGTGAAGGATCCGAACCAAAGCAGCCCAATGTGTAGAACGAGAATTAAAATCAAACTGACTACCCACATGAATAGCATAGGCAAGATCAGGGCACGAGGTTCTGAAAAGCGGTTGTGGTCGCCGTAACGATAGCGGTGGCACGGTTGCGGTTGCGGTTGCGGTTGCGGTTGCGGGGTGTAAAGGCCGTAGTGTAACGGTTGCGGTAACCGGAATCGTGAATTTTTTTATTTTTCGCACATTTTGAAAAAAAACTTACCGATACGCATATTTTTTTTCCATGATCATATTTATTGGGTTTAAAATAAATATTAATCAATTTTTGTAAATTTTTAAGTATGATCCAATATATGCATATTTTTAAATCACTATAAACTGAGTTTTTTACATTTGATTTAATTAATTACTTTATATTATACAAAAAAATCAATCACTAACTATCCCTCTTCCCCCATTTTCATCTTCCCACTTCTCTTTCTATCTCTTGCTCCTCCATCTTCTCTCTTTATCTTCCCTCTTCTCTCCCTCTTCCCTCATTTTTAGCTCTTTTTTTGTGTTTTTTCAAAAGAAGCAGTTTGAAACCGTTACGTAACGGTGCATAACAAGCCATTACGGCTATTACGACACCGTTACGGCCGCCGCTACGGCCGACACACCTGTGAATCTCAATCACACTGCAAAAGCGGCCGTAGCGAGTGGCGGTAATCACCACAATCGTTACATAACGGCGTTACGTAACGGTTGCGGCCGCTTTTTAAAACCTTGTCAGGGCAAGTAGCCGCCAAATAGACTAAGCAACCCACGAGCTCTTGATATAAAGTAGGATCAGGCAGAGGAACACCATCAGGAGTGTTTAAGTTTCACATTAAGCTCAATGGGGGTATCATCAAACTCAACCTCAATGGGGGTATCAATAAGACCAGCACAGTTAATAACTTCATTAGCATACTTGCCCTGAGACAAAAAGTAGCCCTTGAGAGAATAAGCCACCTCAACCTCAATACCAAGAAAGTACCACAATGGGCCTAAATCCTTCATTTCGAAGGTGCGGAAGAGATGCTGCTTGACGTTAGAGATAGCAGAAGAATCAGAGCCAGTAATAATCATATCATCCACATACAGTAATAAGGCAACAAAACCAACAGAGGTGTGGAGAAGAAACAAAGCAGAGTCCTAAGTTGAAAGATGAAACACAAACTGAGTAACAGCAGTCTGAAAGAGATCATATCAAGCACGAGGAGATTGCTTCAAACCATACAGAGCATGCTGAAGACAACGAACCTGTCCAGAGAAATGGTGAAGGCCAAGAGGAGGATGCGTGTTAACCTCCTCAGCAAGATGACCATTAAGAAAAGTATTCTTAACATCCATCTGATAAAAAGGCCAATGACGAACAATAGGGACATATATCAAAGTACGGACAATAGTCATCTTGGCAACAGGGGCGAAGGTCTTCTCATAATCAATACCATACTCCTGTGAAAAACCATTGGCAACTAGGCAAGCCTTGTAGTGCTCAAGAAAACCATCAAAATGAGTCTTGACTTTGTAAACCTATTTGCAACCAACCAGATTCTTACCAGCAGGCAAAGGAACTAACTCCCAAGTACTAGTTTTCTGCAAAACGGACAACTCATCCTCCATAGCTTGAATCTAATGAGGATCCTAAGAGGCCTCCTTTTAAGACTGAGGTTCTGAAAAAGCGCGGATAACAGACAAAAACGTACAATATGAAAGACAAAAACATGTTTTAGCAAAACCAAGTTTGACTACCTGCTTACGGATGCGAAGGAGATACTTAAGGTTAGCAAGATCAGAGTCGTCAAAAGCAAGAGGATCAACAGTAGAGGCAAAGACAACTAGTGACGGGAGAACCTTGCGACAAGAATAGACTAATGCCGGAGGAAGAGGAGAAGAAGAAGCAGAAAGAGAAGGAGAAGGAGAAGGAGAAAGAACAGGAGCAAAAGCAGGGAAGAGGAGGGAACAGACTCATGGGGGTTAGTGGAGAGGGACTCATTAGAAGGGGTGGTACAGGGAGGAGGGAATAAGCTCATGGGGAACAACAAAAATGTACTCATCAGGAGGAACCTCAGAAGGAAATGGATTAATATAAACCAAATCCTCTTTGGAAACTGGGACTGTGAGAGACATAAGTTGAAAGTAAGGTAGACATTTGAGAAAGGCAAGATGGCAGGAGATATAAAGGCGACGGAAAACAAGGTCATAACAACGATAACCTTTCTGAGTGAGACTATAACCCAAAAAGACACATAGGACAGACAGGGCACTAAGTTTGGTTCTATCTTTACAGGGTAAAAGGACAAAACAAGCAAAGCCAAACACACGAAAGAGGGGGTAATTAGGAAGTTGAGAAAACAAAGCCTCACATGGAGACCGATCAAAAAGAAGAGGGGTAGGCATGCGATTGGGAAGAAAAGCAGCAGTAAGAACTGCCTCACCCCAAAACGGAACCGGAATAAAGGCAAAGAGAAAGAGAGACCTAGCTGTCTCAAGGAGATGACGGTGTTTACGCTTTAACTCGACCATTTTGGGCAAGTGTATCAGTACAGGAAGTTTGGTGAAAGGTATCCAAATTGGCTAAATATTCACGGAACTCAGTTTTAAAGTATTCCCTACCCAAGTCAAATCGCAACAATTTAATAGTAGACCCAAACTGTGTAGTGACCATAGACTGAAAAGTACAGTATATCTGGTAGAAGTCAGACTTATGAGTCCTAAGATAAACCCAATGTAACGGGTGCAGTCATCAACAAATGAAACATAGTATGCAGAGCCCTTTTTAGTGAGAAGAGGAGAAGGACCCCAGACATTAGTATGAACTATAGAAAACGGTATATCAAATATAGAGGTACTTTTACAGAAAGGTAAAGCTGTCATTTTGGCAAGTTTACACCCCCGACACTTGGTAAGTTGACTAGAAGAAATTTTACCCAATATACCTGATTGAGTTACAGACCGTAAGCAGTTAGCAGACAAATGTCCTAATCTGGAATGCCATAAATAGAAAGGACTTGACAAAAAATCTAACTAAAAAGAGGAAAAAGCAATCGGAGAAATAGTCATAGGCAGATATAGGCTCTCCACCACATAGAGATCTCCAACTCTACGATCAGTCCCAATCTGCTGCTTGGACATCCTATCTTGCACTAAACAGATAGAAGAACAAAAGATAACATCAAAATCGGAGGCATCAAGCTGACTGATAGATAATAAACTGACAAATAACTGAGGAACATAAAGGACAGACGGAATAGAAACAGCAGACATAGCAGACAATAAGACAGACCCAACAGATATAACAAACATACCAAACCCATTAGCAGCATTGACAGTAATAGGAAAGGGAGGAGGAGTACAATTTTAAAGTAAGGAGAGATGGGGAGTTACATGATGAGAGGCACCAGAGTCAAAAATCCAGACAGACGAAGAAATACCTGAAGAAGACCCCAGAAAGCCTGAATGAAGAGAAAAAAACAATGGAGGTAGATAGGAATGGTTGGGAGGTATACAGTATATGCTGAAACTAACCAATTTGAACACTCAAGGCCAAGTCAGGATCAGGAGCCGGAGCAGATGCAATATAAGCAGCAAGAGGAGCCCAGAATTGGTTTTGAAACTATTGAAAAGACGAGGCAGGCAAACGTCTCTTCTTGGGATAGTAGTACTTCCAATGGCCCCGTAGATGGCGAAAGGCACATTCATCATAAGCCAAAGACATCATAATAACTAGAAAACTGAAGGGTTCAAGTGTGATAAATTCAAAATAGAGCAAAAATTGAGGGGTTTAAGTGTAATAAACCCAAAATATAACCAAAATAGAGTGAAAACTAGTGAACCAGAGATCAAATTCACGAACTAAGAGAGACTGAAGAAGAACCAGAGAGAGAAGATTAGCTATCGAAGCATAGTGACCATGTTGAACAGATGGATCGACCAGATAGGTCAACCAAGACGACCAGACAGATGAGACGAGCCTCGTCGAAGAAGAGATCAGCTATTGTCAGCGAGATGAATGTGAGAGAGAGAGAGAGAGAGAGAGAGAGAGGAGGGGTAGCAGACCTTTGCGGGAGGCACGAGAGAGGAAGAGACAAACGACCAAAGTCCTCTCGACTCAGATGAGCTACGATGAGGGTCTCCGCGACTTAGACGGATTACGACGATGGGTCACAACCTCGCGATGAAACAGACGAGTCAAAAACCCAAAGAACCAGAGAGAGGAGAACTGGGTTCTCGAATCAGATGACCTTCGATGAACCAGATAGGTCTCGCGAGCCTAACGAAGCAGAGGCTTGACTTGATGATAACTAGAGAGTTCGATCAAGTCCAAAGAACAAAGTCGAACTAGAAATCAGAACCAAAGAGGATTTCACGATGGCTGCTAGGGTTTGAAAACTAGCTTTGATGCCATGTAAGTTTTTTGAATGAATTTGTATATTCAATTGTGTTATAATAAAAAGAATACATATGATTATATAGTAATCCTAACCTTAAGACTAAAAAGGAAAAGAAAACATTGCCATATATATACACAATCTCTCATAATATATACACAATATACACTACCATATATATAAACCTAACCTAATATTCTCACACACATATGATCATTGTTAATTCAGCATTTGGAATACCTTCATTGTCTTAGCCTACTGCTCCCTGAATTTTAGAACCCCACACCTCCAAAACACTGATTCTCCTTTATTTCACTTTCTACTTTTGTTTGATGAGAAGTTCTTCACAATAGACTTGTCTGTATGGTTATACACTTCTAGTCAATAGACTAACATCAGAAATATGATCTTGCATGTGCTTATTAAACCTAGAGTGACACTTGTAAATATATATACAATATCAATACCCATTTGTGTGATTCTGTAACAGTATAGATGACTCCCATTTTAGGTCCACTATGACAAACCACAGGACTTGACTTCAGTGGTCCAGTCCACAAACCAAAAATCAAATTGGTGAACTACAATGCAAATTAGCAAAAGCCTAGGTAATAGATCAATTTTAGATTGACACTCATTTATACCAGGAGCTAACACAGGCCAAGTTAACATCAATAGCTAAATATACATATAAGCTGTAATTCAGCTAGCAGATTCAAAAAAAAAAAAATCATCCACATATAACAACTGCATGGCACATGCCACCAAATAGTTTGAGACATCAGATAATCTCACAGATCATGCCATATTAAACATTCTCTTAGAAAAATTCGGTTCACAAAGAAATATAGCAGAACAGCAATAACTGAGGTAGGGCTTTAAAGAAAAACTAAAAAGATAAACAATTACCTTAGAAAAGTAGCCAACCATGTGGCATCCCCGATCATCACATTCACATAGCACATAAAACAGAAACAGATCAACATCATAATAGAGAGTCTTGTGATCAAGAAACAATTTTGCCAAGTAGCAAAGATTTTGTCCATAAACCTTGTTCTTTTTGCCATCAACCTGTTTCAAAATATTATTACAACTCAGAAAAGCTAAACAAACCACAGAGACCACATTCATCCAATTGTAATCAACTGACCACATAATTTGTAGATACAACACGAAAAGAGGATCAACTGAAAATAAAATTTTGAAGTTTCATCAAACTAAACAATGTAATTTGGAGCTTGAATAAATTTACTAAAACAAACAATGAGGGAATGTGCAATCGTGACCCTGATGGCATTAAATAAGAAACTGGCAAACTAAGTCCAAAAAATAGTGGGAGAAAAAAAATTCTAGGATGTGAGAGCATACCTCAAACATTGACAGGGTACCACTTCGATAAATCTCATCACCAGGGGGATGCTTGAGATCACATTTCCTCTGAAAACAGAGGGTAAAAATCAGAAAATAAATATAGATCACAATACATATTTTCTTTCTAGACAAGCACCACCATAAAAAATAAATAAATAAAATAAAAACTTGAAATAGTTAAAGATGACCTCTAATTTAACGATAAAATCTAAAAAAATCTGAGTCTTGGACAGTAGAAAAACTTTGGATAATATACAACGGCAGAAAATCTGACTATTGTCTAAGGATAAAATCTGAGTCTCAGAAAGTAAAAAAACTTTGGCCTCTAATTTGACATATTACATTAAATTTTTAAACCTATATACAATGGCAGAAAATAATATCCGTCAACCATTTTGCCAACAATATATACTTACATTACATATTAAAAATATAAGGGTAAATTACACTGACCTCCCATGAGGTTTATGACAATTACGAAGACCTCCCCCCAGGTTTTTAAAATGACACTGAACTTCCCTATGTCAAACTCTGTTAACAGTGAACGAATGTTTACACTTTTATCTACAGTCAAAAGTTGGCATGATATTACCGTAAACCTTGCGCAACACCTAATCCTATCTCATTAAGCTTTATCCTTCACTTTGCTTTCTCTGCAAAGACTCATAACTACCATTGCTGTAAAAGCAGCATCACAACAACCATAACATCACCATCATTATTAGCCTAACTATCACCACCAACCACCACAAGCTTCAACATGATTGAGACGCTAGCCACCATCAAATTCAACAGAAATCAAAATCAAACCATAGACATTGTCTCCCAAAATTACTTGTAATTATAAAAGAAAAACAATGTAGATTTATACATTCATTTTCAAATATTTTTGAGTTGACATTAATCTCTAATATTTATTCATATTTTAACACATTACAACTAAGCAGTAAAAATAATTGTTAAAAAATACTAATATATTTAATTTATAAAATATATAAATGCTCCTATAGGTGATCCCAACATGAGAAACTTTTATATGCCCTTGCTCCTATAGTTGCACCCCGCCCCCGCTTCATGCAACTAAGCTCTTCCCCACACAAACCCCTGCCAACCAGGAAGAAGCTCCTTGACTTCAAAAAGGGAAAACCCACTCCCCCCTAAATTGAGAGCATTGAAGTAGAAATCTCTCTGGCAACATAGCAATGGTTGAGAAGGTGATTTACCGTTTTCAGCCTCTATTTACACATAAAGCACCAATTCACTATCATTAGTCTTCTTCGGATAAGATTATCTAGGCCCCCACATTGCTCTCTATGGAAATAAGGAAAAGGAAAATGAGTGGGAGCACTAATTAGTGCTCCCACTAATTAGGTGGCAGTGGGTCCCACCAGTAATGATGTGATGTTTTGGTCTTGGAGTTGTATTTTTTTTTTTTTTTTTTTACTTTTTTAATGCATTAGTGCTATTAGTGGTGGTGTTTTTAGTGGGATGAATCATTGTTGTAAGGAAAATGCCAATTGATCAAAGCCTCGTAAACAAATTTCATTGAAAGCAAAGATTTCATTGCAACAACCTCTCCATTCTGAAGGTTGGACATTTCATACAATCTATCAATGAACCTTGTCAACTCTGCCAACTCTTGGTCCTACACCTTTATGCGTAACAAAATATCCCTAAAACGCGAAAACTCGAGAACCTTCCTTACATAAAAAGTCAAGCATTGAAGTTGATGCCCAAAAACAAAAGAAAATATCGCATCTAATTTTTCCCTAGCCCCACCCGAAACATCAAATTTGACTATATGAAAACAAAATCTCATCCTTCTCCCAACCCCCACCATTACACTAGTGTGTCTCACATCATTACACAAGCAAAGGATCACCTCCAAAACCAGTACATATTGGACGCATCCCATCCCAATACCCTATACTTATGTGACATGGCTTGGGTACGGATATCAGCTGCACGTGTATATATGTGAAATTCATTTAATTCCCATGTTCAAGGACATAGGGCATGGCAAATATCCGTATTTCTTCAATCTTCTTTTATTTTATAGTACAAAATGGTATTTACAAGGTGGAATAGAGCATTCCATGCACTATATGGGAGTTTCATGCATATTTATATGGTAAACTTCAATTACTATACATGTTTGTTGGGTAAATGCCTAACTATACACGTCGACGCATTCATACCCTTACTCAAATGTAAGTGTCCAACATGGATACTTCACATATATAAAATAGTCCGTGTAACAAAGCCCCACACCATGGGTATTTGAAGGAGGGGGAAGGCCAATGTGTGCTGGTTTTTGTTAACTGTAAGAGTCTATCCAGCCAAAATACCAACCAACCTTAAAGTTTGTGCTGATGCTATAAGCATCACATAGGATGAGCGGTTGGCTCTTATAAAGAAGAATCAATTGCAAGGAAGGTCAAATGATAAATAAGTAAATTAATTAATTAAATTTTGCAAGCACATAGATAACTTTAAATCATGCAATTACTTGACTACAACATCCTGCAAAATATAATATACTACAGCTACAATAATGCTTTTCTGCCTTTTTACAAGCATGTCATACCGCAATCTGAATCAAAACTAGAAAAATTTTAGGGAAAGCTCACCATATGCCTCTGAAGCTGTTCTTTGCGCTTCATGAAAGTGAGGCAAAACTCACAAAAGTACAGCTTCAAGGCGTCATTATATTCTGGCGGAAAGGGAGAGAAGTACCATGTCTCAATCTCATATCTTCCAAGTTCTACAGTAGCTATATTCTTAACTTTTGTGAATTCTTCATGTTCACGCAAACTGGCAGCATCAAGCTCCTCGTGGCCCTGCACAATGGAAACTAAACACCTTCAGATTATCTTTTCCTGAAATGTTTGCCAATTATGGAGAAATCTTTACCAGGGATATAACATTTAAAAGAACAAACTGCACCTCACAAAGTCAGTAGGCAACACCAAAAACTTGCAGTTGTTTAAACATTTACAATTTGTGCATAATTGCTTGTGACAGGGAAGCACACTAAACTAGTTATATAACTAGGGGACGACGACAATTTTCAATACGTGAGATCTATCTTAGTATTTTAGTCTATTAGCTCCTGTACTTGATCTCTTTAGGTTAGACTTAAACCTTTAATCTATCCTTCATTGACTAATTAGCAATTAATAACAATATTTTGTTTGTTGCCCAATAACAATAATATTAACAAGCATAAAACCACAATAAAATAACTTTCACTGTACAGTCCTCCATGTAACAATAGCAAAAACATTAACTCATGCAGCAATCAAGAGAGGGGAAGGGATACATACCTCCACATGTGTCTCATCAATCTTACGTTTCTGGTGTCGCGTCATTTTCAAGCTTGTTACCTGAAAAAATTAAGGGCAAGGAAATCCTTTCAATTAGAATCGAAAATATTTCCAACAGATTTTCCTTTTTAAAACTTCTCAAAGTCGATATTAGAAATACAAAGAACCTCTAAAACCTTACCCTTGTCCCCCAACAAACATAAAATAAAATAAGAAGAAGAATAAAAAGAAAAAGAAAAAATAGGGGGCAACTCAAAAGTAACTTGAAAGGCTGAACTTTAACATACTGCACAGATGAAGTCACAATATTACCGAAGTAATTTGAAGTTTCAAATGAAAAACAAGAACTAAAACATTACCTTGTCCTCCACCTTTTCATCTACAACAGTCTCTACTGAATCAAGATCAAGCTGTTCAAGTTTAACCCATTCATCAAGCCTCCTATTGACTGTGAGAGAAACCCCAAAAAAAAAAAAATTTAAAATGCAAATTAAGACATAACTCATTGACAAAAATTAAAAAAAAATAATAATAATACTTCTTCCAGATTACTTCTTCTATTAGTATTAAACCATGCATAACATGCCACAAAATCAATTAGTGCAACGAAGTTGATAGGAGCATCTAAATTCACCTACCCAATCTCTCTGTACTGCATGTACAAGTGTTTCACCCTAACGTATAAGGTTTACCATGCATGTAATGGGTGTATAGAAAAATGAAGTGGGTGTATTTAGAAGCCCCCAAAGTTGACGTTGTAGGAAATTTGACATATGACAAAGCTAATCCCTCCTTAAGGCAACAAACAATAGCACAATAATATCAAACAAGAAAACTGCATACATACATCACCAACAACAACAGTAGACAAGGGAATTTTGTTCAAAACAAAAAAATGCGAATATAACAGAAGTTAAATGAGAAATGTTTTTGTTTGCTGGCAAAGCTAATTGGAATAAGGCAATCAATAATTTAGAAATCGATCATCTCAAAGCATTTGAAAAGTAAATGACAAGAGAAAAAAAGAAGCCTCAAATCAAGGAAGAGTGAAAAAAACACACAACAAGAATGATGACCATAAGGGCATATCACATGATGCACAGTACATGGTTTGGAACTTTAGTACATCAGAATTTTTTATTTTTTTTTTGGATAAATACAATTTGTACATCAGAAATAACAATGTATACAAAAGTATAAACCTCTCTAGACATACCCCATCATTTGTGGGCATTGTATGCAACAATACAAGAGGGAGGAAAGCAGCCATAGAAAGGAGAAGTGACATATAATGGGAATGCAACAATAAATGCCACCAGAAAGCTTTTGTCCACAATTGAAAACAATGTGGATGAGATAAAGAGTAACAGTATGAACATTAGCTATTAGTACCACTACAGAATGACCTTATTCGTACGTCACTTTTTTAGTCCTTTGTTTTTGGTTAATAGCAATTTATTTAAAACAATAAACTATTACAAGGCTCTCAAAAAGAGATATTGCACTTCCTCCAGAATACAATCCTCATGACAAGAACACTGCATATTTCACTATAAGAGGCGGAATGGCAAAATGAGAATCACAGAGCACACCCTCAGTTCATTCTTTAGAAACCATGGTCAACAGTCTCAAGGCCTATCTGAACAAATTATTCTTATGCAAAAAGAGATTGGTGTCAGAGCCCAACGTAGCAGTTGCTGTCACAAGACACCCATACATTTTTCATTTTAGCAAAACTCAGGTCTCACATTTTGGTCCCAATTCTTCTCACTTATCCATTCTCTTTCTTACAAATAATTTATATGACCTCTTTTTATTTATATATCTATAAAACTCATCTTTTCAACCAGTCATTATTCCTACAATTGAGGTTGCAACAGGAAGCTATTCTCTTGGACCAATTTTTTCATTCACTAAATCATAGTAGTAACACATAGTGGGTGTTTAGAAAGTGGGTTTTTATGTAAGTTTTTGTAGTTGTAGGATATTATTGGAGAAAAAAATTTTAGTGTTTGGAAAGATAGTTGGGTTTTTTTGTGGTTGGATGTGATATTTGTGAGAGAAAAAGTGAAATGATTATGGGGTTTGATGTGATATTTTGTTTGGATTTGTTTTTTTTTTTTTTTTTGTAAAAAATTTGTCTTTTAGTGAAAAAAATCAAAAAAAATCCAAAAAAAATTGTTGCCAAACACCGCCATAATTGCAAATTCCATAATTCATCCTCAAGCCAATCATGTCTCAGTTGGGAAGCCCTATATAAAAGATCAAACACATCTACATATTGCTTGAATTCTTCTTAGACGTCTCAATATATATATATAGTGTGTTAAGTCACCTAGAAGAAAGTATTATCGAAATGGACAAAATACATACAAACAAATTGCCACATTTCTAAGTCATTGATCCTTAAATCGCAGCTCATCTAACCACAATTTTTTAAACTTTCCAGTAATTATGTACATTGCTAGCAAGCAAACAACATTTAATGCACTATTTGGCTTTCTTCAATTCTCCCAAATCATAAAACAGAACGATCAAAGATTTCGTTTCTTCTCTTGCTTTCCCCAGCAGCCAAACAAGAACAAATCAAACGAATTTCATAAGCAAACACATAATTCAGAACAAAAAAACGCTAGAGACGCAAACATAAACGCTAACCCTAACAATCCAAGTTGAACAAAACCAGATCGCACAGAGAGAGAGAGGGAGGTTCTTACACTCGGTGTAGTGAACGTAGTACTCGTAATCGTTGGAGGCAGGGGTCGGCATCTTCCGCCGTTCGATGACCTTGACCGGGTGGAACTTGGCGTCCCTCCAACGGCACATGACGCGAGTACCGACCTCCAGAGGCAGCATACTCGCTTTCCTCTTCCTGGTTGCGTCATTTTCCGGCGGCTGAGCTGGGGTGGAATTCGCCGCCGCTGGAAGTGGGCCGTCACCGGCGGTGTGGTTTCGGGAGCCACCGGGGGATGGGTTTGAACCACCGTTCTCTGTACTTGTCGGTGCCTCTAGGGAACCCATTATTTCGCCAGAACATTCGAAAGAGAAGCGCATATATATGTGGCGTTTTTTTTTTTTTTTTTTTGGTTTTTTTTAATAAAAAAAAGTAGATAGGTGATACCACCACCCAAAAAAAAAAAAAAAAAAAAAAAAAGCTCTTGCAATTGCATATCATTTTACGTGGATAAATTCTAGACACCGTAAGGCACTCGGTGAGGAATTTTATTTCTATACAATTATTTATTTCAGTATATATTATTTCTCAGTATATATATTTATTAATTTAATTATTAATTATTCTTCTCAATTTACATATTAAATATTTTAATTATACTATTTACTCATATCATTGTGCATATACCACCCCAACTTTTTTTCTACACACTTACTGAAAATTGTAGACCCGCTGCTATGATTCCATTCTAGACAAAAAGGACCACAGTCCTCCATTGAAAACCTTCATTCCATTGAAGATTTCACTGAAGACCCTATCATAAATATAAATAAATAAATTACTATGAACCAATAAACTAAAGACCAAAAATAAAAAATAAAAAAAAAATCAAAGAGAAATATTCTCATGTTGATTCTGAAATATTTCAATAGCAAAATAAAACACTAAAAAAATAAAATGAGTCAATCTTCATCTCTTTCTTCCTTCAACTTGAAGCAATTTCAATTTCCCCTAGGACGATTTCAATTCACAACAATCTAATAATTCATATTTCAATCTCGAAGTCGAGTAAATACACCCAATTTCATGTTTTAAAAATCAATTGAGCAAAGCCGTTCTTTATTGAACAAGTTTCAAAACTGGAGTTTGTAGAAAATTAGGGGTTTTCTCTCATTCATGAATTATAGACTAATTTTCATCATCAACAACAATAATCATTAATAATAGACATAATTCCATCCATAATCATGAATTATTCCCCACATCCTTCCAAATCATTTATTAGCAAACACAATCCATACATACATATATATATATATCTACAAAACTGAATATCTAATGAAATTACCACATGTAAGTCTCAAATTAAAGATATAATAAGTTAAAGATACCCCTATCTCCAGAATGGAAGCTTAAGATGAAAACCCACTTGAAATTTCAACGAAAATACCAAACAATCGGTAGATATCTTGAACTAGACTTGTTCTTCAATTTTCTTGAAAGATCTAGGGTGGATTTAAGGGAAAAATTGGAGAAATCAAGTGTTTGGAGCTCTAGGGTTTCGGGTATGGAGGAGAGGGAGAAAAGAGAGGAAGAGATAGAGAGAAAAGAGGAAGAAAGAATAAGATTTTGGGCCAAAAAGTGACTTTAAAGAGCTAGAATTCGCGCATGATGCTCGAGCGGTCCAAAGTTCGCTCGAGTGAACTTGCTTCCAACACAGGTACCCAAATTTCAAATAGACACAACTCTCTCGTCCGGACTTCGTTTTAGGTTGTTTTTGTGTCCAAATCAAAGCCCTGAAAACAAACTCTCTAAGAAACAAATTCCTTACGACACAAAATTGCTTCACCTTTAATAGTAAGACAAATTTGGGGTAAAATCACTAGATAATTGACATTACTATTAACAACAACTCATTGTAATTTAAATAATATCATAGCTTATCGAACATAGTGAAGAAGTCAACCTTAGCTTTAACCATATAACCTGTATCGCCATAATTTACACCCTTTCCATTTATAACTCTTTTATATATATAACTAAGGATAACCCGTGCCTAAAGGCACGGTCAATAATTTTTTTGGTACCACATATGCTACGGAATTCAATTGTAATAAATCAATTTAAAATAATATATCACTCCAGTTTAATACTTCACAAATTAAAAGTTGAAATTGTTTCTACACAGTAAACTGGAAAAAACATTCATAAATTTCAAATAACAAATTTCAAAATTAAAGTCCAAATAATGAATTTTATATTACAGTGCAGCATAAGCAAAGAATAGGATCTAAAAATATTTGCTAAAGTTTAAGTCCAAACAGCAAATTTTAGAATTCAATCCACATCAAAATGATACATGGATAGCAAACCTTCAATAAAATGATGCTACTGAATTCGGATCATAACTGGTAACCTTTTCACTTTATCAAATTTCAATACCTTCAAGAAAAGGTGAATGAATATTTTGGTACAAAAGAATAATCATCCTATCTAACTAAAAAAAATAATAATTAATCATCCAGTTTAGAATGAGAGCCAACCAACTACACACATAAAGAGAAGCAACATAACCCAACATTTCTAATACGGATCAGCCACCTACAACAAAATCACTCGCTTAAATTCGCTTTAAAAAACCAATAGCTATGAGAAATCGCATCAAAATACATATGAGAAATCAACAAAATGATTCTTTAAAAGCAACTCTAATTTGACAACAAAATGAACTCATTGCGGTAATAAAAATAATTTGAAGAACAATAACAAATGCATGAATAGCTTGATATAATATTATTAAATCTGATGATTTTACGGTTTCAATTTGAACAATACCAAAAAAACTTAGCAAACCCATGTTTAAGAGTGATAATTGCATGTTTCACAATTTTTTGCAATGACATTGTCATAGCAATGAGACTTAAGGCTTGGTTTAATTTGGTTTGGTTTGGTTTGGACATTGTCGTAGCAACAAATAATCTTCTTTCAATTTATTTTGTAATTAATCCCCTTCTTTCAGCACAAAATTCATGTACTTCTTTGAGAGCTCTGAATATACCAGTGGTAAGCATAATTCTGACTCCATCATTGGCTGAAACACACATGAATGTAAGAGAGAAGTTTACACAGATTTTACATAGTGAAACCTAACAATAAAATGATAACTCTTGTATAAAAGTCTTCCTAGTTGAACCGGGGAGCAAATTTCAACAACAGCAAAAATATGAATTAGGCAAACCTCTCCAAACACTTTGATCTAGATAATGAAGTACTACAGTGAAGCAAACATAGAACACGCATTGATGATCTCGCCATTTTTCCAATTATCTAAGCTCTGTAAATAGATCAAATAATAAAAAATAAAATTAAAAAGCCCTAAAAAAACACAAACTATTCATTGCAAAATTCACAAAAAAATCAAAAATTTGTGTAATCACTACTATGTAAGTCTAAAACACAATATTTTTAATCTTTGAAAAACATGATGAGGCCACAATTTTATATTCCCAACAATGCATGAAGCAACACTTGACAAATTAATTGAGAAAAAAAAGAAAAAAAAAACAGAGATGATATGAAATGCATAGCTTGTATTGGCCACAACAAACACTAAAACTAATTTGGAAGGAAAAAATGAATCTGAACAATAATCCCGCACGCAAAAATTAGTTTTTTACTTTGATATAAAGGACCAATCATCACTTCACAAATAAAATCAAATGTTTTACATAGAAACAAAATGAAGATGCCATCTAAGTTTGAATAAGACATGAGAAATTGCCATTTTACTCATAAAGACTTCAAAACAATATTTAAGCGATTGCGATCACAAAAAAGAATCTCATGGATGACTAAATTAGTGCATCAAATCTTTAGTTAGCGTATGGATATTACTCAGTACAACTGTATCAAATCATTCTCCCATTTTCTAATTTCTTGTATTTTGTCTTCTACAAAACAAATTGCCTCCCTAAACATTTAGAGTTTTCAAGTGCTTTATGTGGTTCAAGCCATCCCCAAACCCATCCAGAGAATAAAAAAATTACCAAGATAAAATGTGGGAAAGTGAACCACAACATAGCTAAAACCAAAGCAAGTAAAACCAATTAATAAAAATATTCAATCTTCTGACTGTACACCTAAATTGAGACTTGAAGCAGTAACGGAGCTATGCACAAAGCACAATCCCAGAGACAGAAACCCTCAACGAAATTCACAAAAAATTGCCATTATCGTCACTTGCAAAGAGGTTGTGTGTGTGTGTGTGTGTGTGTGTGTGTGTGTGTGTGTGAGAGAGAGAGAGAGTAAAACTAAGTGGAGCTCTTTCTGGTCTTCAAATTATGTTGTAAAGAAACTAACTTTGAAGGTAATCTCACTTACATCAAAACCAATAGAGCTCTTCTCCTTATTCAAGTCTAGGAATTCAAACTAAGTAGAGCTCTTTCCAGTCTTCACATTATGTTCTAAAGAAACTAACTTTTAAGGGGGTGAGAGAAGTTTGTGACAGACAGAGGTACCGGTAAGCGGGAACCAGAGGTCTAGCATCAACACGCATTTTGTTCAACTTATACTTTTAACTGTCAGACGTTGATTAGGATTGATCTCAACCATTAAAAACAATTGTATCTCTAAGACAATTGTAGGACATTTTCAAAAACCCTTGTGGTTTATTATAGAGATAAGTGGATTTTCATTTTTATTTTGTAACCTGTCGAAATATATAACCCACTTTGAAATCAACCATCAAAAGTATTCTTACGCAATAACAACCTTTATTGCATCAACAAAGAAGCCATCGTAAAGGGCTTTGGATCAAGAGCTGGTGGGGAGGGGAAGAGTATGTAGATGTGAGAGAGTGAAAGGGGTTTGTATATGTATGTATATATAACTATTTATAACAATTGCAAAAACTAAATTCATCAAACACAAATAAAAAGTTCAATTTCAGGTTCTAACCACATCAAATCTTAACTCTTAAACGTGATTTCAGAAGTTCAACTTTTAGCCTCTGAACACTTAATAGAACATTTAGAAAAATTAATCTAGCAAATATAATTAATTTCCAGCCAACAAAAAAAATTCTGAACATAAAATTTAGCAATGTAGCATAAATATTAACTATCCAGTTCATACTGATATTTTTGCCAACATACATATGTAATCATTTTAACTTATATCTCCTCTTTTAAACTAAATCAAATCCATTAATTTAATTACAAACCATTTCCCGCTATCGTATCCTCCATATCTTTCCCTCACTGTTCTATTCATTTGTTTGCACTTTTTTTCTCCCTATACCTCCATTTCCCGTCATCCCACAACCTCATTGCACAACCAAACCCTTTCTCTGCTTTTTGCTTAAGTTCTCTCTCACCCATGACATACCAATGCCATGAAAATGCATTTTCAAAAGTAGACCAACTAATTTACTTCAAACAAAAGTAGCTCTTTGAATTGACGCTTAGGGTGTTTAAATTTGGGATGAAGTTTTTTCATAGTCATGCTCAATCTAATTTTAAGATGTTTATATTATCCAAAATAATGCACGCAAGATAAAAACTCAATGCAATTTCGTTATCATGAAAGAGTAAAATATGAACAATTTATCAAATAAAATAGTACTCAAGACCTAAAAAATGTATTTATGTGAGAAAAACATAATAATTGCTCCAATTATACACTGAGTATCAAATAGAGAAGCTGCATTTTGGAAGAAAAAAATAACATGAAGATGAGGTTTCTTCGTGCCTTATGCTAGTGACCATAGAAATTGAATGTCAGCTGCAAACTAAATTGATCTAAACGTAAACCGTATTGCACAACCACCACCCTCACTGTATTCCCCTCCGAGAATATCATTTTAAATTTTGATAGGAATTTAAAAAGGAAAAAGAAAAGATGAGGGAAATATAAAGTTATTATGATTCAAACATAACCTTAAATACGTAAGCAAAAATATTTTTGTTGACGAAATGGTACCAATACATGTTTTATAGAGGGGCCAATTTGAGAGAGAGAATAAACAAATTCATGCTCTTTACAACTATCAATTAGTAAGCAAATTGATACATACGCGTTCCCCTAATATATTCTCTGCCACTGGGAATCCTTAAACCAGTTAATTGATCAAATGTAAAATTAACCGTCAGGATAGATATGTGATTTTTTTTAATTATAATTCATAATTACACAACTGAGTGAGTAATAAAACTGTGAAACTGGGCAAAACTTTGTCAAGCCAAAATATTATTTCTGCCACTATACCCATTAGCAATATAAACTTAGGTTTTTGTTTAATGTTGCCCCCGAGCCAAAATATTAGTTCTGCCACTAAACCCATTAACAATATAATTTAATTATGAGGCTAGGTGTCACGACCCCATTCCGCCCCTAGTAGAATGGTGCCATGATGGCCAGTAGTCCGAGATTACCGAAGGCCAACTTTCACGGTTCACACACAAACAGAGCATTACATATGGGGCTAGCAAGTACGGAAGCAATAAATTTTAAACTAGCTAGTCCATAAGAGCCGTGCATAGATTAAATGAAATGCCATACATTAAACATAGTCTTACAACTTGAATACGATTAAAATAAAGTACATTTTTTTACATCTTGACCAAAAGGCTTCTCAGGCCGACATATACAAAAGAAATAAAATGTAAAGCCGAGAAGCATGATCTTCAAGATGACGCAAAACATGAATCCAAAAACACATCGGCAAATACGTCTAGGCGTCACCGCCTTCTAGCTCATCACCTACATATATACATAGAGAGGGTGAGCTTGGATACTCAGTGAATGATATTAGAAATAAAGGTTTGCATAAATGATATTCAAGATCTCTTTTCAAACAGTACATAGCATATCATATACAAAATCAAGGAATGCTTACTAGCATCAATACAATATAAAGAATGACATTCCGAGCAAGCCCACGCGGAAAACCGTCAGTGGCAAAACAAGGGTATCGTTGCATTATAGTCCCCGACACTAAGGACTTTCAAGACAAGGGTATCGTTGCATTATAGTCCCCGACACTAAGGACTTTCAAGACAAGGGTATCATTGCATTATAGTCCCCGACACTAAGGACTTTCACCAAGAATGTCATCAAGTATATATGGTCTTTAATACAAAACTAGGAATAATCATTCATGATCAAATACTTTTCCTACAAATAAAACAAGGCTTTCATCAAAACTTTATAATATAGCTTTATTAAAAATACCACTCACATAGTTCTTCGGGTGTGGAGGTTTCAGGCAAGGATCCAAGGCCTATAAGCACATAATAATTCCCATTGAATGCATTTCAAGAAGACGAGAAGAGATACTCAAAGATGGATATGAAACGTAATGATCTCGGCATTCATCAAAACTAAGACAAACCAAAACAAGGCACTGCTTTCACACTTCGGAAAACAAACTGGGTACCAACCAGGCCTAGGCCGAGGTCACACACCCCTTGGCCGAGGTGTGTTCCAAACGATCACACTCAAGGGAAAGAGGTCTGGGAAAATCTGGGTTTCCCTCTTAAAGAATATGAACATGAAGAAGATAAATGCAAAGATCAAACTTGTTATTACAAAATCTGGGTTTTCATGAAATGAGTTTAGAAACATGGACCTAGGTACCCGTACTTCAAGATTTCATGAAAACAAACACAAAAACACGGAACTTGGTGTAAGTTTTTGGATCAAAACAAGACTTTTCTTCAAGAGCCCAAGAACACCATTTCTCTTTCTAAAACCAATCTTTAAAATCAATGCATGGCTCATGAATCATGCTAGATTGTGCAATGCAGCTAGATGGACATAAAGAATCACAAGAGCAGATCAAGAATCTAACCTCAAGATGCGAATCTAACGGTTTGATCTCTAGGAATCAAGCTCGAAAGTTCTCTCTTTCTCACACTAAAACTTCTTCTTCTTCTTAGAGCTTCTCTCTCTAACAGCAAGGATATGATACAAAATAATGGGTTCTCTCGATTTATTTCAGACTCAATCCTCAGCTGGGACACGTGGCAATGGCTGGCTGGGTTTTCTTCAGCAGGTGGCTGACAGACAAGACAAGAACATGACAAAGGGTGTTCTACAAGTAAGACGGTATGGGCTTTCTGGCAAGGTGACGACATCAGGTGAAATCATCAGCTCCGACGACAAGGTATCAGTGATCTCGGCTAGGAAGGACAACACTTGGCCTAGCTGTGCCACACCTCGGTCTAGGTCGTACCCGTCCAGGAACGAGACCACTGGGTGCAAGGATAGCGTTCCGACCTAGACAAAACACACTTCGGCCAATATGCCGGGGTGAAGATGGAGGTCAACCGAAATGGTTCCAAAGTGATCCTAGGTACGAGGGGTTCAAGGGTGTTACCTCGGCTTACGACAACCTCGGCTAGACTCACCAAGAGGGAACAAGACTAACAAACAATTTCCCATAAGTGTAAAGCAAGACAAGGATCTCACTCTATGCTAAACAAGTCAAAGTTCACTATTGCAAGCTTAGCAAAACAAGTTCATGCAATTGCTCATGTACAAGGTTGAGGCGGGAATGAGGGTCACTACACTAGGCTTGATTGTTCTAATGCTATGTTCTGAAACCATAACGTTGAAACCATAAGAGACATAAAATTAGAAAATATTGTTCTAATGCTATGTATATATTGACAGCTAATATATTGTTCTAATCCATAATGTTGAAAGCTAATATATTGTTCTAACCCATAATGTTGAAAGCTAAAATATATTGAAAGCCAAAATTAGAAAATATTGTTCTAACCCATAATGTTGAAGACTAATATATTGAAAGCATAATAGAAATATAAAATTAGACCAAACAGCACCAAGAACAAAGCGACTACCATTATGTTTAGGGACCAAGTTTAAAACATTAACCAGCTTTTAGGAAGAGTTGTCTCAATTTACGGGTGATGCTACATTTCCTCCTAGCAAAGGAACAATAAGAAGGATGTGCTCCTAGTAGTGCTTGATCTACCCAATTGGCATTTATTGGGTTATTGAGTGGAGTAAATAATCTTTGACAAAATCATAGAATCCAAAAATCAACTCAATAGAAATGATAACAAACTGAGTGAATATTATATTGTTTTGTGTCCTATACATGGCAGGATAACATACAAATTAAACAACATAGAAATTAAAGCTCTATTTCTTTCTCTACAAAAAAGGCCTCATCAAATGGTTCAACAATTAGAAACTAATCTTTCTGTATCTCACAATGGTTCATCAATTTTCATCTCTGTCTAACCCATTTTTGTCAAATTTATTGTCTCTCGTAATAAAATCTATCAATTATGACCCACTTCAATTTAAAATATCAAATTTGGTAAATAATAATTTGAATCTGAATACAAAAAGATATCCAGTTAAACTAACCTAGAACAATGAAACTCTCAACAACCAATTAGAGAATTCTAAGAAAATTCCAAAGACTTTTACTAATGAGATTAATTAAAGCTTGAACAGTATGATAATACAAATTCAAACCAATTAACTCATGAATTTAAAAATCAATTAATTTAAAAAATTAACTCATAAATTCTATAATTCTGTTAAGAGCCTATTCGCTAAAATAAAAAAATGAAATGTGGTTTAGATTTAACTAAAGACAAAATGTAAAAAATAAATAAATAAATAACAATGAAAATCCATGAGCACCAAATCATCCACACACAAGAAAAAAAAAAAACTCTCCCACATACAGGAACAAATCTGGTAGTCCATGCCTAAACTGATGAACATGACAAATCCGGTAAAAAAAATTCTAATCCTACATTCCTAAACATGTATCGAATAAGACAAAATGAAATGTGGTTTAGATTTAACTAAAAAAAATACTATAGTTGATTTCTTAAATCATTCATTCTTTCTTGCTCCCCCTACCCCACCTACTCCAATTTGATTTTAATAAACCCAAATAATGATAATTGTAAGAAAAAATTTAAAAAAAAAAAAAACCGTACTTAAAAATTTCCAACACAACCAACCAAAGAAATAATCACAATATAACAATGATCAATTATTGCTTAAGTAAGAATACAAATCAAATACTTACCACAGTGTTTCGATATGAAAGGTCTTAAGGAAGTCCTCAAGCTGCCTAATGTGAGCCTATTAAGCAAACACAATGCTTCAGACACAATGTATTGGACACACCAGATCAAATATTACACCTAATCACAAATTGTAAACATCAATAAAGCAATTAAATTGGACAAACCTGTTGTCAAACCTACTAGAATTAACAAACCTGCTAGAAATTAAAGATTATTGAAACAAAAGATATCAAAAAATTAGAGTATGTTTCAATCACAAGTTGTATACATCAATAAAGCAATTAGATTGGACAAACCTGTTGTCAAACTTGCTGGAAAAGATATCCAAAAATTAGAGTAAAGATTATTGAAACATATTACAGTAAAGATTATTGAAACATTATTGAAACAAAAGAATGAAGGCACGAACAACAATTTTTGAAACAAAAGATTATTGAAACATATTACAGTAAAGATTATTGAAACAAAAGATATCTAAAAATTAGAATAAAGATTATAGAAACATATTACAGTAAAGATTATTGAAACATTATTAAAACAAAAGAATACACCTCCATCCATGATGAAAATATACTTGCTGGACCCAAAAAGATAAGTTATTGAAACACATTAGAGTAAAGATTCTTTTGCTAAATGTTATACTATTAACATTCTGCAAGTCCCATGAACAAAAATAGTCGCAATTATCATATTAAGATTGCTTACCTTGTGCCCCCATTACACTTACCTTGTGCCCCCATTACACTTGAACTCATTAAAGCAAAGGATGAGAAACTACAAAAGAATCATATTATTGAACACGGACTCTAAAAACAAAAACCTCGTTTGGTTTTACATGGCAATTTGAAACTTCTCCATGGTTAGTATTCTTGCTCACTATTGCATACTGTATAGAAATTAGAGTGAACTAAATCTTAAACTAAGGTTTTGATTGTTGCACATGCATGGGTGGGAATAATCAAAAAGAAGAATAGGCTTGAAGGGATTTCGAATACATTATTCTTTTTAAACACTTAATCAGTGAATCCCACTTATTAGTGAAAATTTACCACTAAACGTTCACAATCAAAATAGTACAAAAATTGTCTAGAAAGGGGCTCAATAGAAGGGGTTCACATACACCACTTGTAATAAAACCCCACTTAACCAACCTTGACACAACCAATGAAAAAGGAAGTAAGATAACATAGCAAGTCCAAGATTCAAGTAAAATTGGCCAAAATTAATGAGAAATGGTAACAACATTGGTCTGCATAGCCCTAAGAATTTGCTGGCGTTGATACCCTAACTTTTGAACCACATCTTGTATTAAATCCATTGCTAGAAGATTGACATTCCATGTTTCATGTATGTTGAGATTATATCATTGTTCACCTTTTTTTTCTTTTCTTTCTTCTTCTTCTTCTTTTTTTTTTTTTTTTTTTTGGATCAACAACAAAAAGAAATTAATTTTCAAGAGGTACCAAATACAATCCAAAACACATTTGCTACCAAGAAATAAACTTTAGGCGCCAAATTAGCAAAATATGTTTTCTGATTGTCTGTAATTGATTTCCATATATCATTGTTCACCTTTTTTTCTTTTCTTTCTTCTTCTTCTTTTTTTTTTTTTTTTGATCAACAACAAAAAGAAATTGATTTTCAAGAGGTACCAAATACAATCCAAAACACATTTGCTAACAATAAATAAAATTGAGGCACCAAATTAGCAAAATATGTTTTCTGATTGTCTGTGATTGATTTCCATATATCATTGTTCACCTTTTTTTCTTTTCTTTCTTTCTTCTTCTTCTTCTTCTTTTCTTTTTTTTTTTTTTTTTAATCAACAACAAAAGGAAATTGATTTTCAAGAGGTACCAAATACAATCCAAAACACATTTGCTACCAATAAATAAACTTTAGGCACCAAATTAGCAAAATATGTTTTTTGATTTTCTGTAATTGATTTCCATATATCATTGTTCACCTTTTTTTCTTTTCTTTTCTTTCTTCTTCTTCTTCTTCTTCTTCTTTTTTTTTTTTTTTTTTTTGTGATCAACAACAAAAAGAAATTGATTTTCAAGAGGTACCAAATACAATCCAAAACACATTTGCTACCAATAAATAAACTTTAGGCACCAAATTAGCAAAATATGTTTTCAGATTTTCTGTAATTGATTTCCATACATCATTGTTCACCTTTTTTTTCTTTTCTTTCTTCTTCTTCTTTTTTTTTTTTTTTTTGATCAACAACAAAAAGAAATTGATTTTCAAGAGGTACCAAATACAATCCAAAACACATTTGCTACCAATAAATAAACTTTAGGCACCAAATTAGAAAAATATGGGGCTTGTTTGGTTTGTATTTCCCAAACAATTTTCTGAAATCTTCTCTGAAAACACATTTCTGGGAGTAATCAAACCAAACAGATTTTCCCAAAAAAATTCTCAGAAATGCGTTTGGTTATCTATTTTCAGGATCACTTTTCAAAACAAATTCTCAGAAAATACGTTTGGTTGGTTTTTTCAGAAACACAAAATACAAAGACCCCCAACTATGTCAAACATGTTTATTTATTTTTTTTCTTTTCTTTTTTAGAATGAATCAAAACAGCACAACATATTATGCATTGCATGTTAATAAAAATAAAAATAAGGGTCTAATTAAAGTGAATTACAGTTCAGAAAAAAACAAGACTACTTGTTAATTAGCAGCTCATTGTCCAAAGATTTAAATGCAACTACTTGCATGTATTGCTACTCTTCACGTTAATCTGTTTCCAACTGTCAAATTTCAATCTTAAAACAACACTTGCGGAATCTCTTCAGAGTGTAGAGCAATCCCACTGTTGAAATTGATGAAACCATGCCACTGATCATGGAGTCGATGGTGACAGAAAGAACTAAGGCTTTACATCCTCAGCTTACCATTCCAAACAACGTATGGCTTTGGTTTTCGACAGACCGCTAATAGTAATACCCACTATTGGCATTACTGATCCGGCAATCTCTTCCCTAATAAACCATTACCAACCAGCAATAACCACCGCAAATCCACCACTTGGCACCACCACAAATCAGTAATACTTGCCCAATCAGCCACCTTCAACATATCTGTCACAGCTCTTTAATCAAACACATATCAAGCATATTCAAACTTCTACATAAATGCAGCAATTGGGTTTTCTGCCAACACCATCGTCCACCAAGAAAATGAGAAGATATCAATAATAAAAAGATTAAAAAAAAATTGATAGGAAAAATGAATAAAAAACTCCTCCCCTTTTTACCACATGGGAACCACTCACTACTTACCAAAAAAACCACTACTACACCACAACAGGCCCACCGTCACACACAAAAATCAAACCCATGTCTATAATTTATAATTTTCATTTTCTTCACCAATTCCTCTATTTTCCCAACAATCAAACAGTGCACTTCTATAGCAAACACTTGGTCTGCACACTTTTTTTTTTCTTTTTTTTTGGTCTGCACATTTCATACAGACTCACAGATTATAACATAATGCAAACATACACACCAAGAACAGTAAGGAATGTACCAAACAAAGCTGAACATAAGATCCAAAATTAATTTCTTTTCCATTTCTAAAATTTCTAGGTAACCAAACCAGACAGTTCGAAAGCAACATAACAGAGCTCAACAAACTAAAAATATCAATCCCTTTTCACCTCATAATTTTCACAGAAGACAGAAAAAGCATGTATTACAGCACCCAATTAAGGCATTCTGAAAAAACATGTGAAAATGGATCTAATTATGTAATCACACATTCAGAACACACAGAAGCATCTGTGAAATGACCCGAAAACAGTCAAGCAGCATCATGCAAATTTAACATACACAGAATGATAAGTTTTGAGCACAGATTCAGAACACACAGACATGGGACTGTTCCACTTACAGCATCTAAACATAAACTACAGATTCACCGTTGCCTGTGAATTTAAACTACAGATTCACCAGTTACAGCATCTAAATTTAAAATACAGATTCATAAAACATCAACACAGACTTGCCATCAACACAACAAATTTAAAATTAATCTAATCACAACTATCCACTGTTTTACTAATTTTCTAGCAACACAGCAACACTGACTTCAACACATGGATACAAAACATCACCCAGATAAAGAAGACACAGATTCATTACAGCACCACAGTCAATTTGCTTGCAGCAGCGGCACCAGGCGTTGGATTCATCTGCATATGGCTTTTGAGTTAGCAATCCCATTTTCAAATATATACAAGAAATACAAATATAAAGTGAAGTTTGAAACATTAACCTACTTTGATTATGTGCTCAACTTTTTTCCAATTACCAAAAAGAATCTACCTACTTGTTATCATATACCTATTGTTGTATGCCTCC
This sequence comes from Camellia granthamiana, assembly GCA_036172215.1. Classification (NCBI taxonomy): domain Eukaryota; kingdom Viridiplantae; phylum Streptophyta; class Magnoliopsida; order Ericales; family Theaceae; genus Camellia; species Camellia granthamiana. Next base: position 97,455,866 of record CM069905.1, read on the forward strand.
CACATAGATGCTGCAACCTCATCTCGCCATTGTCCCATCTGCAGTAGTTGTTCACGTGACATGTTTACATGGTTGTGTTGTTGCATAGCTGGTACTCCATCTTCATTTCTGTGGACATTTTGTACTCCAACTTCACCATGAACCTCACTTGCACCTTCACCTCCACCTTCATCTTCATCTTCATCTTCATCTTCGTCTTCGTCTTCAACGTCATCTTCATCTTCGTCACTTGATTCTTCTGCATCGAAAAATTCATCATGCTCTTGCACCGTCCGGATCCAATTGTGGAGAACACAACATGCCATAACGATTGGCCCTTGTCGTACCATATCATACCGTGGCATGTGTCTCAATAATGCAAACCGTTGCTTCAACACTCCAAAGGTTCTTTCTATAACATTCCTCAACGAAGAATGTCTATGGTTGAACAACTCTTGTGGACCATGGTAGCGACGCCGACTATTGAACTCTTGCAAATGGTATTTTTGGCCACGATATGGGGCTACGTACCCGGGCATGTGTGTATACCCGGCGTCAACGAGATAATACTTGTCTACAGGAAAACTCTTTCAGTAAGAACATGTCATGCCATATTTGGGTGTGAATAAAAGGAAAGCTCTAAATTAAAAATACACTTACTAGGTGGTGGGTGTGGAAAGTCAGTAGAATTTGTTGTAAGTGCTTCTAGGAAAATTCTCGAATCGTGTGCACTACCTTCCCAACCAGTGTATACAAACGTAAACTTCATGTCAAATGAACATGCAGCCATGACATTCTGAGTTGTATGCACTTTTCTACCTCGATATGGCATTTGGTCACTTTCTGGTGCCACAACAACAACATGTGTGCCATCTATGGCCCCCACACAGTCCTACATCACATAACTTTGAATTAATTTATCAAATTTTCAGTCTTAATAAGTCATATTAAATAATGCAAATGAACTGACAATTTTTGTTACCTTAAACCATGGCCAGTACCGTCTGTCATTCCGAATTTTACGATGGGTAACATCCATGTTCGGTGGTTGGATTACAAATGGCGCAAGATTTCCCAACGCCCGCATCATAAGTACGAAATGACAATGAATTGTCTCATTTGAGTGCTGAAATCGATCTCCAGCATTTCTTGTTCCTGAACTTTGACCACAGATAAATAAAAACATAGCCAACGACTCCTCAAGTGACAATCGCATGTTCGACCAGTCTACAACATTTCTACGGAAAATCTGTTTAACTAATTCCACAAATGTCGGGACTTCCATTCGCAATTGTTCACGGATTGATTTAGGATTTCCACTTAGTAAGAATTTTATGTACTACTCACCGGTGTATGGACAATTACGTTGCGGTTGTCTCGTAGGAATGTCACGTGTTAGTTGCAAAACCATGTGTAAGTCCATCACGTCATCATCATCGTCACTGTACGGGTTGTACATATTGTTCGGTTGCCTTCCATTGGGTCGTGACGACGACATCTAAAGCGGAAAGTGTCAAACAATCAAGGTATTATCAGTAATGACATGAGTATAGCACTAAAAATTTAATAAGGACATTACAACAAGGATTCCATGGCGAAAATAAGGAGCGACAACATAGTGGTAAACATTAAGCAAATAAACTTAGACAGCATGATATAGATAGTTAGGTCAACACGCAACATAGTCCAAACCGAAACCGAAAAACAAAGAAATTAAAACAAATACAATTTAGGTTTAACAAATGCAAAAAACAAAGAAAAATGCAGCCAACGTATCTTGCGAGCATCTTCATTTCCAGAAACCTCAAACCGCACAGTGGGATGACCAAGCTTCTCACAAACTGAGGATCCAAAGGTACCTCATTTCCGGTTCCATGGTCATAAACATGGTTCGCCATTCTAGTGATGTGAACATGTTCATGGCCTTCAAAAACAAGCTCGGATCCAGCGCCATTGATTTTAGGATGGTCATACATGCTACAACGGACTACGCATCAGTAGCCCCAGCGTTGGCCTCCGCTTGAAGGTAATACCGTTCACGTGCTTCACAGGAACGTTGCCATGATTGCAGTGCATCGTCAATTTTTGGGTTCTTGCTAGACTGACCCTGGCCACTAGACTTACGCTTACTGCCGGATGTGCAAGATTCATCGATTGGCCCTTTTTTCCGACGTATATGCATGGAAGCGTTCATCCATTTCTCGCTCGTCATCAGATGTGGATGCACCCTGACGAGAAGAACGCGCAAAAGCGCCAGTGGCAAAAGACTTGGCAAATATTTCCGACATGAGCTCATAATGTTCAAGGCCTTTGGTTTGGAATTGTTTTGCATTTGGGTGTGCCTACAAGTTGGAAACATTAATTAATCATGTAGAAAATTATTTCTCTATGCACGTGGTTATGCTAAATGTATGCGCCGAAATAATTACCTGAACATAATTTTCCCAAACATCGTCTGGGGCTGTCACTGTTTGAGTGATTGGGTCCCATCCCAAACCCGTGTGGTTTTTAAGAGCAACAAACTCTTTGTAGCTCGCCTTCAAACGCGCCAACTTACCCTTCAATTTTTGTCGCCCATAATTTTGTCCAACCTTTTTTGTCATCTCTTCATCAATTGTTTGCCACTGCCTTGGCAAAAAAGTCCTATCTTTCTTTGACATGGAAGGACCCTCTTTCTTTATTTCCTCCACCAAAATTTCTAAAAATATCTTGACAATTTCGGACCCCCACATCTTAAATTCGTCATTATCGTTAGCCATTCTAGCCTAATACAAGTGCAAGAAATTACAATTTATAGTTATGTGAACAACTTAAGACAGCATGAAAAAGTTTGGCAGTACGTGACATGAAGCATATGCAGAATTTTTAAAGCCATTACAAATATTACGAATATTTAATATGAGACTCCGCGTGCAAAAGTTTACCGGATAAGGAGTTTCGTTTTCAGCAGTGGAGGAATTGACTGATGGTTGAGGTGATCTCTTCCTCTTGGCCCTTGGTGTATTGAATAATGACCGTGGAGTACAAAGTTGGCCTGGTTTAAAATCAACATGAAAAATTGAGAATGACCAGAATTTATGTGCTATACATGCGCAGAATTATCAAAGCACCAAGGGCCAGAATGAGCAGAATTTATGTATGCATACATGACCAGAATTACGAAAGTAGAATTTTGAAAATGAGCAAAATTTATGTGGTAAGCATGAGCAGAATTATGAAAGCACAATTTTCAGAATGAGCAAAATTTATGTATGCATACATGAGCAGAATTATGAAACCAGAATTCTGAAAATGAGCAGAATTTATGTGCTAAGCATGTGCAGAATTATCAAAGCACAAAGTGGTGGACAAAAACTTTATGAACATCTAACAGAAAGTAGAGGGAAAAAAAGGTTTCATGACCATCTTTCAGACTTTGAGCTGTACCCTTCTGAATTCAAAATTAAATGTGATTTAATGAGCTGTCACCAAACACAAAATGGAATTCTTGGTACTTAAATATACTATAGTCTTCTGATAGTAATTTCAGTTATAACCTTTTGAACATTTGCAAATTATACAGGTTCCTATAAATTCTTCTTATACTTATTACAACTGACTGGACCAGTTGGAGTCAGATTTTTCCATTTTCAAAATGAGCATCATGTATGTATGCATACATGAGCAGAATTATGAAAGCAGAATGAGCAGAATGAGCAGAATTTATGTACGCATACATAAGCAGAATTAGCAAAGCACAATTTTCAATTTTCACAGAATTTATGTATGCATACATGAGCATAATTACTGAACATAGTAATGACAAGCACCTAGACATGGAGAGATCACTGGTTTATTACTTTGTCACCTTGGATTTTAAATCTGCTTATGATATTTTAAATCTGAAATCCGTAATATCAGGTTCTGTTTTATATACAAGGAGACAAATCAAGCATCAAACTTTTAGCCAAGAAAGCAATTTTGTTACTTTTTGAGTGTATGCATTGGTTGGAGAAGACCCGCGAACTTATTACTTGCAGACAGTTACTTGATGGGCCTTTTCTATTCTTCTTCTTCTTCCTATTTTTTCTTTCTTTCTTCAGCAGTCTCTCTCTCTCTCTCTCTCTCTCTCTCTCTCTCTCTCTCTCCCTATAAACCTTTTGTTTGAGTTTTACTAAAATTTTCTTTATAAAGATAAAAAAAAAAAAAAAAGAAAGAAAACATTTAACATACCCTCCTTGCATACGACTAACAAAAATAGCTTCAAATTCTACTATGTAACATAAAAATATGAGGCTTCAGTATGTGGAATAGTTGTGTGTTTGTGTTGTTGAGTGAAGATAAAGAAAACACTTTTAGGATTTTTCTATACATATTATCCATTTCATTTTTGTTGAAAAACAGATTAATAAATCTTCAAACTGGAAAAAAAAAAAAAAATTCAAAGCCTCATTGTATGTTGTTGACATTCTGAGAGTGGTAAAAGAAAATAGTATCACACATGCCTATTTAAAACACTGTGGCAACAATGCAAACCGATACAAAAATATTTCTTCTTCAAACAAATATGAAAAAGCACATTATTGTCACTGTACTTCCTAATAAAACACCTCTGATTAAACACATTTTCAATAGCTAACCACTGTTACATGATGATAATTTTGCTACTAATGCTACGGACACAGCACCAACCACCCAACAAATTGCTTTACACTTAACCTTGGATTTCAAATGTGCTTATGGAGAAAACGTGCTTACTGTTCCCAAAATCAGTGTAAATTCATCTTTCACAAAAAATGGGGAGAAATAGCCATTTTCTTATCAAAATTGGTAATCCAAAAAACGGAAGTATCTATAATCTGCATATGTTCTATGAGACACCAAATAAAATAGGCTGAGGTTAATTTACCGAATTCGGAAATGATCTGATTTCAAAAATTTACCGAATGCGAAATTCACCACAAATTGACAACCGAAAGGCAAAAGCCATGCTAACTTTGTAAACCAAAATCAGTGAATACATTGTTCAGAACTGACAAACCCAAATGAAATTTAAAAAAACAGCATATAAATATTTATATGGATTAGAAATACCTCTTGCTTGCCTGCTTTTGGTGGCCCTCAAATCCCACCGTCCACAACGAAGTTTTGAGCACGACCTCTCCGTTTTTGCAGCGAAGGATGAAGTTATGCTTCGTCTTGGTGGGGTTCGAAGCTGGCTGGTTTGCATTTTATAGAGCCCAGAAGAAAAAAACGAAGGACATTGATGTTACAAGTCCCGATTGCTTGAAGATTTCATTCAGTTTGACAGAGTAGGCAACGCTAGGGCACGATTTGGGAAAATCTGTGAGGCAGAGATGAAGGAGGTGATAGACGATTTGGGGAAATCTGTGAGGCACGATTTGCGGAAGATTTCTCAAATCTTGAACAGCGTATTGATGGAAGGAAGGCAAGTGGGTGTTCGAAGAACCTTGGGCGACTACAGATCTTGACGTACAGGTGCGGATCGTCTTCCTTCACAAAGTCGATAGAGGGCCGTTGGACTGCCTTCAATGCTTTTCTTTGTATCACATAGATAGGTGAGAAAGGTTGTTCTGAGGGAGAGAAGACAGAAGATAGAGGGCCGTTGGACTGCCTTCAATGCGTTTTCAGAGAAGTTTTGAGAGAGAGAAGTTCAAAAAACGTGTTTTGAGATGAGTCTCAGATAATATTTCAAAAACAAGTTTGCCAAACGTGTTTTGGTACTTTTTTCTCTCAAAAATTGTTTCTGAAACACAAACCAAACAAGCCCATGTTTTCTGATTTTCTGTAATTGATTTCCATTTGTCTACTCCAGGCTTTCCAATAACAATAGCATATTCATTGTGTAATGTGCAAGTTTGAGTGGAATATATCCCAACCCAAGGTTTGCTGAAAGAGTTGATAGTAATAGTTACAAAAAGAAAACTCTCTAGAAAAAAAAAAAATTCCTATTTTCTAAATGTGGAAAAAATTCCTAATTTCCTTCTCATGGTAAGTCGCTATTGATCACTTGATGCACATTTGACACAATCTCACCCACCTGTGTCTCTGATTACACCAACACTCCTCTACGCGTGTATTTCTCAGTTGCCTTCGCCTCGTCTCTTTCTCTGTGTTAGTGAGCCCTAGGTAATCAGATCCTAGCATTTTGCAGCTCTTTTTAATAATTCTAATTAGCTTGGCCATTTACGAATTGCTCACTAACTGTTCAATAAAATGTTCAGTAATAGATTGAACCACCCTTTTATTCCTATAAACCTAGAAAAGAGTGCAAGGCAAGGCAACAGGAAACTGATGCATATTAAATTTAGGATACCTGTGAGACATGATATTCAGGGCCGTTGGTTAATGAGAAGGTGACGAAACCGTCTATTTGTGTTGCTTCTTCTGTTAGCCATAAGAACAAATAAGAAAGCATGAAAGAGAGAATGATTAGCCAAAGGTAAGCTAATTTTAAAAACTACGAAATTTACGAATCTCTAGGACTCAAGCCGACTTACCCAAACCGGGTTTTGTCCAACAAGGTTTCAGATCCAGGCCATCCTCCTTCCAAGGCCCATTACTTGCTCTAGCATGTGTAACAGTGGTGTGCTCTGTAAACTTGACATTGTCATAATTCTCCCTTGGTTCTTCCGAATGGTTGGTCTTTATGAGGGACGAAATACAAAAGCAATTTAGAGAAAAAAATACATAAAAGAAGAGTAATTAAGTAGATTAATAATGGATACTCATGAAATGATTGTTTCTTTGTAGTTACACAAAGTGAAATTTATGAAAGGCCCACTTAAAATAAAACCCCAATACATTCCTTCCTAAATTGCCTAATGAATACATAAATATACATAATCACATCCTTTGGTTGCCCAGAAACCATAGAAGCACATGCTAAGTGAAGTGAAAAATGAAAATTTAGCTTAATTTTCCCTTCACTTCACGAATCACTCCTCAAATACTCAAAAGATGTATGAATTTGACATACAGCAATGATTAAATGAAGTTGAAATCTAGAAGCGCATAGGCACAGACACTCAAAAAGGCACGGTCAATTAAAGATGATAAATATGTAATGATGGAGCGAGGAAACACAAGATTGGTTTGCTCACCTTTTGCAGTGAGAAGATGAAGATTGGGGCTGCCTCGGCTGATGAAGATGAAGATTGGGATTGGGTCTCCAGCAAGGGAATGGGCTCTGGTGGAGAGAGAGAAAGAGAGAGGGGTGTGTGTTCAAAATTGAAAATTGAAACAGAGAGAGATTTTGAGCAGACAGGAGCACGTGAGAGAGAGATTTCCAGCCACATTATCTTGAGCTGAGGTGAGAGACATTTTGAACCATTAGATCTTGATTGTAATTGATCTCAATCATTGAAATGTCTAAATAGGACAAATAAGAGTAAGACATTTTCAGCCCTTGGATTGAAGCAATCTAAAGGTCCAAATTTTGACACATATATATTTCAATCCTTGAATTCAAACTAACCTTTCCATTGTTATATAGATTCTTATAAAACTTGAACGCATAATCCGAGACAGTCATAATTAACAATTATTGATCATTCTAAATTGAAGGTCTCGGCTAAACTCAATGGTACTACTAATCCAGTATATCAACAACATAATTATACTCACTTCGTCGTGGCATGCCTCAAAACCAACCCTAGACAATTGTTTACATTTCCCATATCCATAACTCCTACCTCATAACAATGATGAAACATGAAGGGCATGCCTATTTGTCTCAACAAGTCAAATACCACCTCTTATGAAGATTTCCCTATCCCAACCATAAGTCTCTGTTTATTGATAACAACTTCACGCTTGAGCCAGAGTATCAATGCTTGTGAAGCCAATTCTTAAGACACCCATCACATAGCTTCTTACTCATGCTACTCCGCCAACTGAGTTAAATATAACTAACTTCATATAGTTTGAGAAAGTTTAAAACTAATTCATGTATTATGATATTAACGTTCCAAGACGCTTATCCTTAGGATACTCTAATCGTCCTTAAGGCCTCAATCAATGTGCATTACTATAAGGTTTAATCCATACCTCACTCCACCTCTAAGACCTTTCTTCTGGCCTATTTTCAAAACTTCAATGTGAGTCTATGAGATAATTTCAAGTCTTCATAACCACAAACAATTCACCATTTAATAAAATCTTTACTATCACAAGGTCACAATAGCTTCTCATGAACTTACAAAATTGGTAAACTAAGTTTCTACACCAATCTCATAATCGCGTTCTCACGTGATAACAAAATGATATATCTTACCAATAAAAGTGGTGCCAAAATTTCAAGTCCCAAAAGTTTTGTTCCCCCCCTCCCATTTTGGGTCACTCTCGTCCTTGCATCCTATAAGAAAATAAAGATAAGGTTTGACCCAAACTTAAATACTCCACACGAAATCTCACACGCCATACGCGAGTTAAATATATGCCTATGCATTTATCTACTTCCACATAAGGCAAATCACATAAGCATATAGTCAAATGAAGCACATACGGATCTCTCCCAAGATATCAACTCGTCCCATGGCGCTCAAAGACTTCCAAGTGGAAAAGTATTGATCAAATGCCTTTTCAAAAGGATTTCAATGAATGCAATAGGCTCAAATTGTATCCTAGAAGCTTAACCCCATACCCAAATAGTCACATAAACATATATAGCATACAAGGTAAACTAACGTCCCTTCCTAGCATGATAAACCCATTGTGGTAAAAGCCACATCCCGTGAGCTCAAGGTATTCAAACCTAATAAGCTTTGATACCAAGTTGTAACGCCCAAAAAAACAATAAACATACTACTCCATCACAATATTCTTTAAACATGCAAAATCATAACTTCTCGTGTAATTATCTAATATACACACATGTGGTTCCTTTTTTTTTTACTTCAACAAAATTTAACTACTTTGTTTTATTACATTTCTTGACTTTACAACATGAAACCAATTGACATAATCGAGTCAAATCATCCTTCAGTTTTATCCAAGATAAAGCCTTAGAGGCTACAAATTTCCAAGGCCTTGCCTGGATTACAAGTAAATGGTTTTCTAACCCACACAAATATAGTCATTGGCTTATCAAAAACAAAACAACAAAAGATAAGAGCCTTGTGCTTCCGAAACTATTCTCCATGCCTCTACTTTGGTGGGGGTCACAACAGCTTTTCCTACAACAAAATCCACTAGGGGTGAGCACAAAGCCCAATAGAAAATTCTTAACAAAGTATATACATTTTATACAATCTCATAAGAAGGATGTGCATGCCATGCCATGCTCAAAAAGATTATTTTTCTCTTTTGAAAGTCTTATGAGCAATGCCCTTCAAAAATATAATTAATGCAATGATATCTATGTAATAACAAAGATTGGTAAATACAACTCAGGAAAATCCCTAGGGCTAGTGTCTACAAGTAGACTTATCAAGCACTACCAAATTCTACCTTACCGGCTTCTAATCGGAGGGCTTAGGCACCCTCACGCGCGTGTTTCTAGTCTTGCACCAAGGACACTCAGGCCAACTTAATTCTCAAACTACACCCCCTTGTAAAACTTCCCACCGTATTAACATTTGTTACACAAAAACCATCTTTATTAACAACATTAGTTTCACAAAAGCATTTTCATTTCAAAAGTGATCTCAACCATGCCAGTTCAAGAGAGAGAGAAAAAAATAATGAACATGGAATGAAACGCCAATGTAATATATGTCTATATTAATGCCTTGGACTTTCTCAAAATTTCTCAAATTTTCTCATTTCATCTACACAATCTTCCGCTATGATCAAGTTCCATATCTCTACCCAATATATATACACACACAATATATATATATATATTCCAAGAGATATAAAATAAAAAAAAACACTTCATCAAATACATTTATTTCCTCTTTAAACCAAATAAATTTTAACATAAAAATCATCATTTCCAATCTTCATCTTTTCAAGATAAGTATAACAACATACTATTCACTATTTTCTCAATATCCACTTCTATCTTACAAGGGATTTCAACAATAGGGGTAAATATGACAATTTCCTCATCATTTCTCAAAATTGGATTTCAACAATTCATGATCTCACAAAATCTAAGTTTTTACAAAAGAAAAAAAAATAGAGTTTCGCTTTTTTTTCTTTTTCTTTTTTTTTAAAATTTTTATGCAATTAAAAACTCCTACTATCACACAACTCATATTTTTCATCAATACACTTTTTCTCAAAATTTCTCAAGCCTAGGGTTTTCACAAAATTAGGACTTCCTCATTTAAATAAAAAATTTTGCTCATAAAACCCCCAAAACATTCTCATAGTTCATAAATTAAAAGATTTGAAGAAATATTTGAGAAAACCTCTCTTTGAGCAAAACACAATTTCATAAAAATCAAATCCTAATTGAACACACTCCAAACAATATCAAAATAACCATAGACTTGCAATATATATATATAACTCAAAGAAAATTGCTACCTCAAAGTAAGAAGAGGAGAAGAAGCAAGATTTGAGAAGAACTCTTCACAAAATCAAAATCCAATCGATCAAAATGTTGATCTTCTCTTGTTCTTCGCCTTTAATATAAGATCTATGGTGGATTCTTGGTGAAAATTGATGAAATCAAGGTTTGGAGATCTAGGGTTTCGGGTATGGAGGAGATGGAAAGAAGAGAGGAAGAAATAATGAAGAGTTTGGGCCAAAAAGTAGCTTTAAAGTGCTAGATTTCGAACAGACCACTCGAACGATCAAAATATGGCTTGTGCAGTGAAAGAAAGCTCCCAGAATCTCTGTAATTCGCATAGACCGCTCAAGCGGTCAAAAGTTCACTCGAGCGAACTTGTTCCCAACATAGGTACTCAAATTTCAAACGGCATGACTCCCTCGTCCGGACTCCATTTTGGGTCGTTCTTGTGTCCAAATTGAAGGTCGGAAACAAGCTTTCCAATAGCTCTAGCCTCACATCCAGATTCAAAGTGGGAAAGAGAAAAAGGTAAAAGAGTGAATACTGCTCATAAGACAATTATCCAAATCAATATTTTTGGTTCAATCATACTTCACCATTAGATACAACCTCAATCAATATTCTAAAAGGAATCGAAAAGGCTCTAAGTACAACAATAAGAGTGTCAAGAGCAATCTTACTAGTCCAAGGAATACAAAGTGTTACAAAAACCCTTAAACAAATGCAACCAAAAATCCAGTGTGGAGATTGTATTCCACATTTTGGGGTCTCACATAGGGAGTGCAAGATTCGAATATAGGATGACCAAATCCATGTGGATAATTACAAAACCCTAACGCGAGAAGATTGCATTCCACCAATTTGGGGTTCACACAATTTGGGAAATATGGCTAGCAAATTGGTGTGGATGAACACAAAAAACCTTAGGTGAGCTTTTTCCTAATGTGACACACAAACACACTACTCAAAACACAGAAATTGCATCCCACTAATTTGGGGTTCACACTATTAGGAAAAGATTCTAATGTGGACGGCACATCAATGTCGATGAACACAAAAAGCCTCAAGTGCACTTTTTTCTAATGACATATGAACAAACCACTCAAAACACAGAGACACAATCAACTGAATCACATAGCCCAAATGAGGGCAAATATGTCAAACCTAACACAATAGAAACTATGAGTTTATTAAAATAAATATGGGACTGACTGTACCACAAGTCCATTTAATGAGATTTATTGTAACGCCCCAAAAATATTACAATAAGATCAACCCACAACATATATTAAATAATAACAAATGTCATAATGTAATGTTCTCTCATTCATAAGGTTTAATCTTTTTACAAAAGTGTAACACATGCAGTAATACATTCACAAGTTCTAACCTTGAATCTATAGCATGTGTCATCAGCAGAAAATATGAAATAAGAGTTAAACATATATAGTAGTGCCCTATTGGCTACTACTTTCCAAGACGATGCTTGGTTACAACAAAAGTGAGTTTAATCTTAATACAAATAAAGCCCAAGGCTTGTGTAAAATAAATACAAAAAAAATATAAAAAAAAAAAAAAAATAGAAGCTCTTGGCTCCAAGTCCTCCCAAGCTATTGCCTTGGCGGAGGCATATCATCAGCATTTGAAAATGGTTTTCCACATAACGTGAGCCAAAGCCGAGTAAAGATACTGTAACATAGTGTATGAATCTTAATAGAGTTATAAGGTGAATGCATATGCAATGCTCGTATCAAAACTTTTTTTACATCTCTTTCCAAAGCCATGCAATGCCAGGTTATATCACAATTCATGAATCCATTTGCTTTACAGTAGAAAACAGGGCAGTAGATACAATGTTGGGAATCTCTAGAATGTGTCTGCAAGTAGGCTACAAGCACTACCAATTGCCATTTTTACCGGTATTAACCGGAAGGCTCGGCATCTATCCACGCGAGTTTCTGAACTTTCACCAAGGATACACAGGCCAACTTAATACCACCACTACACTCCCTACCTAGATTTACCAAGGTATCTACCATTTTTTTTCTCAAAACAATAAACATTTTCAATGTATTAAATATGTTACAATACTCAATGCAAATGGATGAGAAATTAGTTTCAATTTACCTAATTCTTATGCAATTTCTACAATAATCATAGCTATCCTCCATCGATAACTCAAAACAGATATCTCTAAACAGATAATTAATTTTTAACACAGATATACTTTATAACATTACCAAATAAGAGTGATAATTTATATCCAATTCACCATCATTATCATCATTCCAATTCTATGAAACCAACATCAATTCCATTTTCTCTTTACAAAACCCAACATTCACATTTTAGGGCAAAATCTCTTTTCTTTGAAAAATCAATTTTAAGGATGGAAATCCATCATTTTATCACAACTCAACCATATCTACAAGGCCACAATCATATACAAAAACCCATTTTGAAAACCCCTCTTTTAGATTTTTAAACCAAAACCCTAGATTTTTGTTTAAAAATTTCCAAATCACAACATAGCTTAGAAAATCAAATAACTAAGTTAAAAACCATACAAAGTGTAGAGAAATCTTTATCTCAAAGGAAATATGGGTAGACCTCAACGGAGCCGAAAAGACGAACTTCTCCGATTAGAACGAAACTCTCGACATGCACTCTCTTTTTATCAAAGAGACTAATGTGACAACCCAACTCTAGATTATGCTAATTAATCTTAATTATACTTATAATTTTGAGCTTGATATGATTTTGAATGCTAATCATATGATAATATGTGTTTGTGAATTTCTATCTGTTCACCGTAGAAAAATTTGTTTGATTTTCTGTTATAAAATTTAAATTGAAGGCCGTAGAGGCGACATAAACTGAAATTGATTGTATTTTTGCGATTAACATGATTTTTAAAGCCTACGGTGAAACTTGATTAAAAGTCTATTCGAATTGAAATAATTAGATTAAATCAATTAAATTAAGTGCAATTGATTAACCTTAATTAAGATGGATTAGTTTAAACTAATCACTTAGTATATACAAGGGCCAAACACATTTAAGCTCATATGATGAGCTCAAAATCTGAAGTTACACTCTAAAGAGAGAGTGAGGGACGGCTCTAGAGAGAGAGAAAATGAAGGCAAAATTTGAGAGTTGGGCAAAGAGCTTGAGGATTGAGAAAGATAACTCAAAAACTAGCTAGGAATTGGAAGATTAGAGCTCCTAAGTAAGTAATGAACTCAAATTCTTGAGTTTAAGTCCATAATTACATGAATTCTAGCATGATATGTGACCAAGAACAAGAATTAAGCTGAATATGATGAAATTGAAGTTTGTATAGACATACATATAAGATTTTACCATGAACATGTACATTTGAGCTTGTAGCATGTTAAACATGTAGAATTAGTGGATAAGTTATACATGCATCCATGAATTATAGGACTATGGAACTTGGTTGTATGATTTTTGAAGCTATAGAACTCAAACCCATATTTTAATGATGATAGATGGGAATTAAGTTGAGTTCATGCTTACATGGGAATTTAAAATGATGATTTGCCAATTCATGAAGTTCATGTATAAGAAATGTAATTCTTCAAGTATTAATGTTCAAATATATGTCTTTGAAGTTTTGGGTAAGTTATGCATGAAATTGGCCTTTGGAATTGAGTTTTGAGCTTCAAACAGAGTTTTGGAAAACCCAGAATTCGACTTGTCTGCTCGAGCAAGGGAAGTGTAGCTCGAGCGTGAAAGTTGAGCTCTCAGAAGTTTTGCAGACATTGATGGCTGCTCGAGTGAGAATAATTATGCTCGAGCGCAACTCACATGTTTTGACTCTTGGCTCGAGCGACCAAAGTTACGCTCGAGCACAAAAATAAGGCAACCAGTACTTTTGCAGACCAAAGGGGTCCGCTCGAGCGAGGAAAGCTGCACTCGAGCAGAGAGTCCTGTTTCAGAAATTTTGAAAGGATGCTTTATGTTTCGTTTTCCGCTCTCTTTCATTTATAAGCACTCTTAGGCATGCATTGAGCATGATAAATGAATTAAAGAACATGAAAGAACCCTAAGAACATTAAGCAAATTAAAGAACATATTGAATTGTATTATGACCCAATGTGTTGTGAATTATAGAGGATCAAGTACAAGGGCGAATCAAACACCGGAACACGGTGAGTAATATCTTAGCAAAGTTATTTTTGTATACACATTATTTTCTAAACAATGTCTATGTGGCAAGGTTCTAAACCCTTAAAGTGATATTATGAACAAGCGTTCTAATCACTTAATTTGGGATGAAATATATAAAACTATCAATGTATGAGTATGAAATGGGACTAAGGCCGTTCAGTATATTCAATGAGGATGTGAATTGGGCCTAAGGTTGTTCTGTATGATTCTTAAATTGGGCCTAAAGCCGTTCTATATGATTATTAAATTGGGCCTAAAGTCGTTCTGGTTACAAGAATGGATATGATCACAAATTTGAATGTGCGCACACAAAAATGAGTATAAGTAATGGACCTAAGGGCGTTCTGTAGTATTGGACCTAAGGTCATTTTGTGAGTGTTGGACCTAAGGTCGTTCAGTGTGTAATGGACACAAAGTCATTCACTATGTAAGATAGACCCGAGGTCATTTTGCCTATGATGGACCCAAGGTCGTTCTGTATGTTACATGGAACCAAGGTCGTTTTGTACTTGGGATATGATGTAAAGGACCTAAGGTCATTTTGCTTTGACATTAAGTACCAAGCGTAATTATGAACTATGATTATAAGAATCTTGTTCATGAACTCCTTTGTTATGGTATTATTCGATGGGCATTAGCTCACTGTTTATATTTATGCATGTCCAGCCCCAGCCCCAGCCCCAGCCCCAGCCCCAGTGAGCAATGAAAAACCAAGTTTTGAGAGATCAACCAAGGTCGCCTCACGCAAGAGGCCTTATTTTTGATTTATTATTCTTTTGATCTTTTGTGGTCATGTATGACCAACCCTGTGTATAACCTTGATTTTTGTTAATATTGGTTTTGATTAATCCTGGACGTAAATGTTACATACTTAACATGAATATGAATATGGTGTGAGTTATTATATGAATATGAGAATGTTTTGGTTAAGTCATATATGCGCAGCTCATTGGACAATCTTTGTAAATTTTGCTTCCGTAATTTGGCCCCCTATTATTAAATATGACTCAATTTCTAACTGAGGTTGTAGGTAATCTCATGATTACTGGCCGGTTATGACTCTAATCCATAGGGACGGGTTTGGGTCACGACAGAGTGGTATCAGAGCACGAGTAATAAATCACACACTTGTTCAAATGAGCAATAGAGTGTCTAAAAAAGATATAAGTTGCATTCATGTGATAAATATATGTGTGGAATGCATTGAGAACATGCTACGTGGATTGAAGTATGCAAATATACGATATATAACTGTTGCCTAGCTGTATGAATGTACTTTTTGTACATGAATATTGTATATATCTTTTGTATGAATTATAATGAAAGTCTCATTAGATAATGGTGAGGACAAGAGCCGATGAGCTAGAAGAATCCTTCACTACTCGGCTAGACCGAATGGAGAGGATGATGCAAGATATGACAGAAATACTAAGGTAACAACGACAATGGCAACACCCGCAACCCCCAACTCCGGTGCAACCCATGTCGGATTTGCAAAATGATGACCGAACAATAGTCCTTACTAACGAATTCAAGAAAATGAAGCCACCGTTGTTCCACGGGGGTGTGGACCCACTAAAGACTGAAGCTTGGGTCCTTGGTATTGAAAAGTTATTTGAGATATTCCCATGCCTGGAGACACAGAAAGTACAGTTGGCCACTTTTACATTAGAAGATGAAACAAGGAGGTGGTAGATGCTAGTCCGTGATGATAACAAGGGCATTGACTGGGCACAGTTTCTTGCACTCTTTTATGAGAAATACTTCCCACAATGTGTTCGTGATAGAAAAGTGTCGGAATTTGAAGGATTGAAGCAAGGTAATATGACTGTGGCTGAGTATGAAGCCAAGTTCACCGAGTTGGCTAGATTCGCTCCACATTAGGTTAACGCCGACTACAAAAAGGCAAGGAAGTTTGAAAATGGTCTTCGCAATGACATTCTGGAAAAGGTAAATGTGCTGAAATTGCCCACATATGTTGATGTGTTAGATTGAGCCTTAATGTCAGAAACTAATATGGCCAACCGAGGCAAGCCACCAGCCGATTAGAAGGCTAAGAGGCAAGGCTTTTTCTTAGGAAAGAAATCATCAAAGAAACAAAACACGAGGTCTTGAAGCACTTCGGGCTCCACCAGAAATACGGCGCCAACAAGTACTCAATGTGGTAAGAAGCACCGTAGAGTTTGTTACCGTATTTCTGGGGCATGCTACAGATATGGGGAAATAGGGCATCTGGCAAGGGATTGCACCCAAACTGAACAGCAAAAAGATGGAAAACCAGCCGTTAGCTCAACCGGATCCATCCTGAAACTGGGAAATACTGCGAGGCCTGCTGCTACTAGAGACACAATGAGACAGGGGAGAGCCTTTGCGCTTGTCCCAGGTGACACACGGAATACTGAAGTTGTTGTCTCAAGTACTATCTCTATATGCAATCAAGATGCTTTTGTGTTAATTGATTCTGGCTCAACACATTCATTTGTGTCTACTATATTTGCATCTAGATTGGCTAGACCCCTAGAATCATTGCCATATTTGCTATGTGTATCTGTTCCATCTGGGGAATCTGTATTATGTACATCTGTGTATCGTGTTTGTGATATGCGAATTGGCAATACTATCTTATATGCGAATTTGTTACCCTTGGACATTTGGCACTTTGATATGATTCTGGATATAGATTGGCTATTGAAATATTGTGCCACTATCAATTGTGTGATAAAGAGAGTTATGTTTAAACCGCCAGGGCATGTTGAATTTGAATTTATGGGTAATAGGGTAGTGCCTCCACCTTATCTAATTTCTGCAATGAAAGCATGTAAATCAATCAGGAAAGAGTGCCAGGGTTACCTGTGTCGTGTATTGTCTGGACAATCTACAAATGTTGAATTGAATAATATTTCTGTTGTCCGAGAATTTTCGGATGGATTTTCTGATGAACTGTCAGAGGGATTAGTGGATAGAGAAATAGAGTTTACCATTGATGTTGTTCTAGGCACCTAGCCTATCTCAAAAACTCCCTATAGAATGTCCACTGCTGAAATGAAAGAACTAAAAGAACAGTTGTAGAACTTATTAGACAAAGGGTTTATTCGACCAAGCACTTCAGCATGGGGTGCTCCCGTGTTATTTGTAAAAAAGAAAGACGGAACCTTACGTTTGTGCATTGACTATCGGGAACTCAACAAGGTAACGGTCACAAATAAATATCCATTACGCCGAATTGACGATTTATTTGATCAGTTACAGGGCTCACAAGTCTTTTCGAAAATTGATTTGAGATTCGGCTACCACCAGTTGAAAGTGAAGGCAATAGACGTTGAGAAAACTGCATTTAGAACAAGGTATGGTCACTACGAATTTCTTGTTATGTTGTTTGGAGTGACTAACGCACCTACAGCATTTATGGACCTTATGAACCAGATTTTCAAGACTTATCTTGATGAATTTGTTGTGGTTTTTATCGATGATATTTTGATATATTCAAAGAATAGATTTGAACACGAACAATATTTGAGAACTGTCTTGCAAACACTTAGAGAAAAGAAATTATTTGCTAAATTTACGAAGTGTGAATTTTGGTTGGATGAAGTTGTTTTCTTAGGGCACGTCATCAACAGAGATGGAATTTCAGTAGACCCACAAAAAATTGAGGCAATTGTAAACTGGCCTACACCAACAAATGTAACAGAAGTCCGTAGTTTCATGGGCTTAGCCGGGTACTATAGAAGATTTGTCAAAAAAAATTCAAAAATAGTTATGCCTCTTACACAACTGATACGCAAGGCACAACCATTTGAATGGAATGACGAAAGAGAATATGTCTTTCATGAACTGAAAACGAGACTAACTACTGCACTAGTGTCGACATTACCCACAGGTACGAAAAACTTTGTGATTTTCAGTGATGCGTCTTATAAGGGTCTGGAGTGTGTGTTAATGTAGGATGGACGGTAATTGTTTATGCCTCCCAGCAATTGAGACCACATGAGAAGAACTACCCGACACATAACCTGGAATTGGCCGCTGTTATATTTGCCTTGAAAATTTGGCGGGATTACTTGTATGGGGCAAAATGCGAAGTTTATACAGATCACAAAAGTTTGAAGTATTTCTTTACTTAGAAAGAGTTGAATATGCGACAAAGAAGATGGCTTGAACTAATAAAAGATTATGATCTTCAAATTTAGTATCACCCCGGGAAAACCAATACAGTTGCTGATGCCTTGAGCCGAAAATCGATGGGGAGTTTAGCTTGCCTACTTACTGAACAGAAAGAACTCTTGCAAGATTTTGAGAAACCCGGGATTGAAGTGGTATTACATGAGCAAAGCGGATTGATGGCCGCCATTTTAGCCGAACCAGCAATCATCAATGAGATTAGATAGAAACAAAAGGATGATCAATTCCTCAAAAAGATAGTTGATGAATTTAAAGCAAATCCGAAACCTGGATGTAGTGTTGTAAATGAAGTGCTAAAATTCCAAGACAGATTGTGTGTTCCGAATATTCCCGAGTTAAAGAGGAGAATTCTCGATGAAGCCCATAAATCGATGTTTGCTATGCATTCAAGTAACAACAAGATGTATCAGGACTTAAAAGCAGAGTTATTGGTGGCCAAATATGAAATGTGAGATTGCAGAATATGTGTCTAGATGTCTTCAGTGTTAGCAAGTTAAGGCTAAACATCAAAAGTCAGCAGGTCTACTTTAATCTCTCCCTATTCCGAAATGGAAATGAGAACACATAACCATGGACTTTGTTGTTGGCCTACCTCGGACACCTAGAAGTATGGATTCCATTTGGGTTATAGTTGATAAACTGACTAAATCTGCACACTTTCTGCCTGTAAAATCTACGTATGATGCATATCGATTAGCTACTATTTATGTTGATGAGATTGTTTGTTTACATGGAGTTCTGGTGTCTATTGTGTCGAATAGAGATCCGAAATTTGTATCTAGATTCTGGAAGAGTCTTCAAGCGGCAATGGGAACAGAGTTGAGACTTAGTACAACATTTCATCCGCAAACTGATAGACAATCGGAATAAATTATACAAACTCTAAAAGATATGCTCCGAATGTGTGCTTTGGATTTTCAAGGGAGTTGAGAGACTTATCTACCATTGGCCGAATTTGCATATAATAACAGTTTCCACTCTAGCATTGGCATGTCACCATATGAAGCTTTGTATGATCGAAAATGTTGATCTCCAATATGTTTGACAAAGTTGGGGATAGAGTCTTGCTTGGGCCCGAGCTTGTACAAACAACTACTGATAAAATCAAATTTATTCAAAAAAGTCGACAAAAGAGTTATGCGGATGTTGGAAGAAGGCCTCTTGAATATGAGGTCAGTGATCATGTGTTCATCCGTGTAAATCCGATGAAAGGCCAATTAAGGTTCGGCGAGAAGGGTAAACTATCACCTCGTTGTATTGGGTCTTTTCAAATTTTGGAAATGCTTGGTCCAGTTACTTATAGAGTTGCCTTACCACCGGGAATGGAACAAACGCACAATGTGTTTCACATGTCAATGTGGAGGGGCTATCTCCGAGATTTGTTCCACGTGATTGACTATCACTGAATAACACTTGATGAAAATATGGAGTACGGAGAATGGCCGGAACGAATCATTGACCGACGAGTAAAACAGCTGAGGAACAAATCCATTCCAATGGTAAAAGTGGAATGGAAAGAACATTATGGTAAGGATGCCACGTGGGAGAAAGAATAAGGAATGCGACAACACTACCCACATTTGTTTCCAATAGAAGGTAACATAAGTTTGGGGGACCAAACTTCCTAAAGGGGGGAAGAATGTGACAACCCAACTCTGGATTATGCTAATTAATCTTAATTATGCTTATAATTATGAGCTTGATATGATTTTGAATGCTAATCATATGATAATATGTGTTTGTGAATTTCTATCTGTTCACCATAAGAATAATGGATATGATCATAAATTTGAATATGTGCACACTATAAATGAGTATAAGTAACGGACCTAAGGTCGTTCTATAGTATTGCACCTAAGGTCGTTCGGTGAGTATTGGACCTAAGGTTGTTCAGTGTGTAATGGACCTAAAGTCATTCAATATGTAAGAAGGACCCGAGGTCGTTTTGCCTATGATGGACCCAAGGTCGTTTTGTATGTTACATGGACCCAAGGTTGTTTTGTACTTGGGATGTGATGTAAATGACCCAAGGTCGTTTTGCTTTAACATTGAGTACCAAGCGTAGTGATGAATTGTGACTATAAGAATCTTGTTCATGAACTCCTTTGTTATGGTATTATTCACTGGGCATTAGCTCACTGTTTATATTTATGTATGTAGGTGAGCGGCGGGATGTCCAGCCCCAGCCTCAGTGAGCAATGAGAAACTAAGTTTTAAGAGATCAACCAAGGTCATCTCACGCAAGAAGCCTTACTTTTGATTTATTGTTCTTTTGATCTTTTGTGGTCATGTATGACCGACCCTGTGTATAACCTTGGTTTTTGTTAATAATGGTTTTGATTAATCCTGGACGTAAGTATTACATACTTAACATGAATATTCATATGGTGTGAGTTATTATATGAATATGAGAATGTTTTAGTTAAGCCATGTATGCACAACTCATTGGACAATCTTTGTAAATTTTGTTTTCGTAATTTGGCCCCCTATTATTAAATAGGAGTCAATTTCTGACTGAGGCCGTAGGTAATCTCGTGATTACTGGTCGGTTATGACTCTAATCCATAGGGATGGGTTCGGGTCATGACAACTAAGGTGCAGAGATTGATGAATTATACGATATATAACTGTTTCCTAGCTATATGAACGTACTCGAGCGCAAGAAACAACGCTCACGCGAAGAATGCCATACTCCTAGTAGTTTTGCAGACCTACAAAAGTGTTGGAAGTTCTCGAAGTTCACTCGAGCGAACAAGCCAAAATCTGGGCAGCACAGTTTGAAAAACTAACTCTCACCCTATTTCAAACATAACCAAGACACTCCAATAACCAAACTCAACAAGGAATATGATGGAAAAAGACATGAATAAACATCAAGACAAGAAAACCTGGATCCAAAATAATGAACGGGTCGGATTTAAACCAGAATCACTATATATATGGGTTAATTACCCTTGAATCTATTAAATTCCTAAAATATTTAAGTTAAACCTATCTAGTCTCTGAAAGGATTACAAAAATAAAATATATGCCCATAGGTATTATAAATTAGTAAAAGACCTTACTCAATTAAGATTTTATTAATTAAATTTTTATTTTGTCTTTAAAAAGTATTTTATTTTATTGTGTGTTTAAATTAATATTAGAGTCTGATTTTCAGTTTTGTCAATAAAATTATATGAGTATTAGATATACTGAACACGTAGAATTAGATAATTTAAATAATAATATTTCGCTACAAATAATAATAAAATAAGATAATACATTAATTAAGTTATGAAAAGAATTTAGTGAAAAATTTAAAAACAATTAACTTGAAATTATAAACAAAATCTGGTATATAATACTAATAAAGGTAAGTACGTAACCATTGTAAAAGATAAGTAAGAAAATATTATAGATAATTACCTACCTTTATAAATGAAATTCACCATAACAACTTACGTCCACTTTTCAAAAACAGAATAAAAATTTAAGGCTCTGTTTGGTAGAGCTTTTGAAGTTTAATTCTACCCCTTAGTTTGAGTGTATCGTTTGATTACCGCTTTAAAAAATTAATTCCACACCCACTTTTCAAAACGGGTCCGGCTTCTGTCCAGTCCGGGATTGGACTGGACCGTGTTGTTGGGCCCGTGGAGGCCCACCACGGGTCCCGTTTTGAAAATCTGAACCGTTCAATGTGTAGAACTCGTCGAGTACTATATGGCTGTAAAAAATCACATTAATTAGATATCGATGGCTATGTGATCAAATCAGTTTTGTATAAAAAAAAAATGGACGATGAAAAAATTAACGGTTGATAAAAAACTGTTTTGTTCACATAGCTATCGATATCCGATTAACGTGATTTTTTACAGACATATAGTACTCGACGAGTTCTACATATTGAACGGTTCAGATTATCAAAACGGGACACGTGGTGGGCCCCCACGGGCCCAACAGTACGGTCCGGTCCGATCCCGGACTGGACAGAAGCCATGGCCTTTCAAAACACCCATTTTTCAATATCATATGTCACATCACTCAATTCAAACTATTTTCAAAACTCATAACCCAACAAATTTTCCACACTCAAATCATAATTTCAAAACTTACAAACTCAAAATACAATTATATTCTCAAATCATAATTCTAAAGCTCCACCACACACAACCTAAGATTTTTTGGAAATAAAATTTAAACTAGATAGGATCTTTTACTAATTTATAATATTTATGGGCTTATATTTTATTTTTATAATCATTTTAAGGACTAAATAGGTTTGAATTAAATACTTTAGGGAATTAATATATTCAATTGATAGTTTAGGGATTAAATAAATAGTTTAAAAACAAAATAAATAATTTATTAATAGTTTAAGGGTATAAAGTATAATAAATGCTAATTATTATTATTATATAATATAAGGAAAAACGTTGTGGCATATTTGAGCCTTAAAGTTCTAACTCTATTTTCATAAAATTTTAAATCAAAAAATTATACAAATACACATGTCAATAAACTACTGGTCATTTAATCAATATGGTAATATATTTAAACATTTAAACTTAACTTTTATAAAACATTTTATATGGAAATCAAATCAAATATTTTTATGTTTCAAAATATCGAAATCATAACATTTATTGATTAATAAGATAATATATTCCTTAAAATCATAATGCTTTTTAAAAAATAATTTATCAAAAATTTATATTCTGAAAATACACGTTATAAAATGACAAAATTTAATAAATATTATATTATAATATTATGAGCTTTTTAGTTATATTAATAGTTCTTTCTTATTTATTATTATTTTATTTTCATTTAATTTAAATAAATATGGTTAGTGTTTTAGTTTTCTATAATTATAATCATCAAATCTCTAATGAGCAATAATCTGACCAGAATTATTGATAATAGGAAGCATATTTTGAAATTATCACTTTATTATTTATCAACAAATTAAGCTGTAATTATTATTTGGAAGTGATAATTTTTCCAAATATATTATTATCTATATATATTAATGTAAAATGATTTTTTGTCCAAAATGTTTTAAGAGCTTCAAAATATTAATTTTAATTTATAAAACTTAATAAATACATGTCGCATAAAATTATTAACCCATCCAAATATATCTAATTTACAATATTTAAAAAAATTGGATAAAAAGTTTATATGTAAGTCAAATCTAATTTAAGCAATAATTAATAGATTTGGGAGTTCAAATTTAAAGTTTAAGAAGAATATGAAAAAAGCAGTCCATTTGTTTGGTTTCAGGATTCAGATTCACTTTTCAGAAAATTGAAATTTTTTATTTTTCGTGTTTTTTTATTTTCACTAAAATTTTAAATTTTTTAATATTTTAAATGCTTCTTCTTTTAAAATTTTTTTTAGACACATCTAACATAAATACACTTAAAAAGTATAATATTTGTGAAAAAAAATATTTACAAAATTCATTAAATACCAAAAATATATAAAAAAAACGAGAATTCAGTACATTTTTATATACTTGTGTATTTATTAATATTTTACTTTTTAGATACATCTAAGTAAGGTATACTAAAAAACTAACCCAAAAAAATGCTTAAAATTTTAAAAATATTCACTAAAAACAAAAAAAAAAATGAAAAAAAAACACTCGATTTCCTGAAAATTGAAACCAAACACAATGAGTTATTTTTTTGTATAAATATTTTATGACATAAATTAAATTTTTATAAGAAAAATATTCTAGAAAGGATCTATACATGGTAATATACATTTTGTTGATTAAATTTTAGTTATTCAAAATTGAAATCTTTGAAAAGAATATTCAAAATAAAATTTTAATAATTTATATTGACCACATTTGATAGCGTACTTTAGATGACACTTTATATATATCATGTGAAGCATATCAGACGATGTAATTAGTGCCATGTAAGGTATCACATCATATAATATCTAAATATGATAATTCTAATATTATTCAATTTAAAAATATATGAAAAAAAGTAAATTATCCAAATTCAATATTTTATATACAAATATAAGTGAGTTTAGAGGTTTAGCAAAATGGCGGTGACAAAATAAGGGCAACTGACAAAGAGAAGTTAAAATGTTTAATGAGAACAAAGGTTAGATGATTGGAGTCGTGAAAGTCACGAAATGAATGAGAGAGGAGAACAAGAAAATGACTTAATGTGAGCTACCAAAACTAACGAGTGTGATAAAATTTAGAAATTGCACTTGGTAAGTGAATATTGATTTTAGGAAGAATAAGAAGATAAGGGTCACAGATAATTCGTTGTTTGTCATTTTCATTTTGTTATTCAATGTTTTGATTTAAACAAATTTTACTAGATTGAGTTTTACCAAAAAAACAGAAGTAATTATTATATATCACATACAGTTTACAATATCATCATAGGAATCTAATATATGGCAAACTAAAATTATGAAACCTTTAGAAAATAATAATGTATTTATATTTTATCATAGGCGTAGTTTTTGTTCTTTATATATATATAAAAAAAGTGCAATTTTATAATTTAATATATTTTTTATTTAATTTTTACGAATTATTCATGTATTTGTTATTTAAAACTTAAAACATAGCATTAATGATAGGGGGAAAAAAAACATAAGTGGAATTGTGATAAAATAGTTAAAATTTAATTCATTCTATTTTTTTACTATATATTTTTGAAATTAATTATTAATTATTTATTTGAAATCATACGTAACACAGGGGTATTACGCTAGTAATAATAATAAAGACGCGGGGTTCCTGCTGTGTTGCGGTCCCTGCTGTGCTTGCTGTGATTTCAAACGGCACCGTTTAATCATTTTTTTTTTTTGCCCCTAAAACGGGCACAGTTTCATCCTTGTTTTTATTTTGTTTTATTTTACTTATTTTTCATCTTCTCACTATGTTTTTTGACATGATAAATTACATTTTACCCTAAATCCTAAAATAAAAAAATTATATTTTAAAAATTAAATCCTAAACACTAAACCCTAAACCTTAAAATAAAAAAAAAAATTTAAAAATTAAACCTTAAACATAAACCCTAAACCCTAAACCCTCAAATAAAAAAAATAAATTTTAAGAATTAAACCCTAAACCCTAAACCTTAAACCATAAACCCTAAAATAAAAATAAAAAAAAATTAATAATTAAACCCTAAACTCCAAACCCTAAAATAAAAAAATAAATTAAATAAATTTTAAGAATTAAACCCTAAACCCTAAAATAAAAATAAAAAATTTAAGAATTAAACCCTAAACCTTAAAATAAAAAAAAAAATAAATTTTAAGAATTAAATCCTAAATCCTAAATTTTTTAAAAAAAAGGTGTAATTTATCACACCAAAAAAAAGTGTAATTTATCACTATGTTTTTTTGTGTGATAAATTGCACTTTTTTTTATTTTATTTTAGGATTTAGGATTTAGGATTTAATTCTTAAAATTTATTTTTTTTATTTTAAGGTTTAGGGTTTAGGGTTTAATTCTTAAATTTTTTTTATTTTATTTTAGGGTTTAGGGTTTAATTCTTAAAATTTATTTAATTTATTTTTTTATTTTAGGGTTTGGAGTTTAGGGTTTAATTATTAATTTTATTTTAGGGTTTATGGTTTAAAGTTTAGGGTTTAATTCTTAAAATTTATTTTTTTTATTTGAGGGTTTAGGGTTTATGTTTAAGGTTTAATTTTTAATTTTTTTTTTATTTTAGGGTTTAGTGTTTAGGATTTCATTTTTAAAATGTAATTTTTTTATTTTAGGATTTAGGGTAAAGTGTAATTTATCATGTCAAAAAACATAGTGAGAAGATGAAAAGTAAATAAAATAAAAAATAAAAAAAAACAAGGATGAAACTGTGTCCGTTTTAAGGGCAAAAAAAAAAAAAATGATTAAACGGTGCCGTTTGAAATCACGGCAGGCACAACAGGGACCGCAACACAGCAGGGACCCGTGTCCTAATAATAATAACAAAAATAATAAAATAAATGAAAAGGGTATAATGATGTACAAAGTGTTGCCCCGTGTCATTTGTTGTTTAAATTGGATAATTGAAACAAAATAAATAAATTCATGCTTTATTAAATTAACTAAAAGAATATCAAATTAAACCATACTTGATAAATTACATCATAGAGCATAAACGTGAAACAAGACTGAGTTTGTTTGGGGTGTCCTAAATAAGTGCACTTTTTGTCTTTTTAGACTAAAAAGTTGAGGAAAAAAATATAGATGTTTGGGTTAACTTTTTCACTTTTTACGAAAAAATGTGTATTAAAAAATTATATAAATAAGTGTATAAGAGAAGTGATTGAGTAGCCGTACGGCACCTAAGGCAGTGTGGTCGGCTGTTAGGAGTTGGAAAATGGTTGCCTACTTTTGGGCTTGAATTGGACGATATTGTTCGGCTCGTGTGGGCCCACCACAGGTCCCGTTTTGCTAATCGGAACCGTTCAATATGTAGAACTCGTCGAGTAATATATGCTTGTAAAAAATCACATTGATCAGATATCGATAACTATCTGATTATGTTAGTTTTTTGTCAACCGTTAACTATAATACCATCTATTATTTATATAAAACTGATTTAATCATATAGCTATCTATATCCGATTAACATGATTTTTTACAAGCATATAGGGGGTGTTTGGTGCAGCTTTTTTGAGCCTGCTTATGGCTTCTGGCTTTTAAAAAGTTATTTTGGACTGTTTGGTTAAACTTATTTCAAACAGCTTCTGATTCTAACAGCTTATTTTAAGTCAAAAAAGCTGATTCTGAGAAGCTGCTCACCCCCTGCTTCTGATTATCAGCTTCTGCTGTGGACATGTTAATTCATGGTTATACTCTTAAATTTTTTTATTTTTTATTTTTTTAAAAATAGAAAAAGACCCAAATGGACTATAAAATATTATTATTATTTTTTATGAAAAATGTAGACAAATAGTGAATAATAAAAAATAAAAATTAATTGAAAAAGCTACTTCACAGCTTATTTAACAAACACTACTCAGCAACTTAAATCTATAATCTAACAGCTATACCAAACAGATTAACAGCTTCTGATTAAAGTCATAATCTATAATCTGTTAAGCTATAAGCTATAATCTGTTTTAACAGCTACACCAAACAGCACCATAGTAGTCGACGAGTTCGACATATTGACGGTTCGGATTATCAAAACGGGACCCATGGTGGCCCCCACTGGCCCAACATTACCCTCCAATTTAATTAATTATATACCTAATTTTTTTCCCCGTTTGACAACCTTTCCATCTCCTACTCAGTACCAGTCACGTCTTTCTATTAAAATATGTAATAAATTAATTTTTTTATATTTTTAATTTGTGAATAGTGATAACTTTTTAACTTTTTTAATAACTTTTTGTCTTTTTAGATTTTTTTAGAGATGCCAAACTTGGCCTAATATAAGAACATATTTAATCTGAATATAAAAACAATAAATCAAACCAAATTCTGTGTGATACCACAGTGTCCTTAAAACAGATTAGCCACCCCACCGTGGGTGCAAGAGGAACATCGACTTCTGTCTCGCAGGATAAGATGGTTTAAACCGGCTAACTCAGAAGCACCTTCTGTTAGCTTTGGCAAACCGACAATGGCAGCACTCTCTCACAGTAAGAAATTTCTAGCAAACTGACTAAAGAATGGAATAAACAATTTTTGTGTTTGAGACTTGACAGGAGTGTCTCAATTTATACATGTATAGGGAAGAGAGGAGAAGCCTCCAGCCTTTATGGCTGGTCACTAATGCACCATTAACCTCTGCAATAAAGGTAGGAGTTACAAACCCCATTAATGCACTATTAAACTCTGCAATAAAGGCAGAAGTTACAAACCCCATTAACTCTTTCATGAAGCTAACTTCATGGGGCAATTTCTCATTCTTTTTTTAATGGTTTTTGGCCATTCTATTTGTGGTGTAAAGATCTTATTGCAAAGTATTTAGACCTACTTGGATCCAACACAATAGATGGTTGGGACCCACTTTAATATTTAATTAAAGTCACCAAAAATTCATTTTTTTCCAACAATCCCCCACATGAATAAAAATTGACCGAATGACTCAACAAACGGACACCGTTCAACAAAGACTCGAAAAAAGAGCACACAGCCTAACCTTGCATCAGAAAAGGTAGCTGTTGGCCTTGAACCTTTTGTAGTGATAACCTATCGGATTTACTGGTTAACCAGTGAACGTGATGTCTTGAACTGTTCTGCCGTTTGTGTAAACCGGGACAATAGACCTCACACAGGAGTTAGTCCAACCATTGTTTTTGTTCTCACTTGTGTATCCGGTATGGCCTTGGAACACTAGCCTGGTTCAGTAAGTAGTTTTAAAGAATTCAGCCTTACCAATTCTTAAAGAAGCAGCCCCACTTCGTACTCACATAGGTGACCTATATAAGGTATCTCATTATACGCCGGTTGACTATCATATCACTTAGGTCATTAAAAGCATTAGCTTAACCTTTTACCTCCATTGGGTATCACTGTACAAAGGAATGGGCAAGAGGATTTATCTCTTCAATGACTCATCCATTACACGAAATTAGGTTGTCCCTTTGAATCTAGATCTTGGGATCTCCAGTCAACTAGGTTGGGTTTTCTGTTCCGGTAACATTACTAAAGGCCTTAACCCCATTCTTCTTGACGACGTTTCTATTAACTCTCGAGTTAACCCTTTGGTTAGCGGATCTGCAATGTTGTCCTTAGACTTTACATAGTCTAGAGAGACAATTCCATTAGAGAGTAGTTGTCGTATGGAATTATGTCTATGACGGATATGTCTAGACTTTCCATTATACATATGACTTTGTGCCCGTCCAATCGTTGATTGGCTATCGCAATGAATACAGATAGCAGACACAAGTTTCGGCCAACGTAGAATATTCTCAACGGACTGGCGAAGCCATTCAGTCTCTTCAATTGCTTTATCCAACGTAATAAACTCAGATTCCATCGTTGATCTCAATATACACGTTGGTTTGGAAGATTTCCAAGACACGACTGCCCCCACCGAAGGTAAATACATAACCACTAGTAGATTTGGAGTCTTTTATATTAGATATCCAGTTAGCGTCACTATACTCTTCTAGTACCGTTGGGTATCTGGTATAATACAGCTCATAATCCCGAGTGTAGCGTAGATAACCTAACACCCGCATAATGCCTCTCCAATGAGTGGCATTAGGATCACTCATGTATCTACTAAGCCTGCTAACAGAGTAGGCTATATCCGGCCTTGTACAACTCATTAGATACATCAAACTTCCAATGACCCGAGAATATTCTAGCTGAGAGACACTCTCACCATTATTCTTGGTTAAATGTAGACTCACGTCTACCGGTGTCTTAGACACACTTGTATCTGATTTACAAAATTTCTCAAGTATCTTCTCAACATAGTGAGACTGAGAAAGTACAATACCACTAGATAATCTGGTAATCTTAATACGTAGAATGACATCTGCAAGGCCCATATCTTTCATGTCAAACTTTGAGTTTAACAATCTCTTGGTAGTTCGAACCATTTCATCATTACTACCAACAATGAGTATATCGTCTATGTATAGACACAAAATGACATAACCTCTGTCAGTGTCTTTAACATATATGCACTTGTCACACTCATTGATTCTAAACCTATTTGACAACATAGCGTTGTCAAACTTATTATGCTATTGCTTAGGCGCTTGTTTCAAACCATATAATGACTTGACAAGCTTACAGACTTTCTTATTTTTTCCTGGAGCTGAAAACCCCTCGGGTTGTTCCATGTAGATTTCTTCATCTAAATCTCCATTTAAGAAAGCTGTCTTTACATCCATCTGATGTATCTCTGGATCACGTAAAGCGGCTATCGCAATCACTATGCGAATGGATGTAATTCTTGTCACAGGTGAATACGTATCAAAGTAATCCAGGCCTTCTCGCTGCCTGTATCCTTTGATAACTAGTCTAGCTTTATATTTATCAATTGACCCATCAGCCTTCATCTTTCTTCTAAAGATCCACTTACTCCCCAAGGCCTTACTGCTTGGGGGTATATCAACCAACTCCCAAGTATGGTTCTGTAAGATGGAGTCAATTTCACTTTTAATAGCTTCTTTCCATAAGGGACTTTCTGGTGAAGTCACCGCTTCATGGAAAGTTCGAGGTTCTCCCTCTAACATATAAGTCAAGAAGTCTGGGCCAAAGAACTTGGTAGTCCTAGCCCTCTTACTCATTCTCAGCTCATCTACTTTCTCATCTTGATCATTTACTTGATCATTATCTTCAAGTTCCTTCTCAGAACTTTGATCCTCTCATCGGGTTCGGCAAGGAAATGTGTTTTCAAAGAAAGACGCATTCCTTGACTCCATTATGGTATTCTTGTGGATATCTGAAATATCAGACTTGTGCACAAGAAACCTATATGCACTACTATTCTGTGCATAACCAATGAATATACAATCTACGGTTTTCAAACCTATCCTAACCCGCTTGGGTGTAGGTACTGCCACTTTTGCAAGACACCCCCACATTCGTAGGAAATTATAAGAAGGCTTCCGACCTTTCTAGAACTCATATGGAGTCTTGTCTACTTTCTTCCGAGGGATTCTATTTAGAATGTAATTCGCGGAGAGAATTGCTTTCCCCCACAAGTTCTGTGGCAATCCAGAACTTAGCAACATTGCATTCATCATCTCTTTTAGCGTCATATTCTTCCGTTCAGCAATCCCATTTGACTGAGGAGAATAAGGTGCCGTGGTTTGGTGGATAATCCCAGATTGAGTACAAATCTCAATAAACGGTGATTCATACTCACCACCGCGATCACTTCTTAAAGCTTTAATCTTGCGGCCTAATTAATTCTCAACTTCATTCTTATAAAGAACAAATTTCTCAATAGCCTCATCTTTGCTTTTGAGCAAATAGACATAACAATACTTAGTGCAATCATCAACAAAAGTGATGAAGTATTTATTGCCACCACGTGATTATATAAACTTTAAGTCACACACATCACTATGCACTAAGTCCAACGGCTTTGAACTTCTTTCAATAGAATGAAACGAAGATCTTGTCAACTTCGCTTCAACACAAGTCTCACACTTGTGTTTTGGATTAATCTTAAAAAATGATATGTGATCTAACTTGATTAATCTATGTAAAGATTCAAAGTTCACATGTCCTAGTCTACTATGCCACAAATTAGAAGACTCAAGCATGTAAGCAGAAGAAGATGCATCTTTATTCATCTTTGGGATAACAGTCATTACATTGAGTTTAAACATACCCCCCAACATATAACCCTTACCCACATACACTCCGCTCTTGGTCAAAACGACCTTGTTAGACTCAAAAACCATGCGAAAACCATGTTTGCTGAGAAGAGACCCTGAGGCAAGATTCTTACGAATGTCCGGAACCTACAGGCTTTCGTTCAAGGTCAACTCATTTCCTGAAGTTAACTTCAGAACCACCTTTCCTTTCCCCTCAACAATCGAGGTAGCGGAGTTTCTCATAAACAACTTCTCACCGTTTGTAACCGGCTCGAAAGTTGTAAACAGTTTCTTCTCGGAGCAGATGTGGCATGTAGCCCCAGTATCAATCCACCATTCTCTTGGGTTTAAACCCACCAGATTCACCTCAGAGACAACGGCAGACAAGTGCATATCATCCTCCTCATGGGAGTGTTCTTGTATATCTGTCATATGAGCACGAGGTTTGGTCTTGTATGGCTTCTTCTGCTTGTGGTAGTCACTGGCCTAATGCCCCTCGCTACCACAGTTGTAGCACTTCCCTAAGAACCGATAACCAGGTTCTTGCGGCTTGTATGCTGGCTTCTTTGCAACACCACCCCTTGGCCCCAACTTTGAGCCCTTGTTCACATGAGGGTTCTTCCTTACCCTAAAAGATTTGCCATGCTTGATGATATTGGCATTCATAGAGGAGGTATTCCCTCATTTCTTTCTATTATCCTCCTCAATTCGGAGTCAGACAATTAGTTCTTCAACAGACATTTCCTTGCGCTTATGCTTCAAGTAGTTCTTGAAGTCCTTCCACAAATTGGGAATTTTCTCAATGATCATAGTAACTTGGAATGACTCGTTCAACAACATCCCCTTAGCATGAATATCATGCAAGATCACTTGGAACTCTTGGACTTGGCTTATCATAGTTTTTGAATCGATCATTTTAAAGTCCAGGAACCGACCAACTACAAATTTCTTTGCCCCGGCATCCTCAGTCCTGTATTTCTTGTCCAGAGATTCCCATAACTCCTTTGCTGAGCTCTTAGTACAAAACACACTGTATAGTGAGTCAGCCAAGCTGCTGAACACATAGTTCCGGTAGAGATAGTCTGTCTGCTTCCATGTGTCAAGCGCTATGACTTTCTACCTGTCTGGTTCATTCTCTGCCACAACTGGAGGATCCTCGCTCAAAACCTTTGCAAGGTTCAATGTGGTCGAGTAGAACAACATCTTTTGCTGCCAGCTCTTGAAGTTCACCCCAGCAAATTTCTCTGGGCGCTCATAATGACTGAGCGGTCCTCCCGAAACAGCCGGAGTAACACCAGGGTTGACCACAGAGGTCACAACAGTAGGGGTTGGCAACCCATTTGCCTCGGGGTTCAGATCCCCACCAACGTTAGCAGTAGCAACATCATCAGTGATAGTGGCTATTTTGGAAAATTACACCCGAATATCACGTTCTGTGTTTTTCATAATTGAAACTTAATACTAGAAAATCCCATAGTTGAAAAGTTAATTCAAAATTAGTCTCACCACTAAACCTAGAATTGAACATCGTCAAGAATGTTCTCAGGAAGATTGGAGGGGTCACAATGGTCCCATTTAAAACCCAGTTAACCTTTTGACAAAACTTTCAAAAGCATGTTGACTCCTAGTCCGTGAGAAACAATTTTTAAAATTAAATTTCCAAGGGATGAACTAGGTTAAAACAAACCAAGGTCCAAAACTTTTACAAGCAATGTAAAACAATTGCTACAACAATATAAGCAAATAAAACTTGCTTTTACAAACTTGGTAAACAAACCAAATAAATCTCAACAAAAAATTGCTTCAAATATAAAAGAAAAATAAACCAATCCAATTGAGGATTATAAGTAGTCCACAAAATTCCTTTTCACGCTTAGGTATGCCTACAAAGAAAGTTAGTAGCAAACGACAACATAATACAAAGCAACTAATCTAAAGAAATTGTACAACCAATCCAATTGAGGATTATAAGTAGTCCACAAAATTCCTTTTCACGCTTAGGTATGCCTACAAAGAAAGTTAGTAACAAACGACAACATAATACAAAGCAACTAATCTAAAGAAATTGTACATACAATATTATTTAACCTTCTACCAAATTATAGAATAGCAAAATAAATAATGAATTAAGATACTATACAAGTTACAAAGCCTTATAACTCCTAAATAAATTACAAAACTTACAACTTTAACTATTAAATTAAAAATTAATTGCCATAAATTACATAAGAATTTAATTCACAATAACCATGTAAATAAATATAGGCAAGTTACACAAATTTTATAACTCCAAAATAAATAAATTTAATTCAAAATTTAATTCATCCAATTAAATCACACACTGTTCATGGAAATAAATACACAAGTTACAAACCTTAAAATTTATAATCTAAAATACCAAAATTAAATTTATTGCCATGAGTTATACACCAATTATTAAATAATAAACATGGAAATAACTTATGTGTATAATTCTGGAAAACTAGAAACAATTTCACATGCAAATTAGATAGTAAAGCTAGAAGCATGCAAAACCAAAATATACATATGTAACATCAATCAATTAGGATGAAACCAGTAGCACTCATCCTATTCCTATATGAAATTCATAATCCAATTATGACAATCATAAATGAAATTATAAATAATGAGCTTATTATTATACAAAAATATATACTAATTTACATGGGAAAATAAAAACTAGTGAACTATTACAAATATTAAATAGATTGTAGACAGACACAATAACATCAAATCTTGTTGGTGTTACACAAAAAAAAAAAAAAAACCTCACACCATATTTTATAGAACCACATAGAAACGAAAATAAACAATTCTGAGCAACAAGTTTTTATGATCAGTATGCAATAGTCACACACGTAACAATATGATGCAATAGTGGACTAACAGATATAAATTACATATGAATCTATTTATTTTTTTCCATGAGAAATACAAAATCTATTTTAAGATTGTTGTTTAAATTGGGTAATTGAAACAAAATAAATAAATTCATACTTTATTAAATTAACTAAAAAAACATCAAATAAAACCATACTTGATAAATTACATCATAGAGTATAAACATGAAACAAGACTAATATAAGAACATATTTAATCTGAATATGAAAACAAGAAATCAAACCAAATTCTGTGTCATACCACAGTGTCCTTAAAACAGATTAGCTGCCTCACCGTGGGTGCGGGAGGAACGTCGACTTCTGTCTGTCAGGATAAGATGGTTTAAATCGGCTAACTCAGAAGCACCTTCTGTTAGCTTTGGCGAATCGACAATGGCAGCACTCTCTTACAGTAAGAAATTTCTAGCAAACTGACTAAAGAATGGAAGAAACAATTTCTGTGTTTGCAACTTGACAGGAGGGTCTCAATTTATACATGTATAGGGGAGAGAGGAGAAGCTGTAGACACCCCATTTTTGACCAACCTTAAGACTCAGACGTCACCGTTTGAGCGCTCGGTGATGATGCATATTGTGCTCGTTCTGAGGTCACAGAGTCTCGGCTGAGAGCCTTGCCTCTAGGCCTCGGAACCTTTTTGTGCTTCGTCTCGATTTGTGAACCAGGTCCTGTTTTCTTTGTTTTCTCTTCTCGAAGGGAGGGAGAGGTCTCGTAGACCATCTCTCAGTGGCTGTAGGCTACGTTTCATGGTCGTAGGCCATTTTTCCCGTTTGGAGACCAGTTTCTGGTTTTCGGAGCCGTTGGCCGTGTGCCTCGGTTCGGGACCGCTTAACTACCTCTGTTTGCTCCGATTTATGGCACACACCTTGTTCCCTCTCCCTAGAGGGACACTGTGGCCCGGGAGACCACCTTTGTGGTCATACGCCACCTCCGGTGTTTAATAGTCAGTTTTCGGGGTCCCTGGCTACGCGTTTTGGCCCCCGAACCTTCGTTTCACATCGGTGTGGGTTCATTTTTGGCATGGACCCTAGTTTCATTGTTAGGAAGGTGGTACTATGGTGGGAGACCATCTTTTCTTCTTAGAGACCACCTTTCTCTTCGCCGCCTGGTTTTCTTATTAGAGAGCTGGTCTCCCTCACTTTTGGGCCACAATTTCTGGTCTCCAATACCACCACTGAGTTGCATTCACTTGGGAGACCACCAATCTTGGTAGGCCGACCAGCTTTTTTTGCTTGACCTTTTTGACCCCTTGGTCTCCCTCACTTTTGAGCCACAATTTCTAGTCTCTCATACCACCACTGAATTGCATTCACCTGGGAGACCACCAATCAGGGCTGCCGACCACCTAAATCCACTTGGCCCTTTTGAACCTGGTCGGCCGACCAGGGGGAGTGGTCGGCCGACCACCTGAACCTGGTCGGCTAGCTTCTTGCTTTTTGTCTCACTGAGTTGAAGCCAGCTGTACCAGCTGGAAGCCTTAGAATGTATCCTAAGCTTGGTTTTAAGCTTCCAAGAGAAGCTTTAGCCCCTCTCCTCTATAAAGGAAGGGGTCATCTTCCATTGCAAGGGTTGAATACTTTGACTAGGGCATATACATATACCTCTCTCTATCTCTCTATTCCAAGCTCCAAAACTCCATTGTTCTTGCCCCATTGCACTATCACTCATAGCCTACCACCTCCATCACCAACCTAAGCACCTTGGAGGTCATTTTCAAAGCTTGAGGAGTTGATTTCTTGGTCCAGAGCTTGCTGCCTTGCTGTGCTACAAGGGTAAGACACAATTTCCCTCTTTGTAGCATTATTTTGCTCCATAGTTTAGCTCTATTTGCAAGCATATTTAGGCTTTGTCATAAACTGAAAAAAGTCTTATTTTGAACTCCTCTTAATGTTTGATTAAGGACATTTTTCTATTGGGGGTCATCTACCCCCTTGCATGTTTCATTTCCTCATGTTTTGAGCTATGCATTAGAGCATTTGTGTTGGCCTTGGTTTGGCCTTTTAGCCACTGAAATCCAGTGGATTTTTAGTGGCTAACATGTGTCTTTGAGCCTCAAAATCAGAGAGGGGTGACCCTCTCACCCTTTGTTCTCTTTACTAGCTTTGTTGGCCTTACAAATGAGCCCCTATTTGCATGTTTCAAAGCCATGCTCCAGGCCATTTTTGATGAGTTTTGTGACCTGCATGACCTCTGTCTAGAGGTAGTTTTGCCATATTAGATGTCTATTATGCATGTGTAGAGTAATCTTCTTCAAGGCCTTTCAAAGGGGCCTTCACTTGTATGCTTCCTAGACTAATTTCAGACCCTTTTCAATGAGTTTTAGGGCCCTCATAATCTCTTTCCAGAGGTGGTTTTGCCATTTTGTATGTCTATCTTGCATGTGTAGAACAACCCTCTTATTGGCCTTTCAAAGGGACACATCATTCTTGCATACATTGACTGAGTTTCAGTGGGTTTTTGGGCATTATTTGGCATGGCATACTTCTGTTTTTGGCTGGTTTGGTGAGCTCTCATGTGCTTCATATAGTTGTAGTGCAAATCATGGTTCACTAGTTTATTTTGCATGCTTTGTTGACCCTTGATTTTAACACTTTTTGGCCTTGTCTTAAACTGATTTTGTGTATATTTTGGACTGCCCTAGCTCTGTTTTGGGTCTCATGGTCGAATGATGTTTGTTTTGCATGCTTGTAGTTCAATACACTTGCCTAGCTTTGAGATTTGAGGTCTATTGCATGCATATACTGAGGTGTTTTCATGCTTTGGGGTTATTTTGCATCATATTTCAGAGTCTGTGTGAATGCCATATCCTCATGTTTTCTCCTCTTTAAGTGTGCTTGAGAGTTGTGCATGAATGTCTTGTTTTCGGACCATTGAATGAGCCTCATTTCTATGCACTTTGAACCATTATTTTGGGCCATTTTCCCACTGTTTCAGACCTGCCTAGGGTCTATTTGGGGTTGGTTTTGCCATTCGTGCATTGCTTTGTGTACCTCTAGTGTAACGCACTTTACTAGTTTCAGTATTCGGGCCATCTAGCATGCATTGGGTAACATATTTGCACGATTCGGGACCATTGTATATCATGTTTCAGAGCTGGAAAATGTATGCTTGTATGCCATATTTCATCATTTGCCATACTTAGTTAGAGTTGCATGTTGTGCCTTAGGATCAGTCCATTGCATTCGTGCATGTTTGCATGTATTTCGGTTGTCTCATTTTCATCATATGGCCACTGCTGTGAGTGTGGCTGAGGTCCACTCATGTTGGTGTAAGTCCATCTTGCATTTGTATATGCCATTTAGTTCATGTTGTTGCATGTTTGGCCATTGCATTGCGTATGCCTTGATTATCTCATTGATAGTCTTCATCTACGCATGATAGTCTTCGTATGTGCATTGTGTATGCCATATGGTTTGTATGCATTGAGTATGCCATCCTTAGTCCATAGCATTGCGTATGCTAGTTTGCATGCGTGCATATCATCCTTCGCATGCTAGCATGATTAGGTTGCATTGCATTGCATTGCATTTAGGGTTGCCTGTTAGTTGCATTGTGTATGCTATCTCATTGCATTGTGTTTGGAGTAGGGTTAGTCCAAACACGGGAAACAAAGGGCCGTTTCGTACTCGAAGTGACGAAACGTGTCTCAATTCCCGGTCGCCGACACTCCGGATTACGCATGATGGAGTCTAGGCCTTGTTATGTTGTCATGTGCATTCATTTCACATCGAGTCGTGCAATTCGACTCCTCGGCCATCATGCATCGAGATGCGTGATTGGTGGCACGAGGATCGAGGTGTGCATATATGTGTGAAAATATTTTGCCATGCCCCTTTCTTGCTCTCTGTTGCAGCAAACCAGAAATCAGCAGTCTTCTAGAGCTTTGCACAGCATTCCGGGATTAATTGCAAATAAAGGCAAATCGGGGCATCACGAGGAATTTTCCGACGAGGCGACTCGAGCATGCATGTATCTTTCATCATTCGGAGCAGAGCTGGGGCAGTCCATAGACTTGCACGCTAATTTATTTGCTTTCCTAGTTAATTTGTTAATTAATTAGGGTTTTGTAATATTTAATTATTTATTCGGACTATAATTATTTATTCGGACCCTCTGAGAGAGGGCAATTTTGTAATAAGTGCGTGTATGTGTGATGCATGTCTTCCAATCCCACGTCTTTCTCCTTTTTATTTACCAGCTTATGATGGTTAGATTAGGGCATGTTTCAATTAGCATACTTATGCTCGTATGTTTGCATCCATTCATCTGTCTTGCATGCACCGGGTTCGGCGCATCATACTAACTGCATTGTATTTCAATTTCAAGTTGAATACGTGTTAGCTGTAGCATCATCATATGCCATCTTAGAATAGCCGAGTCTATCTTAGTTGCATTCTTGTATGTGTTGCATTAGGCATCTCAGCACAGTTAGGATTCATGCATGATTTCTAATTAGCTTATTTCTTTGGCTGGGAGTACTCGGTAAGTACTTATGCTTTAGCATCCTTGCATGCGTGTGAGTGACTGCCATAATAGCATGCTTACCATGAGGCTATGTGCTTATGTGATATAACTGGCTGAATGCCTGTGGGTGAAGGTTGGGTTGTTTGAATTGAAATAATTCGTCGAAACCCGTGTTTTAGCCTACTTGCGAGTAGCAAAACGCTTTCAAAAACAAACATGAGATGTTTTGTTCCAATTCAGGCGATCCGGTCTATATTTGTATGCTGTGCGCATCACGTAGTAAATCTAGGCTAATAACCGGAATAAGAGCACATAATGTTTTCAAAACTCGATATCATGGTTAGTAGAGGCCGATCTTTGATCGGGCGAGCGGGGGTGCTCACGAAGTGACCTTCTCCAATCGTACCCAAGTTCCCGAGCCGAGGCAACTTTGGTGATGACGGACACGTGGCCTTAGGCATGAGTTAGGGTTTCCTAAATTCCCCCAAAATAAAATATTTAGGTGGCGACTCTGTATCTGGCAAAGCAGTCTATGTTTGGCATTTCTTTCAAAAAATCTGTTTTCAAAAACGATTTGCCGGATTTGGACTCTTTGATGATTCATCGGTCTTGCATCGCACTCTGTGAGATTAGATACAGGACCGTGACTTTGAGTCCTGAACTGTAGTGAGCCCAAATGAACAGAACGGGATTCCCTCCCAGGACGTTCGGGGACGTCTACAGAAGCCTCCCGCCTTTATGGTTGATCACTAATGCACCATAACCTCTACAATAAAGGCAGGAGTTACAAACCCCATTAATGCACTATTAAACTCTGCAATAAAGACAAAAGTTACAAACCCCATTAACTCTTTCACGAAGCTAACTTCATGGGGCAATTTCTCATTCAATTCTTAATGGTTTTTGGCCATTCTATTTGTGGTGTAAAGATCTCATTGCAAAGTATCTAGACTCATTTGGACCCAACACAATAGATGGTTGTGACCTACTTTAATATTTAATTAAAGTCACCAAAAATTCATTTTTTCCAACATTATTTTCAAAGCCTTGGAAACTTTCTGTGGGATGTGAGCCTGTGAATAGGGTTACAAATAAATTGAACTGTTCGCGAGCTGGCTCGGCTCAACTCTGCTCATTAAGAATTCAGCTCAGCTCGTTTAGTAAAGGAGCCGAGTTCGAGTTCGAATTCAAATTCAAATATTAGACTTGTTTAGTAAATAAGTCGAGCTCGAACTCGAATAACCTCGACTTATTTATTTTTATTTAAATTATATAATAAATATATTATATATTATTTAAATAATATAAAAAAAAAAAATCTTATAGCGCAAAACTCGAATTTTATTAATATTAACGAGGCAAATCAATTTTTTAAGCCTAGTTAGTTATCAAGCAGAGTTTGAGTTTAATAAACAAACTTGAGAAGTAAGGTAGCGTTTGGTAACATTTATGTTTTTTGTTTATGTTTACAAAAATTTTATAAACTGGTTTTTGTTTATTTTTAGAATAATATAAACTGCAAACACGTTTGGTTTGAACAAAATGTTTGAAAATTTTTAAAAACATAAAGTAAAAAATATATTTGTTTAGGCCTAAAATATTTATATTTATTTTTTATTATTTATGGCAATGGGATCATACATGTTATAATTGAAAAAAATTAATTAAAAAAATTTAATTGAAAAAATATAATTAAAAAAAAAATAATTGGAAAAAAAAATTATTATTTAAATTTTTAAGGGGAAATTATAAAAAAAAAAATCCCAAGGTTTCGTGTGTTTTTCAAATTAAATCCCATAGTTTCAATTTTGACAAATTAAACTTGAAATTTCTTCCGCGTTTCAATGTGAACCCTCTATCTATATCCGTTTGATTGAACTAATGGAATCTGGGCAAAATTCTCAGATTCAAGTATACATGTTCAAACACTTATATCTTTTTCGTCGTAACTCCGTTTCGTCTCATTTTTGCGTCGTTGGATTCACCTCATTGCCTAGTTTTCATTCCATCTCTCATACTCTTTGTTCCACCTCTTTTTGCGTGCCGTTGGAACTCCAAAAGTTGGGAAAAAATAAGATTTTTTTTTCTCTTTGGGCAAAATTTTCAGATTCAAACACACATGTTCAAGCATTTGTATCTCCTTCGTCGTAATTCCGTTTTGCTTCATTTTTGCGTTTTTAGATTCAACTCATGACTTAGTTTTCGTTTCACCCTCATTAGCCTTATTCCACTTCTTTTTGCATATTGTCGGAGCTCCGGAAGTTGGCCAAAAATAAGATTTTTCTTTCTTTGGAAATTTTTTTCATATTCAAACTCACATGTTCAAGCACTTGTATCTCCCTCATCGTAATTTCGTTTCATCTCATTTTTGCTTTGTTGGATTCACCTCATGGCCTAGTTTTCATTTCACTCCTCATGCACCTTATTCCAACTCTTTTTGTATGCCGTTAAAGCTCAAAAAGTTGGCAATTTTTTTTTTGCCTCCTCTATTTTTTATCTCTATACTTATTCCTTCCTACTTTCTTTCCACAATTATTCTCTTTTTTCCTTTTCTTTCATGGCCCTTCCACCGAGCTCGTGGTGGCCACCGAACCTCCAATGGTGGTGGTGTCGTCCGGTATGAATATATATGACTTACAAGAATAGAAAGAAACATAAGAGTGGAAGAAGGGCCATGAAGGAAGAGGAAAAGAGAGAATAATTGTGGAAAGGAAGGAGGAAGGAAGAAGTACGGAGATATAAGATAGACAAAAAAAAAAGAGAGATTTTTTTTAAAAAAATTTTGGCCAACTTTTGGAGCTCGACAACACGCAAAAAGAGGTGGAATAGGGTGTATCAGAGGGTGGAAAGAAAATTAGGCTATGAGATGAATCCAATAACGCAAAAATGAAGTAAAACGGAGTTACGATAAAGGAGATACAAGTGTTTGAATATGCGTGTTTGAATTTGAAAATTTTACCTAAAGAGAGAAAAATCTTATTTTTGGCTAACTTTCGGAATTCTAACGGTACACAAAAAAAGGTGGAACAAGGCGTATGAATGATAGAATGAAAACTAGGTAATAAGGTGAATCCAACGATGCAAAAATGAGGCGAAACGAAGTTACGACGAGAGAGATACAAGTGTTGGGATATGTGTGTTTGAATTTGAGAATTTTATCCAGATTCCGTTAGTTTAATCAAACGAATATATACAGAGGGTTCACATTGAAACATAGAAGAAACTTTAAGATTTAATTTGTCAAAATTGAAGCTATGGGGTTTAATTTGAAAAACATGCGAAACTTAGGGTTTTTTTTTGTAATTTTTCTAATTTTTAAATTTCTGTTTAAAAACCAACATAAACTCATTTTTTGAGTTTATATTTTTTTCTCAAATTTATAAATTAAAATAATTATTTATAAACCAAAAACATTATCAAATTAAAAACTGAATTTACGTTTTTTTGATAATTTTTAAAATTTTTATAAATAAAATTTAAAAATTAAAAACGAAATGATTACCAAAATGGAGTGGGGGTATTCAAACTCAACAAAGCTGGGTTAATTTGCAATCCTCCCCATGCGACAGCGACGAGGTGCACCTACTAAGCCTATAAGCATAAGCCACGTACTCAAACTAAATTACGTCACACACAGCCTAAAATAAACCCCTACTATAAAACAAATATCTCATTAGAAACCAACCGCCTTTCTGCCTGTATAAAACGCGAATCTACCCCACGCACTCTCTCTCTCTCTCTCATCCTCTCGAAAGCGAAATACCGACTGCGAAAACAATTCACTCAAAAAAACGGATCCAAATCAACAAAAATCATCATCAATTACAGAAATCCCTAACCCTAGCCGCGACTCTCCTCCTCCTCCTTCTCTCTCTCTCTCTCTCTCTATTTCGTATAATTTGCCCTAGGGTTCGAACAATAGTAATAGGGCTAGGGTTTGCGGTGATGGCATGCAGGGGTGGTGGTGGTGGTGGTGACTGGCGATGACCGGAGTCCAATGTCACCGGCGGAGGATGATGATGGGTAGGGGTCCGGACGGAGGTTGCGGCACCGAGGAGAAGATTTGCCCAATTTCTAGGGTTCCGGCCAAATTTCCGGCGAAGGAAAATGTAACACTTGAGAAACAAACACCCATAGGCATAGATTTCTATACGCAGGCTCGGAAAGTGCTGTATGAGCGTTCGCCATTCGATACTGAGGATGCTCAGGTATCTTCTGTCTCCACTCTTCCTAGTGGGTTGGCTAATTTCTTGTCAAGGCATTCAGATGGGCGGAAGCGGCAAAAGAAGTCTCATTCGGGTGTGGAGACGAAGGCCAAGTCCTCGAGGGCAGGTGCGGCAGAGAAGGGTCGTGGATCGAAGAACATTTGGTCTGAGACTGAGGAGTATTTCAGGGAATTGACGGTAGATGATATTGACAAGTTGCATGAGTTGTCTTCTTTTGTTTTTTCAGCTAGTCAGAAGTGTTTTTCAATTCCAGTTTTGAGTAATGCGTTTCGGGATACTGAGGGAAATGGTGACATTGCCAATGAGGTGAATGTTGTGAATGCAAATGGGGTTGGTTTTGATTGTGGGGTGGTTGTTGACGAGGAGGCTAAGGAGGAGGTTGAGCAGTTCATGAAAATTGATAGTGTAGGAGCTAACGTTTTGGTTCAAGAAGAAAAGGGTTGCTCTTCTTCATCGCAAATGGCAATGTCGTGTAGTGGTTTAGAGTGGCTTTTAGGTTCTAGGAGTAAGATATACCTCACCTCAGAGAGGCCTTCAAAGA
The DNA here is from genome assembly GCA_036172215.1 of Camellia granthamiana. Classification (NCBI taxonomy): domain Eukaryota; kingdom Viridiplantae; phylum Streptophyta; class Magnoliopsida; order Ericales; family Theaceae; genus Camellia; species Camellia granthamiana. Next base: position 97,500,110 of record CM069905.1, read on the forward strand.
AACGGAAGCTTTTGGGTGGGGATGCAGGTTTAGAGAAGCTTATTGTTGCAAGTCCGGTTGATGGGTTGTCATCTTTGTGCCACTATTGTAGCTTGGGTGACACAGGCGATCCGTTGAACCGTTTAATTGTTTGCAGTTCTTGTAATGTATCAGTTCATCAGAGGTGCTATGGTGTGCAGGACAATGTGGCCGATTCTTGGTTGTGTTCTTGGTGTAACCAGAGGAATGCACTCCAAAGCTCTGACAGATCTTGTTTGCTGTGCCCAAAACAGGGTGGTGCTTTAAAACCTGTCAGTAAGAAAGGTGTTGGAAGTGAAAATGGTGGCTCCATGGAGTTTGTTCACTTGTTTTGTTGTCAATGGATGCCTGAAGTCTACATAAAAGATACAAGAACAATGGAACCTGTTATGAATATTGTGGGAATAAAGGAAACAAGGAGAAAATTGGTTTGTTTTTTATGCAAGGTGAAGTGTGGTGCCTGTGTTCGGTGCAGTAATGGTATGTCTGTTGCTTCCTTATTTATGCTGCTATGCATTTCTTTGTTGGATGGTTTGCCAGGAGAGCATCTAATAGTTGGAATACGTGGTTGTTGTAAATCAATAGCTTTCAGACTGAATCATATTTAACCTTGCGTGGAGTGTATGGTGTTGACGGTTCTGTATTGTGACATTTGTGTACATATCATAATTGATTCAATATAGTTTCTCTCTGACCAATTGAAGAATGTTGTGTCTTCTGTGCTTCTATAAGCTGTATTTGTAACTGCATAGACACTGAGGATAAATAAGTGAAGTTAATTTAAAAGAATTAAGCAAAATTGATTCATGTTTGATTCAACACCCGAAATTCCCATGACTACAATATTATGATCTGTTAAGAGATTCTTTTGTGGATTAGTATGTAAACAGCCTTTTGAAAAGAATTAAAGGTTCTTTTAAAGCCTCTTGCTTTTGTTGTTATAGGTGCTGTTGTTTTATTTGCTTTAGATGATCTAATTTTAGTTTTTATCATAGTTCTATATATGTTTAGTAGTCTGCTTTGAAAAAAATGGGTTGCAAAGTGTGTAGCACTTTTGTGTTTGCTTGGCAGTTGGGATATTGTTGTGCTTCTCTTTTTGTTGTCACCCATGGTTGGCTTGAGAGTTAAGATCTTTGCCAGTTCTTTTGTTTGGTGTTGGTTGGGTTTTGCCTTGGAGGATTGATGAACTACTTTACTCTCGGAGATGAGCTTGAGTTAGGATGAGGAGCAGGAACACTGGGTTCTTGGTACCTTGGCCTTGATGTGAATGGTGTGGGCCAGAACAATGACAGAGTTTTTTTATGGAAAAGAAGACTAAAAAGTAGATTTTTTATAGTTGGTATTATGGGAGAAGCTTGCTATCTTTGGATAACCTCATTGATTTTGTAGATTCTTTACGCTAGTAATGAATCCTTGACTTTTGTATGCATTGTGTATAGATTTTGTTTTGATGTTTTTTGGAGCTTATCAAGGCTTAACCTCCTCTCTTTTTTTTTTTTTTGTACGGGGGTTCTCCCATTTTTTTCTAAGTGAAATTTGATTACTTGTATAAAAAAAAAAGAGTAGATTTTGTCTTTCTTGTGTAGTTGGTTTTTTTGGGGTTGTTAATCCATCATTAAGCTAGTTTTTGACGTTGCAAAGGCCTTTGAATAGGTTTTTGATGTATAGTTGAGATAAATTTTCTTTGTATACGGGTTGCACTAAGTTTCCAAGGGGGAGCGGGAGAGCGTCAATTTTCAAAAGTCATAGAGTTGAGAGTGTCTCGACAGCGTCTATATTATACAATTTTTATTATATTAAATATTTTAATATAAACATGGCATTATATTATTAAAGTATTTATCAATTTATTTATTTATTTTTTATATAAGTATTTATATTATACGTTTTTTATATTAGTGTTTATGTTTTGTGATTTTATATTAATGCTCTGTTTGTTTGGGTAGAAAAAAATTTCTACGGAAAACTTTTTCCAGAAAATGTTTTCCAAAGAAAACCTTTTTCTATGTTTAGTGGTGGTGGTGGTGGTGGAACGAAGGTGGTGGTGGCGGCGGCGGCATGGTGGTAGGGGGACAATTGCGGTGATGGTGGCCGTGATGGTGGTGTGGTGGAGGTGAGAGTAGTGGTGGTGATGGTGTGGTGACATTGGTAAAATTTTAGTCTAGAAAATGTTTTCTCCTTTCAAAAGTGGAACACAATTTCTGCCAAAGTAGGCTTGTTTTCCATAGAAATTATTTTCTGTTGATTTTCGTTTTTTGCCTAAACAAATGGAGTGTAAGTGTTTATAATAACATTATAGGTTAAGAAGGTTATCGAGTGAGCAATTGGCTCAGCGGCAACTTATTGTAATGTAATGATTATTGAAGAGATTGTGCTGGTGATGGGTTCAAGACACGATAGTGGGGACCATTAACCTTATATTCATTTGTTATCAACTACACGTGTCCTGTACTTCCAGAAATGGATCCATGAATTGAGTTCAGTGAGTTCGTGAATTTAGCCCGTTTTCACTCAAGAGTCCCCAATCTGAGCGCCGATTCATGATCTGCCACCCCTAGGGGACAAATTAGGTGACTTAACTCCCCCCATCCCCCGGTTGCCTCATTTTTTGCATAAGTGCACTTATTTGGGTCACATCAATTAACATATTCTCTCTACTTTTGTACACATCTTTTTATAAAAAGTCAAAAAGTGCACTTATTTAAAAATCCCAAACCAACCCTAATTTATCAGAAAATATTAAGTTTTGTTTGTCATAACCTAAAAAAGTCAAAAAGTCACTATCCTATTTAAGTCACATCATCTTATTTAAGTCACATTACCTTTCTACCACATCACTTCAATCCAACTCATACCCAACTCATGTTTTATAAAAAGTCAAAAAATACACTTATTTAGATCATCCCAAACCACCCCTTATTTAAGCCATATTATGAGATGCATAACCTTTTCTCTTTTGGCAATGAGAGTAAATGGTTTGTATACTTGGATGCTTCACTATTAATGCCATCTTTAGTAAAGTTTATATACTTATTAAAAATGGGAAGAAAAGGCTGGCTACGCCAATGGCAAATAAGGCAGATTTACCTTTCATCCCATGCTAGCTGATTAAGCTTGGTTGAATGGTTCATACTTTGCTAAATTTGTCAAGAACTTTGGTGAATGAGATGGGGAGCCAAAATGTCTCAAGGACTTGGTAATTTAGTCCCGTCAAAGAATTTAGTGTGTATTCATTAGATGGTGTCAGAAGGGGTGCAAAGCCGAATACAGGTTGTAGACAGTATGAAAGTTAAATTATTATAAAGCAGGAACATAAGAATCTAAATTTCCTGACAAAATCCAAAAATGCTTCAGTGAATGATGAATCTTTCATTTAAGCAAATGAAGTAAGATCACCTTATATGAACTTCCATCTTATGGATAGGCTACTCCTTCTTCCAAATGATTGCTGGTTATGTTCCCTCCAAATACCCTTCATAAGGCAGATGAAGCTGTAGACCATGCTTTTGGGAATCGTACCTCACATTTCAAGCAGAGCCACCACCGACCTCAGAGAGATTGATGAAGTACTAAATACCGTATGAAGAATACAACACTATAGCTGGACTCAAAATTCTTAGTGGTTTTGAGTATTTGTTTAAAGTCATTGCTTAGAATATGCCACGTTTGTTCCTTTATGTTCTTCTTCTTCTTCTTGTTTCTTCTTTTGGTTGTTGTTGATGGTTTTGGGAAGTAGTTAGTTTTCAAGCTTTGAAGTAGATTTGGGAAGATGGTGACATAATTAGAGCATCAGCTAGAGAAAGTTGGGTTACTTTCTTGTTTTCACCTTATAAGACATCTTTAGGGACCAAACCAAAGTAAGCCTTGGTGTTAGCATTTCGTCTATAACATTGTTACTCTTCATGTAGCTGAGAAAAAAAAATGAAATAGTTCTTAGAATATGCCAAATAGACTGCCAATTGTTGTTATTATTGTTGCTGATCTTGCAAATAATAGCATATTATTTTCTGTACGTCATTTAGGAGATATGCACATAGTTTTAAATTATTGTAGGTCATCTCTCTGAACCAAGGGCCATTTTTTTTCCTTTTTACATGAATGGAACTTCCTTCTCACCATTGTATTATAGTTAAGCTCTACCAATTGTCTGGGCTCGGCTAACCCCATTAGTTTCCTCGTACATGAAATTTATCAATATTCTTAATGGAATGTTTGCTGTGTTGTCTGTTTGGCTACTAATTTTCAAATCTCTCCTCTAGTATATTACACAGGATTTTCCAGAATCCTCTACCCTGTTCTTAAAGTCAATTGTGATTGCTCCTTTTTGGTTCTATCCAAGTTTCTTTTCAGGGGCTGTTCAGTGTGTGGTAATGATGCTTCTACTGGTAACATGCGATTTGTTTTTGTTTATGTTTTAGGAACTTGCAGAACTTCATTCCATCCTATATGTGCCAGGGAGGCAAAGCACCGAATGGAGATTTGGGGAAAATTTGGATGTGATGATGTAAGCCTTCTTATTTGTTTGTTTGAATTAGAATGAGTAATTATTATTTTTTTCTTTTAGTGTTATTCATTATTATTTTTTCTTTAGTGTTATTATTATTATTTTTATGTTCTTGGCTTTATATTAACATATAGGTTGAGTTACGAGCCTTTTGCTCAAAGCACTCAGAAGTCCATAATGGTAGCAGCACCCAACAATCGGGAAACTTGTCTATAGAGAGTGGCTCTGATTCATACATTACCAATCATCAACCAGTGGCACCAACAGCAAACAAACCTCACAAGTTCAAGATTGGCAGAAAAAATGGAGACAAGATCACTGTCCACATTGAAACAACTGATACTAATATCAATAAGCTGGGCAATAGTGTGCTACATGTAGAAGGATTGTCAGATACCGGATTGAATTCTAAACTTAAGTCTGAATGTGGCAATACTCAGGAACCTGCTAGTGCAGAGACATTGGACAGGAGTACCAATGAAGAAGGATTGTCAGATACCAGATTAAATTCTAAACTTAAGTCTGAATGTGGCAATACTCAGGAACCTGCTAGTACAGAGACATTGGACAGGAGTACCAATGATGATGTTAACACATCTGACACTCTGGATTTTACTGTGATTCTAAAGAAGGTAGACTAATAACTGCATATATTTTATTACTTTGTACATGGAGATTCATAAGTGGACGTTTGCCATTTCTGCAGCTAATTGATCAAGGAAAAGTCAATGTCAAGGATGTGGCCTCAGAGATTGGCATTTCATCTGATTCATTGGCTTCAATGCTTGCTGTAATGCTCAATTTTAACTGTCCATGCATGTCGTTTGTATTTGATCATGATAGTTTATGCTATACATGCCAACAACACGTATGCATATATGTATGTATTAGTTTTAGTTGCAACTTATTTTCATTGTGGTTTTGATTTCACAGGATGATTGTTTGGTCCCTGACTTGCGTTGCAAAATAGTCACATGGCTTAGAAGTCATGCTTATATAGGTACTTTACATAAAAATTTGAAAATCAAAATTAAATCCTTGCTTACATCCAAGGATGATATGGGGGCTGCTGAAGATTCTAATGCTGTCATGGTATCAGAGTCGGATATACCTGATGTTCTTCCTGTAAAGTCAGTACCACCACGGAGAAGAACCAAAAGCAACATTAGGATTTTGAAGGATAACAAAGTGATCTGTTCATCTAAGGAAACAACTAGTGATGGAATAGTAATGGATGAGGCTAAAAGAGGGCAATTGATCAGTGAAGATGCAGATTATTCAAGTAAAGAATCTGTTTCTGATGTCACCGTGAAGGTAATTCCATTATTAAAAAATTACTGTTCTTTTCGTTTTTCTTGGCAAACTTTGTAGATCATTCTTCTGGCATACTTTGTAGATTAAAGTATGCCGATTTGCTTCTTGAAGAGTAAAACAATTGAAATTTTATTAAAGCTTTGATTGACATACCTTGTTTGGCAAAACTTATATGGTAACTTTATGAATTTTTAGATTATTGGCTTAAAATGCTTTGAATAAGTTGTAAAAAAGTTTGGTGCAACTTTTGGATAACATGTGAAAAAGTTGAAACTGTTTGGCAAATAATCCAAAAAGTAGTTTTTTAAAGTGTAAAATCCAAAATACCCATAGCCGTGTTTGTTAAATTGGGATATGAGTGATTGTCAAATTGGGATATGAGTCGAGTATCATTTTTCTATGTTTTTGAATTGCGTTTCATATTTTATTGTATATCTTAAGATAACATATTTAAAAATAGGTGGAAAAATAAATATAGTTAGCAAACACAAATATCCTGTGAGAACATGACACCAAACAATATATAATCCTTAAAATTGCAAAAGGTTCCTTGAAAGATAAAATGCATATAAACATGTATAATTCTCAGTATTTCATGCGTATAAAATGCAGGGTGGAGTTAAAATATGTCTAAAATACTGACTTAACTAATGATTTAGGTATTAATATTTAATTTATAGCTTTAAGTTCTCAAAGAGCTTGTTCATAATAGAAAAGTTTAAACTTTAACTGGTGTAAGTTGGTCTAAATCAACTGCAGAAGAAACTTAATACCAGACTAGATAATTGGATATTTGTCAAAAAAAAATTTTTTATTTAAAAAAAGAGTACCATTCTCATCTTAAAAATATTCCTTTTAACGAGTTAATGAAAATTTCTAATAATATTAATTTAAATAAAATAAGTTTAATTAATGTTTCTCAAAATTGCTAAAGAAATTTAAGTATTCATGTATCATATGTATCGTAAGATACATTTAACTTAAGACACGTATTGATGATATGCATGATTTCTCTCTTAAAATATGGAATCGTAAGATATTGACAACACTGCCCATAGCTTTTTTTAAACCTAACTATTTTTTAAGGGTAATGCCATGGAACTAAATACTATTTAGTCTTGTAACGGAAATCTAACCTACCGAGTCTGATACAACCCAATATATTGGCGTGAACCGACATCACAGGTGATCCAACTGGTTTGACTTATGAACCAGCTGGTATCCGATAAACAGCACAAGCCTTCAGCAAACTGGACTGGTGCACCAAAAACTGCTGAATAAATTTGAACTGTTTGGGCTACTAACCTGGCTTAACACAAGCCGCATGGAAACCTTACTTTGTCTACGAGATGTGAGATTTCATTTTATAGTTGGTGGAATATTTCCTTGTTAGTTCTCCCACCGATGTCGGATATACGGATGAAGTGCTAATTTTCAAAGAAAGAAAGAAGTATTTGTACTTTGAGAGATGCTTCAAGGTTGTGGTAGCCAACCAATGTGGGATTATAGTATAAACCTTGATTTTTGTTAATCGTTTTATTGTTTAGGATGTAAGTGGATTTTCATTTATTAAAGCAATTGATGTAAATGTGTTTAGAAAGTAAAAAAAATTATGTATGCTTCAATTTTAGAGAGTTGTGAACTTTTTTAAAATTTCATGACAACACTAATTCCGATACATAATGCTTGATACTCCCGATACCATTATAGTGCGACTGATACTGATTCATATGCCAATACTATTATTTAGAATCATGGGTTACACCCATAATTATGGCCTTGTTTGGGAATTGGGTTTTTGGCTTTTTGGGTTAAAATCTACAAAAAGACGAAATAGGCTAAAATAGCCAATAAGACAAAATGTCATATCAAATCTATAATCATTTCTCTTTTTCTCTCACAAACCTCACATCCAACTATAAAAAAATCTAACCATCTTCCCAAACACACAAATTTTAGCCTATTAAAATAGCTAAAAACTAAAATAGCCTATTAAAATAGCCAACTTCCAAATGAGACGTATGAAAATACTGAGGGACCTTTTACCTAAGGTCCAAAAGCTAAAAAAGTTAATATGGAAAAGCACCCCTCAGGTAGTGTGGAAAAAGCTAGCTTTGTTTGCAAAAAATAAGCTGTTTATTTGTATAAGTTGTATGAAAAAACCTTCCGCCGGGCTTTTTAAAGCTATAGTCCACATAAGTTTGGGGATAGGCTACTTTAGCGTAAAAGCCAAAAAGCCTCTACAAGCTTTTTAAAGCTATACTCCTCATAAGTTTGGGGATAGGCTATTTGAGCTAAAAGCCAAAAAGCCTCTACAAGTTGTTACATCATTCTTTCTACTTTTTTGCACATCTTTTCACAAAAAGCCAAAAACCAACTAGAATAGTCAATTCCCAAACCACCCTTATTGATGTTCTCTCTCTCTCTCTCTCTCTCTCTCTCTCTCTCTCTCTCTCATGTATATAGTATATATATATATATTACAATTGGTAAAATGCAATAGGGAACGGGGAAGTTACATCACACTGCATATAAGACTCAAATCTCAAACTCATGCTTTACAGTTGGTAAGGGAGCACCTTTTCCACTTGGCCAACTCCTGGTCCTAAAAGATAATCTATAGTTGGCTTAATAGTTGTCCTTCTTAAACTTTTCTTGATTGTTATTTCTTTGTGGGATTTTTGGTTGAAGAATCAGTAAACTGAATGATCATGTCCCTGTTATGCACAGTGGTATAGAACAAGAAAATGAACTGAATTCAAACTTCAGCATCAAGTGTTACAAATTCTGCAAGGGCAATCAGAATTTTCATAGACTGCCCCAAATGGTTTGGACAAAGGCTTTGGAATTGTAGTTCCCATAAGGAACTGGACATGTAACTATTGCTTGAAGAGATATCTCATTTTTTTGGATAAGTAATTGCTTGAAGAGATATCTCAACTAATTTTAGTTATTTCATGCTTGTTTATTGTGGCACTGGCGACGATGTTACTCAAAGCATCTGTTAGTTGTCCTAAAGGAGGGGGGTGGGGGAAATCAAATGAGGGCTTTTGGGACATGGTTCATATTTTTTGGAAGTAGCTTTGTTTATTTATTATTAAATTTATTAAATTAAGCATGGCAGTGAATCTTTCCCCAAGCTAAAACTCTTCGAGGCTTGTACCTGAGTTGTGAAGTACCTGAACCTTTTCTAAATGTGCAACAAGCTACCTCTATTACTACTATACTATTTTTATGATCACTGCTGCTGTGAACTTAATCTCCTACTTTGGTCGCCAAGTACCAGCTGCAGTGCTTCTACATTGCTGCCATTATGTTTGTCACGTTCATGGCTATTGCAACAGCCAACTGCTCCTTGCTTTGTTGTTTTTGGCAATCTTCCTGGGGAAGTGAGGATCACTATAAACATCAACTATTTATTTTACATTACCAAGGCCACTAAGTACCATCATCAAACAGTATTGTCAGTATGCCTCAATAGTACTATTGCTTTCACAACTACAACACTGTTCCTTCTCACTAGAAAAGTGTTGCAGCCTTTACCCCCCGCCAACATGTTGTCAACATCCTCATATTCGCTGCTGCAGCATTGTTATTTATGCCATCGCTGCAACAACTATAACTCACTGAGGTTGTTACTTTTGTGACTACTAAATTGTTCTTCCTATTCTATCCCAACCCCCAACCCCCCAAAGAAGTTGCCACTTTCCTCACTCTGCTTTTGCTTGCACTGTTATCTTCTTTGCCATCACAGCATAAACAGTCATGGCACTTGTTGTCACTGTTGAGGCCTGTGTATCATTATGATTTTCGCATTGTTAGTGGTAACATCATTCTTTCCCCTAGAGACTAGAATGTCTTAAACTATTAATATTTTTTATTTTAAGTAATTAGAAATGATGTTTCTCATTGTGGTTCTTGTTTGTGCAGAATTTGATGGAGCCTGATGGCGTTCATGATACTTTGGCAAGCAATTCACCTAAATGTGAAGGTGTGTTTTTGTTATGAATCATTTCGTATGTTTTTTTCTTGTGCTTGTCAAAATGAATTACTTTTCTTTCCTATGGCTAGATTTATATTTTCTTTCTAAGTTTCAGGCCTTGTTTGTTTACAAATGTTGCATGATTGTTTAGTCTGTTGCCAATCATATATGTTTGATATTGTTTTTCAGAGTCGTAATTGGTGTGGGAACATTGTCGAAGAATAAAATTTCATTTCATTTTCATCAAAACAGTTGAAATGTTTTTGTTTTCAACCAAACTGACACGAAATATTAGTGGAAAATTAAAAATTTCACTGTTTCCATTGCAAAATTTACGTAAACACTACAAAATCCCGGAAAAAAAAAGGGTTTCTTTTTCTCTTATTTATTATTGAAAAGATATTTCAGAACAAAGATAACATCTCAAATTTTGATTGAACATATGAAAAAGGAGGTAGAAAGAAAAGAAAAAGATGACATGTTTGAATGAGTATGCTGTGATGAAAAGACATGTTTGAGAAGTACCTTATTACTTTTGAAATCTAGCCTTTTGTATTTTTTACATTCAGTGACAAACTCCACTTCAACCATTCATATATTTTTAGTAGTCACAAAGTTTCACTGTTTAAAATTTCATCCAAATTGTATAACTTCTTTTGTTTTTTCAAATCTTTTGAAGGATTGATTCTGGCATTTTCTTGTTGAGCTTCTTATTATTGTTGAGTTCCCATATATTGTTGTAGTTATGTCACTATTGCTATGGGTGGTGAAACCTGAGTAACCTAATCTGCCCCCTGGGGGTGGCAGATGATTAACTCGGAGTGAAAACAGGCTATATTCGCGATAATAGTTTGAATTCGCTGATCCATGGTTTAAGTTCTTGACTTCAATCACAGAATGACACATGTACATTTATGAACTACGTTTATTTGATCTTTCCAAAAGGCAAATGCATAAAAAGTTCAAGAGAAACAAGCGTGTCTCGAACCCAATTCTCCTCTATTATCTCTGCAATGTGCTGCCGCTGAGCCAAACACTCATTTGAAAGAAAGCTATTCTGTAATAATATTATAAACACTTCATAGAAAAATCATGTAATACAAACATTAATTTTAAAATTCATATAATATAGATACTTATATAGCATTTAAAAAAAAAATTGATAAATACTTTAGTAATAAAATGCCATATTTATGTTAAAATATTAAAATATAATTGAAGTTATATAATATGGACACTCTTGAGGTGCTCTCAACTCTATGATTTTGAAAATTGACAACTGCGTGCTCTCGCTCCTGCTCCTGCTCCTGCTTGACGACGATTGGTGACTTGGGGTGAAACTGCATTGAGTGATGTAGTTGAATATGGTTCAGTTTTGAATTATTTGCTCAAGCTAAGGACGAAAGGTCAGAAATTAAAGATAGCAGGTGGGGGAGTTAGTGTTCTTATGCTCAGAGACTTCTAGATATTGAACAAGCAATTGCATGGCCCAGTGTGTAATGATTGTCAAGAGAGAAATTTGTCACTAGAACTTGCTCTTCAATTAAAATAATAATAATAATCTGGTTACTCAGAACTTAATGTTAGTGATCTGCTTCTTTTTTATTTATTTATTTATTCTTTCTTGACCATAAGAAGAAAGAAAAATTATGTTTTGATCTTTATTGTGTTTGCATTTTGCACTTCTAGTTTTGATACTCATACCATATTTTGGACTGGTGATTCAGTATAACCTTTTAACTGCTATCTTTGTGAAGGTGGCCAAGCACAGGTGGCTGCTATCTCTCAGCAGAATGTGACACCAAATTCAGACCCCGAAAATACTATATGCTCGGTTGTTAAGAATGATATCCCTGATCTAATGTAATGTTTACTGTAAAAATATTCTTAATGAGGTGCCTGTTTGATGCTGCTAAGGAGCATCTGTCTTATTTCACCAATTCATATAAATTTCAACATTGGTGTATTGCAGAAAAGCTGAGGCAGTGTGTACTTACATTCACCCACTTATCCGTGACAAAATGATGAAAATGAAGAATGTGGTGCTTTCAAATAATGCAAATTATGAGTTTGATGGTAAAATCTTATCTGATGCTTGTATGTTACTTCTGTTGTGGTCGTGTAGTCACCTACTTTTCTTGGCAGCTTCAAGGGACCATGAAATCTCTGCTATGGAGGCATCTTCCAGTTCTGGCATATGTTGTAATCAGCGTATTGAACATTTAAATTCCAGTGACATGATCTCTAAATTTGATGAAGCAAAGTTCGAACAGTTGGTTAAGGCCAGGAATATAGGTGTTCTGGAAATGTCTCCAGAAGATGAGGTGGAAGGGGAACTTATTTTTCACCAGCATAGGCTACTCTGCAATATGGCTGCAAGAAAGCACTTAAGTGGTCTCTGCTTTGTCCCCTTTTGCACTTTTGGCATTCTTTTTACTTCATTCCTTTGGGAAGCATGTGATTTGGTGATTGCCCTAGTTTATAGAAATTGTATTTCCCTTGTGATGTTTCACATGGACAACTTACAATGTGGTGTATTGTCCACGCAGATGATTTAATTTGCACGGTTGTGAAGAGTCTACCTGAGGAGATTGATACCATTGGTAAGCGAAGATGGGATGCTGTACTTGTCAACCAGTATCTTTCTGAGCTTAGAGAAGCAAAAAAACAGGGACGAAAAGAGAGAAGGCACAAGGAAGCCCAGGCTGTGCTAGCCGCTGCAACTGCTGCTGCTGCAGCTTCTTTGAGGATCTCGTCATTCAGGAAAGACACGCTCGATGAATCTGCTCACCCAGAGGTTGTATTTCCTGTCCCTTGTAAATTAACTTGATTTCACTTGCTAGTTTGTTGTTTAGGAAGCTGAGTTAATATTATCATCTTATTTGTTGTCATCATTGTTGGTTGTCGTCATCATCATTGGCTTCATTGTTTATTTTCTCTGTGCAGAACCTGTTGAAAATGAACACTTCGACTGGAAGGGTTGGGCTCTATTCTCAGCAGATGCCACGGGCGAAGGAGACACTTTCAAAGTTGGCTCTTCCACGTGGTTCATTGGGAATGAACTCTGATTTTGTTCAATCAATCTCAGATTTTTGTAAAGAACATCCCAGAACATGTGATATCTGCAGACGTTCAGAGACAATTTTGAATCCGATCTTAGTGTGTTCAAGTTGCAAGGTTTTCTATCCTAAACTGGAAAACTGTTGAAACCTTACTGATATTTTATCGAGTTTTGACAAATTCTTTGCTCTAGCAGGTTGCAATTCATTTGGATTGCTATCGTAGTGTTAAAGATTCTACGGGTCCATGGAAATGTGAATTATGTGAGAATTTATTGTCATCTAGAAGCTCCGGAGCTCAAACTGTCAATTCATGGGAGAAGCCATATTTTGCTGCAGAATGTGGCTTATGTGGTGGCAGTGCTGGTGCTTTTAGAAAGTCAACTGATGGTCAATGGGTCCATGCCTTCTGTGCTGAGGTGAAACTCTCTTTTACTTTGTTGGTTATACTGCTTACACATTTGTTGGAATCATTTTTGTTTGTTTACTTATTCTCGATGAATGCATTTCAACCCTTTTCTTTTCCATGTTGTAGTGGGTGTTAGAATCAACATTCAGAAGGGGACAAGTGCATCCCGTTGAAGGAATGGTATGTGGATGCATTTAGAGGATGGTTTAGAAGTGTATTTTTTTGTTATGCCTTGCATCTGCTTTTGACTGAAATATATGTTTTCATTTTTGCATTGAATTGTATAAACTGTTTCTGTTTCCTTCAGGGTAAAACTCAAAGATTTCAATCGATACTTATATCTATCATTATTTGTCATTGAACAATGTCAGGAGTCGGTTGTGAAGGGGAGTGAAGTCTGTCATATCTGCCATCGCAAACAAGGAGTTTGCACGAAGGTGAAGATTGTTATAAGCTTATCTATTTTCTTTTCTCTTCTCCATGCTACCCCTCTTTTGAACTGGGAGTATATATTGGGATTATGGTGATTGTTGTATCAATTCAAGTTTCATTGTCTGCAGTGCAATTATGGCCACTGTCACAGGACATTTCATCCATCCTGTGCTAGAAGTGCTGGCTTTTACATGAATGCTAAGACAGTTGGTGGCAAGTTGCAACACAAGGCATATTGTGAAAAGCATAGTTTGGAGCAGAGAGCTGAGGTTGAACTTGATATGTTTGTGCAGTAAATATCACATACTTTCATGGTTGGTTTGTTTCTTATCGTGTCTCATCTTTGCTAAATGGATTTTATACAGGCGGAGACTCAAAGACATGGAATTGAAGAATTGAAGAGTCTTAAGCAAACCAGGGTGAGTGAGGACGCTCTCTGATCATTCCTAGTTCAAGTTGCTATTTATATTGGCATATTACTTATTACTGGTATAATGGTTATATTTATCCTAATTAAATTTTGATAATATCTAATAACTGAAGGAAGGTTCATGAGTTTTCCAAAGAACTTCGGACATTATTCCATGGTTTTAAATAATAATGCCTTTATGTAACGAGATTTTAGTGGTCTGTTACTCTATGGGCTCCATTTAACAGTAATGGCACTATTTTTTTTTTATTACTAATTATGTTGGGGTACATCTTTTTTGCTAGAGTTATAAAGTGCACAACTCAGTGTTGACACAAAAATTGATGCTGTATAATGCTAATTCTTTTACCAAAAGTATCCGAATAAAAAATTATTTTTGCAATTGTTTAAACTATTCCCATTATTTGGGCAAAATAAACATCCTAAAATAATCCAGTTTCCACACAATTTGTGTGTGCTGGTCACACTAATCTGAAGGAATATATGTGGTTTTTATTTGTTTTGCTTTTCTTATGTCTGGGTTGGCCCTAACAAAATTTAAACCTGTTTGCACTCTTAATCAATAAAATTTTGTCCGAGCCCTACTTTGATACCTGTGAGAGTCAAGGCCTGTTTGGCACCCTATTTATATGATAGAAATATTTATATTCAGTTTAGTGATGAATATACCCAATCTAAGTTCATTATTCTCTTAATTGCGATGATTTAGAGAAATGATATATTATACCTGGGGACTACTATGTTATTCAAATATGATAGTATAATTGGTATGCATAGTAGGAGTCAAAAGGAAAGCGAAATTTGTATAAAAAAGAATTTGTAGCATGAATACTTTCTGAAATGACAGCATAACAGCTTATTCTTGTATTTGTGGTCAAATTCGTGATCTCAATTAAATCACTTGGTTGTATTGCAGTTGTTTCTGTGTTTAGATATATGATTTGCATTATCATGCCCTTGTGCGTGATCTTGTGCAGGTTGAATTGGAGAGGTTACGTCTGCTTTGTGAGAGAATTATCAAACGAGAGAAACTGAAGGTAAGCCTTCTTGGTATTTATTGATTTTTACACAGAAATGTGTTACTCTGAAGTGTGGAAAAAAAATTGGAGTGTCCAAAGATTGAAACAAGCATTGTGGTTTAGAAATGCCAAGATTACCTATTTTGCTTTATTATGGTTGGAGGGTTACAACCCAACCCCCCCCCCCCCCCGACACCTTTCTCCCCTCCCATGGGCCGAATGGCATCACTCCAACATTCTCACAGGAGAAGAGTTTGGGGTTTTGAATCCCCCTCCCGTTCTTTGTAATTTCATGATGTTCTTATTATATTTTAAAATATATATATATAATTGTGAATGATAACCTTCATATTTTGAGTTTTGTGATATTTCCATTTTTCTTCTTTTAAGTGGCATGTGCCTTGTAGGAAGAATACAGGGAACACTAAGAAAGAAACTGTGTTATTTTAATAATATAGATTGTTCTATCAATGATCTATCAATGATAATAGTGTGCCGGATTTTCTAAATATTGCTCGTCTTAAGATTATTTTGTTTAAGATGATTAAAAAATGAAGACTGATGTCAAAATATTTGTAGTAGCTTGGGATACTCCATTCCTGGAGTCAGAAGAATGGCTGGGCTAGTCATACTATTCTGATTTCTAATTTTTTGTTGTTGAATATTGGACTTTATTGGTCAATATATTGTTTAGTAGACCATTCAACCAGCTGGTCCAAATTTGTACGGTCATGTGTTCGTGTCTGACCTTTTTCGTTCATATGATCTGTGTTGCATCTATGTGCCTTTCAGCTGCATTTTCTTTTTTCTTTTCTTTTCGTTTTAAAATTTTGTTATCTGCACGCCTAGGCATGTTTCTGGTGATAATGCCCTGGTGGCTGAAGTGGTCATCTGTGTTTTTGTTTTTTTTGTTTTTTTGGTTTAAGAAAACAGAAAAGAAGGCAGCTCCAACTATATATATTTGAGTTTTCTGTATGGTCCCTTCGTAACCTTTGTGGGTGAGAGAGATTCTGAACATTTTTCTTTTCAATTTTGCAGCGTGAGTTGGTTCTTTGCTCGCAAGACATACTTGTTTCGAATAGAGACTCCATTGCTTTGTCTGCACTTGTTCATAGTCCTTTTTTCCCATCTGATGTTAGTTCAGAATCAGCTACAACCTCTCTTAAAGGGAATACGGACGATTGCAGATCAGGCAGTGAAGCAATCCAAAGATCAGATGACATAACTGTTGACAGCACAGTTTTGGGTGAACGCCCGGTTTCGGGTAAACGCCATATTAAGTTTCCTGTGTCAATGGATAATGACCTAAAGACAGATGACAGCTCTACATCGCAGCACCTTTTTCTTCAAAGACCTAGAGAGAGGGTATCATTTGGTGGAAAACAAATCCCACATAGGCCTTCATTTGTCGCATCTCAGAATCTTTCGGATGATGGGGAAAGGAGGTCAAAATGTAGAAAGGTATAAATTGTGTTACTTATTTTATGATGTTGGTTCTATTGGAACTTTTTTTTTTTTTTCATTAAAAGATCGTATCTGAATACACAGTATACAGAAACATTTGAGAAGGAGCTTGTTATGACATCAGATCAAGCATCTGTGAAGAATCAGCGATTACCTAAAGGATTTGTTTATGTTCCAATTGGATGTCTTTCGAAGGAGAAAGAGACCATCCCGGATGCATATTCTGGCAAACCATTGGAACGTGATGGGTAAAACTAGGGTAAATCAGTTTGGATTTTGATTACCCTGTTTGAAGCCATACCCTATTTGAGGCCGACAACCATCTATACCGGTTGTATGCTTTTCTGCCTGGATGGTGACATTTTCTGATTATGTAAAGAAAGAGAATGGCAGATACCCCCCCGAGATAGAGTCCCAGCCAGAGGATCCTTTTTTTAAGGGTCATTCTAGTTTTGGGGGTAGGGAAGTTTTGGTATTGTCGTTGTACATTCATTGTGAGAGCAAAAACTGTACAGTGGGTTATGGTTTGTTGATGATGATGCTGTGTTCTTGTGAAAGAGCAAAGTGGAAGCTCTGCTTCTTGTACTTGTATACAGAGTTACAAGGTATTGCCTATTGTGCAGGCTCTGCAAAGGTTAGTGTATATATTCTTACAATGTCAACCCTCAAAAGCAGTTGTGGGTAAGAATTACATTTTGATGAAAGGGCATTTTAAATTATTTGACAAAAAATGTTGGCATCTTTGATTGGTCTTTTTGCTCAGTTTTCATGTTGGTTGTCTTTGGTGGATTCACTGGCATTATGTAGCTGGATCCTAGTGTGACAAAGCATATTCAGCTCATGGTATCCTACATTTATTTGATTATATTTGTTTTGTTTTCTGCCCCAATATTTTGAATGAACCCTTCCTTGATTCCTGACCATGAAAACAAGATGAAGACTAGATGGAGAGTTTTGCCATATACATCCTACTCAGCTTTAGCTTTTGTAGATTTGGTGAGGATAAGCAGAAAGTTGAAAGAAATGAGAATTTCCATGTTTTCTTCTTTACAAGGATTGAGTCTCATTCATTGATCTTTTTTAAAATTAAAAGCAAAGAATAAAAAATAAAAAATTTGCAGCTGCACAGCTCCCTCTATTACCGAAAATTCCTTGTCCCCGTACACTGGAACACGCAGAATCAATCATTTCATTATGGGGCTATTTTGAGAGAGATTTTTTTAATATTCTTAAAAAAAAAACTATTTAGAGAATTAATTCACTTTCCAAACTATTTAAGAAATTAACCTATTTTTGAAATCGCATTTTCAAACTATTTGAGAAATTAACTTGTTTTTGAAATTGCATTTTGAAAATACGATTTTGAAATTGAAATTGCATTTTTAACATGTAATTTCACTTTGAAATCGCATGTTGAACATGCGATTTCACCATGTCATCATAAATTATATTTTTAACTTGCGATTTTAAGGTGAAATTGCATGTTAAAAATGTAATTTCAATTTCAAAATTATATTTTTAAAATGCGATTTCAAAAGGTAGGTTAGTTTGTCAAATAATTAGAAAAGTCGGTCAATTTTCTAAATAATTTTTCTTTTTAGAATATTTTTTTAAAACCCCTATTTGGAAACCCCCCCCCCAAAAAAAAAAAAAAAAAAAAACACCTGTGCAATGGGTGATGGTTAAAAGAGAAGGCTGACATTTTTGGCAGATGAGCTTCACGATATCATATACTACCATACTCGTTGCGATAAATGAAACTAAGTACACTTCAGTCAAATTTCTTGCTTTCTATTATGAGCAAAACAAACTTCCACTTGCAGGTGTACATTGATTCTTAAAACATATTTAGCAGATGTCATTGCCCTCTTCAATGAACAGGTGATTTTCAAATATTGGCAGCACTAGCAAACATGAGATCAGCGAACCCAATTCAAATTAAGATTCAACACCATAGATTAACCCCAAACTAGTATATGTATACATATATCAAACAAACATATTCCCATTTCAGTGGCTCAAATAAATGGAAATGCAACCCAACCAAGTTTTTCCAATCCAATTCTAGTCAGCACTGAAATGAGCTTTCAAAAAAATTGCATAAGTCGGTTTCTTAAAAAAATGTTGCAACAGTACATGACCCACCACATAGAGAGACCCATAATAATCCAGGTTTGATAATTAAGAACCAATGCAAATGTTTATCATTCTCCATCCTAGGGCTTAGACCTGGTAATTCCATATATTGTTGGCACATAAATTTCAATCAAATTTATGTTAAAATTTCAAATACAGTCAATTAGTCAATGACACTTATAAAGCCTATGATACGAATGTTGCAGGTAATCACTTTATAAAATGATCAATATGATCCGTTAAAGTGCATAAATAAAACAATGTACGAATCTTGCAGGTAATCACTTTCTAAAATGATCAATATGATCCGTTGAAGTGCATAAATAAAGTAACGTTGTATCTTAGCGACGTTTTTCAAGATATTCAAATGACACTTGAATCCTATGAAAGATGACACTTGTAGAGCCTACGGTAAAGACACCACACAGAATGAAATCTAAAGGATCAATACGGTTAATCGGATATGATTATGCCTAAATTCAAATAGCATTATCATTCAATTTGAAATTCAAATTGAAGATGAGGCACCCTTATCACATGGATGGCCCTCTATAAATATGAGGACCATTACACAAGAGAGGGGATCGAAAATCAGAAATCAAAGGTTAGAGAGAGAGAGAGAGAGAGAGAGAGAGATCATGAGTTAAAGAAGTCTTCAGAAGAAATAAGAGAAGAAACCTAGAGAACTCAAGAGCTCACGCTACAAATGCATAATGGCGATCAATAGGTAAAGGCTTCCAAGCCTAAAAATTGTACTTTGTATTCAAGGGTTTAAAACCCATAATAATTTCAATAAAATATTTCTTTTCTTTAAATTATTTTTTGTTAATTTTTTGTTCTTCATTAATTAGAGGTTTTATTTAATTAAAAATGTATAATTAATGATCTAGAATACAGATCGGAAATAGAAACTTGCTATTCAAATAATCAACACTATTTAGTCCAAAAACTAAACGGTGGACATATGTAACATGAATTTTGAAATGTGTTGAAACACTTCATTTTCAAAATTTGTGTTTACAAATTCTAGCACGCCCAGTAGGATCCATTTCTCCTCACATCTTTTGAAGGACAAATATATATATACATATATATTTGAAACTCACTGATATATTCTTTTGTTATAAGAATGCTGCTGAAGCAACTGTCAAGAGGCTAACTTACACTCCAATGGTTCTGAAATCACGAAGGATGAAGATAGCACCTATCACTCGAGGGGCTCTAGAATGAATGCTCTTGGCTGTACCAAAGGTAGAGCTAACAAAATCTTGGAAAAATGCACTTCTTTCCCCAACACCTGTTGCCCAAGGCATTTCGGAGCGAATGCTCTTGGTTGTCCTGAAGGTAATTGGTGTCATGAAGAAGGTCACTTTTCTCCAGAAAGCTGAAAATTTGAAAAAATATTCTGAAGATTATGTGAAGGCGTCGAAGCAATACACAACGTTGAGGGCCACAACCCGAACAAAGAGCTTTCTAATCTAAGCAAGGGAGCCTAATCAAGTTGCAACTACAACTTGCAGCTTCAACGGCCGTAACACAAAATATTGTGGCCCAGCTACTCACAAAGGTAAAAGACACCCAGATGAGGGCTTATGTTGAAAACATGGCCATCATTAGGGTCATTGGAAGGAGGGTAATGACCCAAACTCTTGTTGATGGAAAAACAACCGCCTCTGTTGATGGAAAAACAAATGCGGCCTATGAGCCAATAGTTCTGTTCAAGGCGCAAAGTTTGCCTATTCAAAACCCAATCATTTCTGAGGGGCCAAATCAAAAAAAGGAACACCTATTGGCCCGACGAGGTTCGAATCAACATACAAGGTAAGGTCATCAAAAAGCTCTCTATGTTCCAAAAAATGCAAGGACTGTTTTGAAAATCCATGAGGAATTTACAAAAATGCAAATGGTAAGGTCTTGACCTCAGATGGCATAGTTTCGAAAACACAAAGGCGAAGGAAGAATAAGGTCTTAAGGAAACATGAATAAAGAACAGCGGTGACTAATGTCATATAAGCTGTTGAAAAGGCTCTCTGGAGAGATGAATGCCAAAAACAATTGAAACTCCTATCTTCACACTAGGAAGAATTATGGAACCAGACTTGACCGGAAAGTCAAGCCTCTCAAAGGCCAACGACCCTTGGAAAATATTTCTACTTTAATCCAACTATCTATGGAAGAAGTAAGAAAAGGGTCTATAACAAGGTCCATGGCCAATGAGGCTCAGAACAAAGTATCGCAGTTAGATGCTTCAAATGTAAGTAAGGCTATGGAGATTGATAATCCCTTATACGAACAAGATGATTCTGTCTCATCTAACTCATTTGTTTCAACGAATATTGAAAACGATGATTTGAGAGATGTCAACAAAGTCGTTGCAGTTATGATGATTGATGTTGAAAATGAAGGCAAAAATTTGCAGGTCCAATAGGACCAACAGGGTCTCAAGGTAAAGTGACGACCCTACAAGAATAACTTGAAAGAAGAGAACATTAAATGGTTTCTATATTGGAGCAAATACAATAGTTGTAGGCCCAAATGATAGGAACATGAAGTGCACCTGAACAAATGGCACAATATGTGGTAGGGACATCCGTAGGCATACAAAGCACATTGGCCCTAAGGGGCAGTGGTCCTTGTTACTATGACCTAACCAGTGATAGTATGAATCCAATGCTCATGGCCATGATTGATGATATGGTAAAGAGACAAGTAAAGAAAGTCAAGGAGAAAGATGATGAGAACTTTTGGGTAATTACAAAACCTTACGTAGCATGGGTAGATGTCGTTCCATTTCCTTTTGGTTTTTCCCAACCAGATTTCAAAATGCTTAATGGGACAGGAGATCTAAGACAACATGTGGCTCACTTTCTTTCAAGATGTGGACCAATAGCCCAGAATGAGACCCTTTGCCTACAACTATTTGTCTAATCACTGGAAAGTTCTGCATTTACATGGTATGCTAACATTCTTGAGGGATCAATCCCAAATTGGGATTCTATGGTGAAGGAGTTCCTTAAACAATTCTGCAACATGTAAAGGTGAGTCGGAGTACTAGAATTGATTGAAATCAAGCAACGTGACAATGAGCCTATTATAGATTTCATTGCAGAGTGGCGAGCTTTGACATTTGCCTACCCTCAAAAGTTCACACAACTAGAGTTAATTTGGATGTGCCTTAACAACTTCCGACATGAGCTCTCTACGGCTCTTAGAGCTCAAACTTTTGAAGGGTTCAACGATTTATGCACTAACACTCATGATATGGAACTGCATCTGGCTAAATGAATGAAGTCTAGGGCGGTTGAAAGGGTTGAGTCCTCAATTGCAGCTATAGTTGAAACCAGAAAGAATGGTCCTATTGTAGTTGGGGCTAAAAAGCCCAAGGAATTTAAAAAGGTGACTATGAAAGAAAGGTTAGAGAAGAAATATTCTTTCATGAATAATCTGGTTGAAGACTTATTTGAAGATCTATTGGAGCAAAAATTGATTGCTCTCCCTGAGGTGAAAAGACCATATAAGGTAAGAAAAACGAACGATCCAAAGTATTGCCTTTACCATCGTTTCATTAGCCATCCGATAAAGGAGTGCTTTGTTCTAAAAGATAAAATCTAGGAACTTCTGGACTCTAAGATTATTGAGCTCCTTCTCAAGAGAAAGCATTTGCTAACCTAATCACTGTCGACAATAATAATAAAGGTGAATGGATCGTTTATCAATTGAAAAGCATGAGAAAAAAACAAAACGCCACAATGAAAACTAGAAATGTGGTTGCTTCTACAACATAACAAAGACCAAAAGTTTCTAAGAAGCAAAAATCAAAAGTTTTCAAGAGACAGAAAAAGGCTAAAATAAGTAAGAGAAAAGGAAAAAAAATACCCATAAAAGGAAAAAATGGGAGAAATTGGTTCCTGGTGAACAATTAGAGTAGTGTCCCCTTGTTCCAGTCACATTGGAGGAATTCCTGCCTTCATAATTCAATCTTTAGAGTTGTAGACGTACTTTGATAAAAGAAGGGAGGAAAAGTTTACTTTGGTCCCTTGCCTAACCATAATTGTTTTGAGTGATGATGATGAAAATGAGGAGGATGAAGTTTGTTCAAAAGTTAGGGAAACAGATTGTATCATATCTCCTATTTGTATACTTGACTCTCCAGAGTACATGCCAACTTCTCCTGAGTACATAGTAGCTTCTTTAGAGTACACACCAGCTTTTTCAGAGTACACACCAGCTTCACCAATATACAATTTAGAAGCCTTTTCTCCAGAATATTCTCTAGTACCACCAATGTACTATCAAAACACTACAGAATATATAAAGGGAACATAACAGGGAGATACTGGGTATAAGTCTAACTCTAAGCTTGTGAAAAAAACGAGAAAACGATTGCGCTTCGGGGATGATGAGGTGAATGGAAAGTGTAGGTCAGATGATGAAGTATGAAAGCATTCAAATAAACAAGCAAAGTCATCTCAAATTGAAGATCCTAATGAAGATTGGGAACTTGACTTTTCTCCTAATAGTTCACCATACACATCTCCAGTTAGGACATATGATAGAGAAAGTGTATCAAATGACCACTTTGACTTTCCTTGTAACGTCATCAATGTGGATATAAACTTTGAAGAACGAGAAGTATGTATCATTCGTAATCTAGATGATGATGAGAAAGCAAGAATTAAGGCTAGTAGGGAAGCAGAACATCAGGTGAAAGTAACAGTTTCTTTGAAAAATGAGGGTGTTGGAGCCCATCCAAATCGAATAATTGAAAGAAATCAAGGTAGCGTTTGGTAGAGTTTTAGAATTATGATTTAAAAATAGAGTTGTATTTTGAGTTTGTGAGTTTTGGAATTATGATTTGACTGTGGAAAATTTGTTTGGTTATGAGTTTTGAGAAGAGTTTTGAATTGAGTTTAGAATTTTTGATGTGGCATATGATATTTGATTCAAAAACTTACAACTCATAATCAAACACATAACCCAAAATTCTATTCAAAGCTCATAAAAAATTTCGAAAATATTTTTTATCTAAAATATAAAAATAACATGTGCTAAAAAATAAAAAATAAAATGAACACTGTTTCGGTCAATTGGTCGAACGTCCAGATAGACGTGTTTGCAAAAGTGGGTGTGGAATCAATTTTTGAAAACTGTAACCAAACACCACACTCAAACCAAGGGGTGAAATTAAAGTTAGAAAGCTCTACTAAACAAAGCCCAAATTTTTGGACATCATTGCCCAAATTTTTGGACACCATTTCCCTAACTAGGTCGAATGGTTCCAGTTCCCACGAGGATATAGTACTTCGTCTTTTCTTATATAATGGGATGAGTTGTCTAAGGTGCCATTTGATTCATTTCCTCACACAATGTGGAAACATAATAAAAAGCCAAGCATTACTTCTAAGGCAATTTGTCCTTTTTTTAGATGAGTGAGCAGTAGATTGGTACTTTAGCCTAATACCAAATTCAATCCTTGATTGTGACACCATCGCTGATCGATTTTATATGACATTCTATAAACCATGGCTAATAGAAATCGAGATGTCAAAACCTTTTGGAGGATGAGGGTACATTTGTAGGTCAATGAAAAAACTGTTGCTGAAGTATGCCAAACTTAGTTGACCTATCGGAGGAAATCACGAAATCCTCAGGACGTTCAAGCATCAGAAGTTCCATAGGTTTTGTTGGAGGAAGAGCAAGTGAAATATGATGTACTAGCTCATCGCAAGAAAATTCCAGCATTGTTGAGCGTATATGATGCACTGAAAATGTCTCCAGAGCTTCAAAAGTTTTTAATATATGCCCTATCCAAGCTAGAGGACTTCCACAAGGAAATTTAGGATAGAAATCAAGAGAAGACAACTACAGGCATGGCTATGGTAACCTTTGGTGACAATAACATGTGTGTTGAAATGGCGAACCATAATCGTCTTTTGTTTATCACTAGGCTTATCCATGATGTGAAAATTTCTCGAGTTATGGTTGATGGAGGGTTTGTTGTAAACCTCTTGCCTTGAAGGGTCTTAAACCTATTAGGGGTTTGATTTAACTTCGCCTAAGTTGTCTGGTCATTCAAGGATTCAGTCATAATGAACAACGCCCTCTAGGGAAGATTGAATTACAAACCAAGTTTGGGGACATTGAAAAAAGCACTGAGTTTTTGGTCATTGATGTAGACATCTCCTACAATGTTTTGTTTGGGAGACCGTGGATGCATAATCATCATGGAATACCATCAACTTTTCACCAATGTATCAAGTACCTCATTGTCTTCACCCAGAAAAGAGGGGACAATTGTGGCTGACAATGATCCATTTAGAGAAGTAGAGGCCTATATGCTTATACTCACTTCTATACAAGGACTACACAAAGAAAGAGAAAAAGTCTGAAGATACTCCAAATGTCAAAGAATCTGAAAATGCTCTAGAGTTTACTCTAGTTTCGACAAAAATAACTTTTCGATATATGCCAAAGTCTGAAAAAAGACTGAGGGCAAAGGCTTTAGCCCCAATAAACCTAATTTTGGATCTAAAGGGTGAGTTCAGGTTGCCATTAAGGAGGACAAAATGCATATATGTGGAGAAATACAATAAGATCGTGGTCCTTCCTAAAGGAAAATGGTCGAAACCCATCAAATTCCACTCACTTGGAGATATTGAATAGAAGGTAAAAGTTGAACAAATGCAACAAGTGCCAAAAGAAATCGTTTTGAGTTTTGAGAAGCCTACCTTCAGTGCAGAAATTATGTAGATGTTGGTAAAGGTTGGTTAGATCTTGAAAAAATACCAGCAGGAACAATGACACCATTTGACGCTGCATTGACACCTTCGCAGAGACAAGCTATCCATCAAGGCAATACTATTACCACCTAGACACAAGGGTTAGGCTATTGCTGGAATGAAGGAAACTTTTTAGTGAACATGATTATCGCTTAAGAGGTGTTGGAAGATGTTGATGAAGATGAAACTCAACCTGCACCAACAAAATTTGAAGCAAGAGGCCAAGCCATAGTAGATGACCTTCGTGAGGTAAATCTTGGTGATAAAGGAGAAAACAAACCAACTTTCATTAGTGCAAATTTAAAGGAAAAAGAGACTCAACAATATACTTCCTTCTTAAGAGAGTATCGCGACATATTCATATGGAACTATGGTTATATGACTGGTCTTGATTCAAAGATTGCAGACCATAAGCTCGCAATTCACCCTGAGAAAAGGCCAGTTAAACAGCCTCAAAGGCAAACTCGACCAGAGCTTACAGCCCAAATTGAAGCTAAAGTCGACAAGCTTATCAATGCAAGATTCATCAAGGAAGTCAAATATCCAACCTAGCTAGCAAACATAGTGCTAGAGCCAGTCAAGAAAATGAATGGTCAAATCAGGGTTTGTATCGATTTTTGTGCTCAATGAGGCTTGTCCTAAAGATGACCTTCCCTTGCCCATCACTAAATTTCTTGTAGATGTAACTAATGGGTATGAAACCTTGTCTTTTATGAATGGATATTCTGGATACAATCAAATCCGAATGTCACCTAAAGATGAGGAAATGACTGCATTCAGGAATCCAAAGGGGGTCTTTTGCTACAAGGTAATGCCCTTTGGCATGAAAAATGCTGGGGCCACGTATCAAAGGGCAATAATTGCAATTTTTGGTGATATGCTCCATGACACCATTGAATGCTATGTTGATGATCTAATCATCAAGACAAAGGAAAAAGAAAATCACGTGGAAGACTTGAGAAGAATCTTGGAAGGTTTGAGGAGATACAAACTCAAGATGAACCCACTAAAATGTGCATTCGGAGTTTCATTAGGGAAATTTCTAGGGTTTATAGTTCGAAACAAAGGGATTGAAGTTGACCCTACCAAGATTAAAGCCATTGCTGAAATGTCTCCTCCACAAGACATGTCTTGCCTTGCAAAAGTTAAAATACTATGCCTAGGAACACGAAGTCAAGTTAATATTAGGAGCAGACCCCTTGAAATATATACTTTTGCGGCCTGTACTTTCAGGGAATATTGCAAAGTGGGCTATAATTCTCCAACAATTTGCAATTGAATATGTTCCTAAAAAGTTGTAAAAGGGTAGGCTTTAGTAGACTTTTTGATAGCATATCCTTTTCCTGATGACTTACCTCTAACAACTGATTTACCAAATGAAAAGGTTATGCAAGGAGAGATCTAGAAAGGATGACAGATTCTTCGATGGAGTTTCAAGGAGTCCAAATGGCAAGAGACAAGAGAATCCTAAAAACAATAAGGCTGGAATTGGAATTGTGTTTGTGACTCCAGACAATGCTATAATCACTCATTCTTTTGCCTTAGGTGAAAGATGCTCCAATAATGAGGCAGAATATGAAGTTGTTATTGTTTGATTAGAATTGTCATTACAGATTCCTATTGAAGAACTCTTAATTTATAGAGATTCAAAGTTGGTGGTGAAGCAACTACGTGGAGAGTACATTGTTAAGAAACAAGTCTCATCCCTTATCATGAAAGGGCTGATCAATTGCTTTCACAATTTAGGGAAGCGCATATTTTCCATATGAAAAAAAGAACAAATGCTCTAGTCGACTCACTAGCAAGTTTGGCTGCATCACTCACCTTACCAGATAGTAAAACAATTACTATCACAGTAAGCGAAAGAAGGGTGTTATAACCTTTGAAAGGGGTCTCTAACTTGGCTCTAATCTTTGTCGTCACTACAAAAGGAGAAAGTGAGGAGGATTGGTGGAAACCATTCATAGCTTACCTTCAACATGGTAGGCTACCAGAAGCTAAAGCAAAAAGAATTAAAGTGAAGCGCAGGGCTACCAAGTTGGTCTTGTGAAAAGACGGGTTATACAAAAGGTCTTTGGATGGAATGTACATGTGGTGTATAGCCAAGAAGGGAAGAGGTGATGGCAAAAGTACACGCAGGTGTTTGTAGGGCACACTAAAGTGGTCCAAAGTTACATACGCAATTGAAATGGTTGGGATACTATTGGCCAACTATGATTACAAATTGCATAGATTATGCTCAGAGATGCCAAGTTTGCCAATTCCATGGGAACTTTCTCCACCAACCTCCAGAGCCTCTACATTTAACAATTTGTTCTTGGCTATTTGCAGCATGGGGTATGGACATTATTGGTTCTCTTGTAGCTCCATCTTCAGCAGGATATCGATACATCCTAGTTGTTACTGCCTATTTCTCAAAATAGGCAGAAGTCGTGGCTTTAAAGGACATAAAAAACACAGTTGTCCCTGAGTTTATCTGAATCCATATCATTTACAAGTTTGGGATACCAAAAAGTGTCATTAATAATGGACTGTCATTCAGGAGTGATGCTTTGAACAAGTTGTTAAGTACATGATCAAAGACAACCATTCATCAAGATAGCATGTACCTGCCAATGGTTTAGCAGAAGCTTTCAACAAAATGCTGTGCAAAATTCTCAAGAAGATGGTGGATAAGAACAAAAGGACTTGGCATGAAAAGTTACAAGAAGTTTTGTGGGCTTATCGGGCTTCGCACAGAACTCCTACTCAAGCAACCCCTTATTTCTTGGTTTTTGGAGGAGAAACAGTGTTACCATTTGAGGTTCAAATACTACATTGTGAGTGGCAATACAAGAGTCCCAAGCAAAAGATGAAAGTGCAAGAGTGAGGTTGGCTGAGCTCGAGATCTTAGATGAAAGAAAGTTGTATACTCAACAGAACTAGGAGATATACCAACAAAGGTTGGCAAATGCATTTAATAAAAGAGTGAGGCTTTGCTCCTTTAAGAAAGGAGACTTGTTACTAATAGTTAGAACACCCATAGTAGTCTCATGAAGAACCAAGGAAAAGCTTGAGCCCAAATGGAAAGGACCTTATATGATTGAGAATGTTTATTCTAATGGGGCTTATTTGTTGATAATGATGGATGGTAACAAAATCATTCCTCTGACTAATGCAAGGTTCTTGAAGAGATATTACCCTTAAGAATGCCTGCTAGGTTGAAAATCTAATAGCACGGCCTAGGCAAAAGTTAGGGCCAAAAAAAAAAAAAAAAAAAAAAGGCTCGCTAGATTGAATACTCGAAAGGATAGTCTAGGCAAAAATAAGAGCAAGCCTGCTAGGTTGAAAACTGAAAAGGGAAACCTAGGCAAAAGTTAAGGCTTTAAAAAAATAAAAAATAAAAAATAAAAAAGAAGAATAAAAAGAAGAAGTTGAAGACCACCAACGGTATTACGTGTGGTTAAACTGCTAAAATACCCTACCGAAGTCTAAGGTGGTAAAACATTGGATACTTCTGGCCCGCAAAAGTATAAACTGTGTATGGGTCAACCAAACTCAAATGTAATATTCTCCTAACTCGCAAGAATATAAACTGTGAACGGCTAAAATAAGACAAATCAATATATAATGTTGTGAAATTTCGTATAACAAATAAATCTATTATTGTGCGAAATTTCATAAATACATTGTCCTCAATACAAAAAAAGGGGGAGGGGTTCTTTGGAAAATATAAATGAATGAATAAATAACAAAATAAAAATACATTCATTCATTAAGAGAAGCTTTAACCCTATCAAAAGCACGTTCCACAACATTGTATTGTACATTCTTATTCTTGTGCTGATTCAAAGCATTCAGAGCAGTTTGGACGTCTTCTTCTGATTTAGAAACACTCTCGGAAACTTGTGCAAAATCACGCATAAAGGATGCATGCTCCACATGGGCAAATGATAATTCCTTTTCAAGTTGCTTGAGTAATTCTTTGGTTTGAATAATATTTTGATTAAGGCCCGCAATGCGCTCATCCAACTTGATAATTGAAGTAGACAACTCTTCATAATCACCAAAAACTTGGTCAAAATGGAGCTTCTTCCCATGGTATTAGGCCTTAAGTTCTGCAATAGAGTAGCTTGAAGAATCTACAAGGTGGGTTTTCAAAGCTAAGCACCCAATGAACATCTTCACTTTCTCGTAAAAGGAGATGAAGTCTACACCCAAACTCTTCAAAATCATAAAAACATTGTTTGCTACAACAATTATGCCATTAACTTCCGTCATTGATTGGAGAGAAATAGTAAGGCCTTTTTGAATATGGGTGGTTGCTTCATCGGATGAAATCCCTAAAAGAGGGCTAGATGGAGCAAGGGGTGTTTCAAGTTGGTCAAATAATTTTTTCAACCCCAGTTGCTTTAATCAAGTCTGCAAGCTTTTGGGTCTCTTCCAATGTATCAAAAATAATTTCTGTGAAAATAGAATGACATACTCAGCAAAAAGGTGGAAGGTAAAAAGAATATATATATATATATATATGTAGATGAATGAAGTATACCTTGATATGAGGCTTGAGGAGACTTAGGTGTAGGAGAAGGCAAATTGTGATTCCAGCAGGCCGACCATGTATTCTGCAATGTAGCGTGATTTAAGAAGAAAAGTGTCATAACCTAAACCTGCCCCTATAGGCTTAGTCCATAATCGGCTAGTAATCCCGGATTACCTAGCCTCAAAGACAAATCTGATAAAAATACTTAATTAATAACGAGGCCAGAAGTGGAAGCAGACTATAAAATTTTGTCTAATGAGTTGTGTGTATATGGCATAAATATAAACTCCTCATATAAGTAATAACTCACACCAATCACATACAAAAGATAGAACTCAGCCAAGACCATTCACAACATCAATATTATATAAAATCAAAAGCTTATATACAATACACGGTCAACAAGACCAGCAAAAACAAAAAGGACAAAAGCCTCTTGCATGTGGCATGCTTGGCTGACTCCTAAAAAACTTGGTATTCTCTCACTAGTTCACTAGGGCTAAGGTTGCACATCTCGCTGCTCACCTACATACATATATATACAGAGTGAGCTAACACCCAGTGAATAATACCAGAATAAATAGGTTAATGAATAAAATCGAACATAATGTGAAAACAAGTTTTACAATTCTAAAATGAATCATATTTCATATTCATGTCGAAAGATTTGATATAACAGAGTCCATCATCCGATAATACATATATTCTAATTTCCAAAACAATGAATCATATATCCAAGCATATCAAAATTTGCGATAACAATATCCAAAACAATGAATCATATATTCAATCATATCAATATTTGCGATAACAATATCCAAAACAATGAATCATATATCCAATCATATCAACATTTGCTATAACAATATTCGATTGAGTCTTATACGTGGTACATCCAATAGAGTAAAAATATAACAATGAGTTGCGGTATTGTTTCCCTTAGGTGAGGGCCAATGGGATCACCATGGGTCAATCAATAATCAATGTGGACCATTAAAGTCTAACATTAGAGACTATGTGTTTCAATTAATCCAATGGGCCATGGTATCGTTTCTCCCAAGCAAGGGTCTATTAATCTATGGGCCTCGGTATTGTTTTCCCTCGGGCGAGGGTCAATGGAGCATGGTATAGTTTCCTCTAGGCGAGGGTCTAGTAATGGATGCCACGAATTCATTTTCAAAAAGGACATTCATTCATAGATATAAAATAAGATTCCAAAATATCATTCTTGAACAATTCAAAATATATTTCGAACGTATCTTTATAGAGATATTACTCACCTCAATTAATTCGATGGTCCTCTCAATATTTGAACCTACACGGTATACACAACCATTCATATTAGTACACATTATTTAAACTGAATGAATCTTTCTTCTCTTTTCTAATTATTTACTTATGTTGTTTCTTAGCTTATTAATCCTTAATAGGTCATAATTCATGCTTAAGAATGCCTGGAAAGAGATGGGGACAAAGATATGAACTCAAAACACCTTTTGAAAACATGCTAAAAATGAGCTGTTGGCTAGAGCCATCTTTTGGTCGCTAGAGCCATCTTCACTCAAGCCACCATTTGGTCGCTCAAGCCAACTTTTGCAGAGTGAAAAATACTGGGAGCTCGCAATGTTGGCTCGAGCCACCACTTGGTCGCTTGAGCCATTTATGAAATTTCTGGGTTTCAAAATAAAAAGTTTGGCTTCCAAACACAAATTCAAAGCCTTGGGTCATGTTTGGCTTATTCAAAAACACAAAATTATTTTAGAAAACATATATACATGACCCCTTAAAAACCATTTTCTTTAAAATCTCATCAATTTGACAAAATTGAGCTTAAAACCCTCATGTATGCAAGATTTTCAAACTCTTTTATCAAAACTCAACTCCAAAGTGTATGAGCTTGCATGTTTGAACCAAACTCTTAAAATTACATGGAAATATGTAGGTATGAGCTCAACTTGAAACCATGAGCTTAAAAGTGTTATGAATTGCCAAGATTGAGACCAAAATTTCTATACATGCATCAATTCAACTTCAATTTCCTTCAAAGACTTTCAAAACATGGAATTAATCTTCAAAACTTCATAATTCATGATTGCATGTAAGGTGTGATCCTTAATTTAAACATGGATGACAAAACTCATACTCAAAATGATGGAATACAACAAAATTATGCATGCATGAAGAATTAATTCTAAATTCACAATCTTTAGTTCATTTCTTGAGCTCAATCACAATTTCCTCTTAAATTCTCATAATTAATGACTTAATCTTAGAAATCAAGGCTCAAAACTTACCTAAAGGCTTTAATTAACACTTGTATTAAGCAATTCTTGAGCTCTTAAAGTCAGAATTTTTGAGTTCAAGTATGAGTTTAACACCATCTCAACACACACACATATATATATAGCCTTGATTAACTTAGGCTAATTGAGCATGATTAAGATTAATCAACCTCACTTGAGTTTAATTAATTAAATTTAATTATTTTGATCCGAATCAATTTTTAATTAAACTGCACAGTAAAATCTAAAAATTATGTTGATCACAATAAATTAATCAATTTCAATTTTTGTTGCCTTTACGGCCCTTAATTTCAAATTGTAGCAGAGATTGTAACAGATTTTTCTACAATCAACAAATAGGCATCCAAAAATCACATAGAACATATAATTAGCATTCAAATTCATATTAGGCATATAAACACATATATAATTAATGAATTAAAAGCTTAATATGGAATAAGGTTGTCACAAAAAGAGTTCCTTGAGTACATATACATAATAGAATAAAATGAAGTACAATGAATGAATAAGAAATACATTTAAAAGTAGCCAATGGCATATGCGAGGCAGTTGGAGAAGTTCGAGCAACATGCGTAGTGCCTAAGAAAATGAAACGTATTTAGAGAGAGAGAGAGAGAGAGAGAGAGAGAGAGAGAGAGAGAGAGAGAGAGAGAGAGAATTATACCTTTCTCCAAACCTATCATAAAAAGCTTGGATGAGTTTACTGAAGAATGAGAAGATGGAGGAGGAAGGTCAACATCTGTTGGGGCCAATTTGCTCATCTTAGTAGGTTTGCCATCTAAAAGTGGAGAGTAGTCATAATATTCATACTTAGTCTCACTCTCGCTACTCCCACTGATTGAACGATCAAAAGATTTGGTGGGAGAAAGAACTTTGACACTTTTAATGCAAATATAACCCAAGGCAGTTAATTCATAACTATCTTCCTCAAAAAGTTTTTGAATCATATTCTTATCTTTATCTTCAAGAAAATAGTACAAATATGTGCGAAATTGGTCCATTGGAGTTTTGGTCAAAACTGTTGGTTGGAAAGAAGTTCTATCTCTGGAAAAAGTTTCGCTAGACCAGAAAATTGAATGACAGAATCTACTTGCCCAAAACTATATCTCATTTTAAATTAAGAATTATACATATCCTCAAAAAGATGGAGGAGATCTGAAACCAAGTGGCTAGATTAGAAAAGAGCAAGTGGTGACTGACTAGTATCCATTCTCTAAGGTGATGACAATGACCTAGATCTAGAGTAAGAAGGATTTTTCAACTTTTGGCCTCTAATTGACATATCCAATTTTTTCTTGTGTGAACATTTCGACTGGGTATGAGTAACATATAGGAATATGGCAAAAGAAGTTCCCAACCACCAATTGGCGTAAGGCACGGTTACGTGAGAAGTAGAGTAGGAGCTTGGTAACTCCAACAAAACTTTTGTACCACAGCGTAGCCTATGGTGCTAATTATAATAAAATGTAGACCACTGAGAGAGTTGTCGACAAGATACATCAAGCTGTGTAGGGCAAGCTTAAGCAAACCCAAACTGACAACCATATCGGTTGGGAGAGTATGGTTCAGAAATGAAATTAAATCTCATTTTAAAAGTTAAAATCCCTGGCCTCAAAGATATAAGTTAGTCAAGGTGGAAAGGTGATATCTTTTCAGAGTCGACCAGAGTGCCTGAAGGTTCATCTTCATGGGTAAGAGCCCTAAACTGACATTCTGTACGATAAGTAAGGAGAGAGTCCACAAACGAAAACTTATCGGTAAAAAATTGGGCAACTGATTGGTTTCCAATAAACCCAAGATATGGCATGACATGAATATTGGGAATCAGATGAATTGACCGAGGATCCCTATGAAAGTGACTCTTAGTAAAATAAAGTGAAATCTATCCAAAAGGGTAATGCAAAGGACCTTTGATTTTTTCCTTCCCAGGCGAAAGTGATAATGCCATTTTACTAAGAGAATGGTAGAGATATGGAAGAACGGGGATGGCTAGGCTAAAAAAGTACCATTGGCCATTTTGGTGGCTACATGAAAAGTAGTTGGACAAACTTCCCCAGAAGAGTGAGGGAAGACAAACCCACTAAACCAACTTGCCAAAAAGCCAGCAAGATATACCTCGTCAGGGATTCTTTCTTTCTGTCAAAAACCACTACTTGAAGTTGGGGATTCATCAATAAACTTGGAAGTCTAGGTGTTGAATTTTTGGATTGAACAAAGATGGCATAAATGTTGAAAAGACCATGACACACCTTGGATGTCTTGGATGAATATAAAATGTCGTTGGAGGGGGTGAACTCTTCATAAAACTCACCAAGATAGGGAGGTCGTTAATGCGATGAAGGTCCCATAAGGAGATCCCAAGTTTGCTGTAAATGGTGTGAAAGGTGTTGATATCTGGTGACCATCGCTCTAAAAATCCTTCGAGTAGAAGGACATTCTTGGCATAAGAAAATTGGGATATATAGACTGCGGCATAAATCCTAGATTTCTTCAAGATATGGGAAAATGTGGAAAGAACACCATTCAACCAAAAGGTCCATATAGGGGATTGAAGATGGGTAGAGATGCCACGAACATTGAAAGAGTTATCCCATCTTAATTTCTCATTTTTCATCCTCCTAAGAAGAGTGATAAATTCAGAGCAACCAAGGTCTTCAGAAAACGGACGGAGGATCAAGACAGGGAATGAATCGATTGCTTTGGAGTGCCCTTCCTCAAGAATCTCGCAGCAGTTTCGGATTCCTATGTAGACCAAGTCTTTGGAAGACCCATGTAAGGGAATGTAAGGGTCCAACTTGGCGGAAGATAATAAAGTAGTGATAGGTTTGTGCCTAATTATTTTCGAACCAGATTTATCCAATACATCCCTCTCGTCACGTCGAAGATATTCAAGTGTCTTTTCCATTAGAATGTCTAAAATGAGAAAAGAAAGAAAGAGAGGGTTAGTTAAGGAAAATATACAATAATAATGTAATAAGCTAAAGAAGTTGACAAAAGTCCTTTTTGAAGGCTAAAAGTTATTAAGTGACAAAACCTCTTCGAAGGGAGTAGAGCCAACTGCATGGGGTGAGAGGAACATAATCACTGCGAAGGATTCAAGCCATTAGGGTGAAAGGAACACAATCACTGCTAAAGATTCAAGTAATTGGGGTGAAAGGAACATAATTACTATCAAGAATTCAAGTCATTGGGGTGAAAGGAACACAATCACTGCTAAGGATTCAAGCCATTAGGGTGAAAGGAACACAGTCACTGCTAAGGATTCAAGCCATTAGGATAAAAGGAACACAATCACTGCCATTGGGATGGAAGGGCCGATGATACCTGAAATAACTTTGAAGTCTTACGTGTGTTGCCGACAAAAGACGTAAAAATACATGAAATAATTGTTTTTCTAAAAAAATAAATAAAATAATATCGTGATTCATACGGTTAAAATTCACTCGTATGAATCACACGGAAAAGACCTCGGTTATATTTTCAAAAAAAAAAAAAAGGTTTCAGCATCTAAAAAAAAGGAAGGGGCTGCTGCTGTTAAAACCAAAAAAAAAAAATCTTCAACACATATTTGGGCTTGTTAGGTTTAGCAAAGGAAAATATGCTTGAAAGTAGTAGGTTTTTAACCATTCTTTCAAGGGGAAAAAAAAAAAGAAAAAAAAAGCGTAAATATGCTTTTTTTTTTTTTTTTTTTTTAAGAATTTGCTTGCGTGATTAAAAAAAAATGTTGTTGCTGCTATAAAAAAAATATAATAATAAAGATCTCATTGAAGTCAAAGCACAGGAAATTGTAATGTTAGAAGATAAAGATGGGCAAATTCATCCCAAAGGGAACAAATTTTTGAAAAAGAGACTGTGTTTGTTCCTAAAAAAAAATATTTAAAAAAGGGGGGAAGGGTCTTTGGTTATATCCACAAGCAAGAAGGCAGAGAAGGCAACAGGTTTGTGGTTATGATAAAAGAAAAAAGAAGAAAAGTCCTTGTTTATTCTTTCAAGTAAAAACGGGGGGGTTCAGCTTTAAAAAAAAAATAATAATAAGAAAAAAGGGTCTTTGTTCATGTTTACTAGTAAGGACTTTGGGCTAAGAAAAATTTGCTTGAAAGGCAGCAGTTAGGTTTTTTTTTTTTTTTGGTGGTTCAAGTAAAAAAAAGGGGCTGTAGTTTTTGTTTGTTACAATAAAAATCTGCTTACATAATTATAAAAGAAGGAAGTAAGTTATGATAAAAAAAATAAAAATAAAAAATAAAAGTCTTGATTCATCATTTCAAGAAGGATCTTTGTTAGGATTACTACCTTTGTAAGATAAATAAGAAGCCCGGAACAAGCAGTCCAAAAAAAAAAAAAAACTACCGACGGTGGCAAGAATATGAAAAGATGGTTTTCTGAAAGAAATTTATATTTCTTTAAATAAAAGAAATATGCTGCTGGATGGTGCAGAAAAATAAATAAATAAAAATAAAAAGAATTTGAAGGGATTCTTTTGTGCCTTCTTTAAAGTATAAGATGAATAACTTCTGATGGGAAGAGAATAAAGAGAATGGTTGGACAACTTCTGCTGGAAATATGCTGGAAGGATGAAGATCTAATATGCACTAAAACTCTGCTAGGGGAAGAAAAGTTGCAGGAGAAAAATATATATATATATATACAGGCTATATGAATGAATATGTATTATATAAAGCAAAAAATCTTAGAGATAATCACCTAAAACACTCTAAAGAGCAAGAGTTTATGTAAGATTGGAAACACTTCAAAGAAGTAAGAGTTCATGTAAGATTTGAAATCCTATCAATATCCATGATGGCCTAGGAAAAATTTGTTGTAAAAAATATATATATATATATAAAATATTAGGAGCCTCATAAGTTGAAAAATAAAAAAGAAAAAACTCCTACAAAAGAAGTGGTGGGAAGTTGGTAAAAGGCCCACATAAAATAAATCCATGGAGAAATAAGCCCACAAAAGAAAGGCCCAAGTCCATAGAAAGGACCCACGCAACAAATAGGCCCATGGACTATAAAACATGCCCAGCTCATGTTTTTGGGTGAATTACCCAGCTCATGTTGTGTATGCATGAGGGGGATCAACTAAATTCTTAGGAACCCAAGTCCATTTAATAAAAAAAAAAAAAAACTCATGCAATAAAAAATAGGGTAAACTACCAATAGGTTTTAATAGTTGGACTTAATTCTCATTAAGTCCTATTGAAAATAAGTCTTAGTAAAATTGTTGTTAAAAATAATTTTTTTGTGACAATTTTTATATATGTTGTTAAAAATTGATAATTAGAGTCTATGATACGAATGTTGTAGGTAATCACTTGCTAAAATGATTAATATGATCTATTGAACTACATAAATAAAACGACGTCATATCTCAATGACATTATTCAAGATACTCAAAATCTTGCAAAAGATGACACCTGTAGGACCTATAATAAGAACATTACACATTATCATTCAATTTGAAATTCAAATTTAAGATATGGATGACTCTATATAAACATGAGAAGCATCACACAAGGAAAATCAAAAATCAATGGCTAGAGAGAGAGAGAGAGAGAGAGAGATATCAAGAGTTAAAAAAGTCTTTACAAGAAAGAAGAAACTCAAAAAACTCAAGAACCCACGCTACAAACGTATAATGGCAATCAATAGATAAAAGATTCCAAATTCCAAACTCAAAAATTATACTTTGTATTCAAGGATTTAAAACCCACAACAATTTCAATAAAATATCTTTTTTTCCTTCTATTATTTTTTGTTAATTTTTAGTTTTTCATTAATTGGAGATTTCATTTAATTAAAAATGTATAATTAACGATATGGAATACATATCAAAGATAAAAACCTGTTATTCAAATAATTAACATTGTTTAATTCGAAATCTAAACAGTAGACATTTATCTGGGAACTAGGCAGGACAAAGTTCAAACACTTGTGAGCCAAAAAAGAAAAAACAAATAAATGATTGCATAAAATGGTTGATTTCATTTTTTTTTTTTCCCTCACTCAAAACTGATTTCTTGTAGTCCGAATCATCATGTTAAATCATTGCAAACATGTACTGCTATATAAAAATATAAAAGAAAAACAAAATGGAAAATACATCGACATGAAATAAGCGATAAAACGGAAAACTTAAAAAACTTTCGTACTTTCTTTTTCTTTTTCCTGTAAAATTCATCAAAAACATCACAAAGCTTTTTGGCTAAAAATTTTACCTCTAGAAAGAACAAAAAAGAACGAAAATTCCAAAAATATACCAAAAGATCAGCATCATTCATGGCGGATCAACATACCCCTCCTCCCTTCTCTTATCCTACCATCTCTTGACCGGCCTCAAATCCCAAGAGTTTTAGAAGGCATGATGGGGCATTCTGCAACTTATTGTACTATCATTCAAACTGCAGATATCCACTGCACCCACCCAGTGCTTTCGTGGCCCCACTCATCAGCTTTCCTCCAAAACAAAGAGACGTGGAAAAAAAAAAAAAAAAAAAAAAAAAAAAGAACAAAAAATCAAAACCATCTGCCAACAAAAATTGGAACTTCCCGGATCCTGTACGTTGAGAAATCAGAAAATCAAGCTTCAGTTTCACATTCAGATGAAGTCAATTCGGAGGATGCTCTGCCTGAACCAGTCACATGAGATTCGCAAAGTGTCGACAGCTTTGGCTGCATGCCTCTGCACAGTTTCATGGTTGGCCTCAGCTTCACATACTGCATAGCATAAGAGAATAAGAAAAATAAAAATGGGAAACATCTTGACGTTATTTCTTGAACATAAAGTTAAGGATTCCAGCCACTTGATTGTATTAACTCGGATATTAAAGCAGGAAATATATGCACAGTTGTCCCTTAATCTGGGTGTTTAAAGGCCAACTTCGTACAGGTTTACAGATTCCCCTGATTAGTAAACTTAACACTCCTTACCCCTGGGGTGAGACCAAAAACCAGATTTAAGTTTGACAGAGTCAATTTGGGCTGAGTTTGCAACAAGAATATAGTGTACAGTTTTTTTGTTTTGTTTTGTTTTTCTTGTGTGTGTGTGTGTTGGAGGTGGGAAGTGGGGTTGATCTAAACTACATAAGCAATCGAGTTTGTTACCTCCTCATAAAATGCATTGATCTCCTCCTCCGTAAGGCCATCATCTTCTCCAGCATTTTCCTCCCAACCAAGAGAACGAAGGAATGCAGCCTCTTCCTCATCTGGATAAACTGCTCCATTAAGACACAAATTCATCTCCCCTTCATGAGTATCACCATTGCTAGTGACCTCACTACCATCCTCTGTAACACAAGGACTTACAGGAGCACTAGCTCCCTTGACAACTTCACCAGATTTCTCCACAGTGGGAGATATAACAGCAACTCCAGAATCCGGGAGGAAAGCAGAAGTGTTCGGTGAGGTTTTCTTCCTCATGAGATTGAAAAAGTCACTCCTGCTCTGGGCCTGAGTCAGTGAGGGTCTCTTTTCCACGGTAGATCCAGAATTCAGAGCCAAAGCAGCTACCTTGCGTTCAACGGTGGAAAGCTTCGAATTATTTGGGCTCTTCAAAGGAGTAGATGGACCCACTGGAGTAGTAGCAAGCTGACTATTTGCTACTCTGCTGGCAATAGTTGTTAGGCTAGATACATCCTTAGCCATAGAAGAGACACCATTCTCCCAAACCGGTTTGAGAACAAAAAACTTCCCAGCATGAGATGGCCTTGAAGCATCAGATCTGACTTGTCCAGAACGAGATTGATTAGCAACTTGGGATGAGTGGGGCTGCTGCTGCTGCACACTCTTCGCAGCTACAATCGCCTCACCAGTTCTAGCTGCTGTTTTGGGCTTTGATTTATCGGAACTTAGAACCTGAAGAAACAAATTAAGTACCTAATTGATTATTCAATGTTCATAAAAAAAACCATTTGTTCTCATGCAAACGAGGAAACAAGAACTGGAAACAGCTAGCTTGGAACATCAAACTGCAAATGAATTAGTTAAGCATTGCCATTCTTTCAAATAAGGAAGCATAGTTTGTTTGCAACTTAATTACAAGTATCCACAAGTTCAGATTGCTCACAAAAAAAAAAAAAAAAAAAAAAAGGCGCTCGTAGAACTAGTCAAGAATTGGCACATGTAAAGAGAACAAGAAATTAAAAAAATATAAACATCCGATCCAGTATCAGAAAAATATCACATCCTGACCTTGATAATGGTTTTGCAACACTTGCATATCATCATTTGACAACAAAACAACAGGACAGTTCATTTTTTATAGCAGGTTATATAATCGCCAAGGCGTGAGAACTGGGCTTGTGTAATCACTATGAGAGGATATTCCATCAAAAGAATTAACCAAGCCTTGCCTATCTCATTTTTGGTAATTTCAACATTGACTGTCACATCAGTCTAAATGATAACAGTATCCTCAGAGTTTCAACTAGTCAACAATAAATATCTGCTGTTGTCAGATGACTACTGCACCCAATTACCACTAGTAACAAAAAAAGAGTAAAGACACCAGAAAACGAATTGGAAAGCACATTCCGAAATGTGGTACACTTCTGTTCCAAAACGGTAAATTTGGTGATCCAAAGCGATCTCAAATTTTTTTTCTAATACATTTCCTTAAATGTTAACTTA
Organism: Camellia granthamiana; assembly: GCA_036172215.1. NCBI lineage: Eukaryota > Viridiplantae > Streptophyta > Magnoliopsida > Ericales > Theaceae > Camellia > Camellia granthamiana. The sequence continues at coordinate 97,541,111 of CM069905.1, forward strand.
GGAGGAAAAAATCAAATATAATGAACTAAAATCTAAGGTTACTTAAGTTTTGACCTTCAAAAATATAAAAAATGAGAATATATATATTATTGGATGCCTAATAGTTAAAAAGAAAATTATTCTAAAAGTACCTTAAATTCTTAAGTATAATATATACAAGTCTACTCCTATTGTACGACATTTAGAGCATTTGACGTACTACGTTCCCATTCCCATTCCATGCACTGGAATGATCCATGTTCCAGGTGACACAGGTTTTCACAATTCAACTGATCAACAATAAATATCTGCTGCTGTCAGATGACTACTACACCCAATTACCACTAGTAACAAAAAAGAAGCAAAGACACCAGTTGTTAGAGAGAATGGGTTTCATCTCCAACCCGATCTCATGAATAAACTTGCACATCACTCTCTCCTCTACTGTCCAACACAGGAATCCCTGCTTCAAGCAGGTAGCCTATGAACAAGTTAAAGAAAATTCAGAAAAGGAATGTAATAACTCAAATTTAATACAGACAAAGGAAACACCTGTCTTCACAAAAGAAACCATACATGCTATTACTTTGTGCATAGAAGCAAAGGAAACCCAGAATCATGCATCTTTGGGTGTGTGCCATAACCTGTAATGCAGTTATACGAGTTTTCACAAATATTGGCTTCAATGATATAACAAGTTACAAGTAGCATGAAGGGAAACAGCGGGGAACCATTTGAAGGCATGGATAAGCATGTCAAACAATCTCAGTCACCAAGTCACTGTGTTTGATATAGGAAGAAGTTATATTTTTAAAATGGACACGCACATAACCACCAAAACCCACAATTAAGTATGCATGAGCACATGAGAGAAAGAGAAAGAACAAAAGGAAAGAGGGGTTTTAAATGGGTGGTTAAACCTTTTTTTATTATTTATTTATTGGCACTGGGTGTTTGAATCAAAGTCTGACTAATCCCAGGAGTGCACAGGCCCTCGGTAAAGAGTTTTCCACAAGTGTGCCACAGTTAATATCACTGAACCATCAATTGTGTTGGTTTCAAAGATCCAATCCATAAAGACTATTTTACTGATTCATAAATTTTAGTCAATAAACAACCATCTAATAACCAGATTATATAGAGACGGACCTAAAGAACCACACCACCCTTGCCCGTCTGTCCCTATAAGCACTTAAGTTAGGCTTCAATTTCACTGCATCTAATGGCTGATATGATACCAAAGTAGTTCTTGGAGTGTCGTACCAAACAAGGAATAAAATTATATTCTGGAAGTGCTCTATCCTAGCTCAGATTGAGCAGAGCAAATAAAATGTCTCAATTCTAGTTACTCTGCATGACCCTCGGAACACGACCTTGGGAACATAGCCTGAATACCCCGAACGCCCTCATTTTGTAGAGAAAGGGCATATTAGAATCATTTATTTTATATATGAGAAGCTCTGATCCTTTGCATAATCAATTGTTATTTGCATGACTTTCCAGTCTTGTTTACAGTAACACCATAAACATTCATCAACCAGGTGCTTTCACCACTGCGAGGCTATTTAGCAGATATAGGCCATCTGTAACTCAATAGCTTCAACACATTATTTCAGACAAAGACACAAAATCTTGTGTGAACCTGCGAAGTTACACTGAATATGCTATTTCATCATCAAAATCAAAGGTATATGTATATATGTGTGTGTACATAAATTTCCAGCGATTGATAGTCCTGGTATATAATATATTTATAAATATATGTATGTCTGTATGTTTATGTGTATATCTATATCTATAATATTTTATAAAGCCAGCAGGTAAGGGAATGTTGGTGAACCCTTTGGGATTTTTCCACTCCCTTAAAAGAAAGTAATATATATATATTATATATAAAATAAAATTTACAACTTTAAAGGATAAAACGGTAAACTCCAACTACTTAAAAGTAACCACCACAAACACGTTTCTTTCTTTTTCCCATTTCTCAAGACTGCAACACATTGATAGTGAGCATCAAAGACAAACTTGTTGCAAGTGTATAAGCAAGCCTACACACAGATGTTGACACCCCGTGTACTTTCTTTTCCTACCTTACAATCATTCACTCCCGTTTGTATATCTAACCTAACAGCAGTTTGGGTCAAAAACATAAACTTACCAATTTTCAGTTATTTGGAATTTAAAGAAAGTGGTTTGGCAAGCAAAAAATAAAGATTAGTACAGTATATTTTATTTTATTTTTTGTGGTAACAGATTGCTGACATGGTTTCTTTTGTGTAAATGCTTGAAACTTTGTTGAATATATGGTTAGTTATATTTTTTGGTATTTTGTCAATGCATTGGATGGTAGTTTAGGAATGTCATTTAAAAAATAGTCGGTTATATTAGGGTGCACACACACTGTCTGTGCTGGCCTGCTATTACGTTAGTAATTGAGGATCAATTAATATGTGATTTAATTTACTATGTGATTAAGTTAAAAATTATGTTATAACAGAGGAAAGAGAAAGAGGACAAAGAAGAAGACATATGGTCATTCTACATTTGCTGTTAAGCATTGCACAAAGTGCTCTGGGGTTATACCATTATGGACTTAGAATGGAGTTTGCCCAAACACATTAACTATAACATTCACCATAAATTTACAATTGATTACTATTCTTTAGACAAGGCTGAGAAACAGGCTATGAGCTACATAAAAGTCTAGGATGAAGAAATAATTAAAATTCCAAGAACCAAAAAACCTTGTAAACATGACTCAGGAAACCTAACAAAACAAGAAGCTTCAGCACCACAATTTTATCTTAGTTGCAAGAAATTCCTACTTGGGTGATTTTTCAGCTCTAAAACCACGATTCCACGGTTCAGAGTAAGTATCATGTCAAAACCTTGTTCCCATCAAGATATAATCATGGTTCCATCCAACTATAATGGGACTACTCAAACATATGAATCCAAAAGACATTAAAAATAAATAAATAAATGACTACCAAGACAAATTTTGGATTTCGTCTTGAGAATTAAAGAATATGGATTTTTTTTTATAGATCTTTCAATTTAGGTTTGTGAGGATTGAGGAATAAAATATTTTATTACTGATGAATTGCATGTTTATGTTTAATAGTTCAAGTGCTAGTATAATATAGACATTCAACACAAATATTACAACTAAGTTACAAAAATATTTCTTACAATATATTTTATACATATATTAAAACATTAACGCTCCCCTAGGCGCTGCTAAGCTTAAACTCTTCTATGTGCCTCCACTCTCCCCACCCTCACTTCGTGCAACTAGGTTTATCCATTACCATGGAATGTCATTATGCACATAAACTGTAAAAAGAAAAGAAGAGAGAAATAAAAGGAGAAACTCGAGCCCCAACCCTTGAAACTCCTATCAGGGGCTGCAAGAAGAATCAAAATAGAAAAATACTTCCTCAATCTCAGAGATTGAGAAACTACGGCTTGGTTGAAATGCACCCCTCTTTTTGTGAGGTACTAATATACGTGGGTTTCTAAAATAAGGTCAAGACATGGGGTACCTGAAAAAAAGGAAGAAAAAGTTTCAGGTTATTTAAGGGTCTTAATTGAAAGCATTGTCTTCTATTCTGTCTTGTAAACTTCTGTAGCTTATCCCGGCAATTTCAAATTTTAAAATGATCTAGTTCTAAACACAATGTTTATCACTAAATTCACCAATTCACAATGGTTTTGTTTGCATCAGCTCATGTTTGTCCTCTTGGTCACTTAGTTAAGTCTTTATGCACACAGGACTACAAGATGATATAGATAATTAACAACTAGAACAAAAGCAAAAACTCTCATTTAACCTATGTAAAATGAAGGGAACAAGGTAGATGACAATGCAACCTCCTGTCAACGACTCAACTGCAGTAAATGATAGCATCTTTATCAGAATTGGAAGCCCAACTAACCAATCTACTATATCCTCAACTGGCCAAAATAAGCAGAACTAGCATAAAAAACAAAACAATATACCTAAACCTCCTGCCAACTGCATAATATAGTATTCCTTGAACCAAATCAGAATATGTACACGGTTTTCTCCAACGATTTTCAGATATTGGAACTGTTTAACCAGTAATCATGATCCTTGTCTCATTCATAAAAATAAAGCTAACATCAACAACTCATCTAATATCCCAAGTTCTCTATCAAAACATCTTACTATTGATGATAAGAGTACAAAATATTCCATAGCTAATATAGAAATACAGAAGAGAAAACATTATGAACACCCCGCTTAATCTGTGCTATTACACAAAGCTTGCAAACCCCCTGTGAAACCTATTTTTGGAAGAGCTGTCATGTTTTCCCTTTCTGGCTATGAAGCACGGGTGCTGGTAGAGATACGGGTACGGATACAATACTGGTACGCCGATATGCTAAAATCTAAAAAAAGTAAAGTATGGGTACAACTAGAGTACGTCAAATATTTATTTATTTATTTATTTCTTAAATTTATAGCTAAACATCCCACCTACAAATCAAAGTTCAAAACGATAGCTATAAAGAGAAATTATAAAATACAAAATAAATCAATATTCAACAATACAAATACAATAATAAGTGGAAGAGGGTAAAGTTACTCAATAACCCGTGTAAAGAGTTGATAGTTTCAAATTACATAAATTTTTTGAGGATTATTAAGGAAAAAAAAAAACTATTGTGGAGCACCTATCGCGTACCCATGGCGTACCCAACCGTATATGGCGTACCCACCACATACCCATGGTGTACCGAACCGTATACGGCGTACCTGGTTACGCGTGCACCCGCACCAGTACGCACACCCACACCCGCACCCGCACTTGGTAAGTACCCAGTACTTGTACGGCAATATTTTTACAGTACTTGTGCTTCATAGCTTTCTGGGTGATCACTACTTTTTTAGCTCAGTCACATTTTCTTTCCAAAACACCAACAATTTTATAGAATATTGTGTTATTCCATGTCTCCGATTGGTCAAGAGATACAATGTGGAATTCATAACTGAAAAAGGGAATCACTGGGTGAGGTAAAATTAACATAGCATGACACCATTCTACTAGATGAACTAGGCCTTCAATCAAATGTTCTTAACAAATAAAAATATTCACTCCTTGTATATGAAAAACTTAAAATTAAAATATATTAAATATGTCCTCTTACCAATCCTTTAGGCATCGAGGGTGTCATGGGTATTAATTGTCTGGATTGCTTTTTAGCCAATTCCTCAAGCCTCTGCGTCTTATCAGGTAGCTGCAAATTAAATAGATAAATGAAACATTAGATCAGGCTTTGGTATTCATTCCAAACAATACACGAAGAATCAATCAATTACTTGGGGGGTAGTATGAGCTCGAGATGGAGCCTGCGACAATGCTTCAGCCATGTTCAGACCTGTCATTGGACTTGAAGCCCCAGGTGGAATTGCAAGAACACTTTGTTGAACAGATGAGGATCCCATGCTATTGCTGCCAATTATTGTGGGCACCTCTGCCAGAGCAGAGGTCCACCCCTCACCACCAATCAATCCAGCATTGCCAACAGGCAAGCTCTGTACAGCCGTGCTCAAACCAGGAGACGAAACTCTTCCTATATCAGGAACTCCTTGCGTCTCTTCAGTTCCAAGAGAGGGAAAATCCTTTTCAAAGGCAATTTTCTGGATGCTGCTAACAAGGCTTCCTCCAGAAAGAACGCCATTGCTGCTATTGTAATTGTTGTTACCACCAATTCTCAAGTCCACGCTACCACCATTTCTCAAGTCCACTGCTCTTCGGGGTAACACCTCACAAGGTTTTCTACACACCAGTGAACGAGAACGCCTCAAGGTATCCTTCTCTGCCCTACTAATTAAGATATCCTCTAATGGATCAGAACAGCTGTGGTCCCAGATGTCCCCTATACCAGACCTGTCCTTCTCTTTATCACGGTTTTTATCCCGATTGCTTCGACTGAAACTACTGTAAGGATGCTTTGAAGAACCATTACTGTTCGAACTACACCTAGAATTGGACGAAGAGATTCGATCCAGAAAAGCAGAACGTGGATTATCTTTATCACTTATGCTCCTAGAAGATCTATTTCTAGTGGCACGTGCGGAGGAAAGAACATCTACAAGAATACAAACAAGACAAATGATAAATGATAAATGATAAAAAACCAAACAAAGAACAAAAGTGAATGAAAACCAAAATAATGACAAAAAGAGTAGCAGTACCCGAGTGCGAAGATGACGCAAAATGGTGGGCTGAATTGCCACCCCCACTGACACTTCCAGTATTTCTCAACCATTCTGGAACTAATGTGGGTTCACTTCTTTCCATGAGAAGTGAACATGATCAAATATGAAAAGAAATCACGTCTCGCCTTTATTTCAAACCTCTCCCCACAGAATTGTTATTCTATTCTACTTGTGAAAAGGCCCAACAACACCAACCCAGTTTTGTTTTCCCTACAAAACCACTCTTTGCTTGACTAGATTGCCTCCAAATTCCACAAGTCACCGCCTCTGTAAAGTAAAAAAATTGAAACCAGTCCAAACAGTACTTACATGATACTAAGTTTTCTGTCCTATTAGAACAATGAAAATTTCAACAAGAAGTCAGATTATATGAAGACAAAGCACTCAGAAAACCCACATTTCAAGTTGGACTATATGAAAAAGACCTACAAGTACAATGAGAACAAATTGAAGCCCTCGTTTCTTCAACAACGCTTCATATGAATCAAACCATGAAAACCCTAGATGCCTAAAACAATCACGGCCATAGCATGAAAATGTGGAACAAGATAAAACCCAAGAACACGAATTCCCAAGCCTAGGGTTTCAACAGAACAAAATCTATACCCAAATACACCGAAAATTCTAGAGACAGAAAGCGATGGATAGAAAGAGAGAGAGGAACAAAGAGAAGCAGCGACCCTACCTCTTGTGTTGCTAATGTATATGATAGTTACTCGTATAAGGATCCAAGAAAACCCTAACCGCTCGAATAACCGCCAAAGTATATGTATCTATATTCTTGTTATAAATGTATATATATATATTTATTGTCAATGCAAAGTAATGCGTTTGGAAGAGAGCAGAGTTGCGATGGAGAGCGCGAGAGAGAGAGAGAGAGAGAGAGAGAGAGAGCGCTATGGAGTATAGAGAGAGAAATTGAGAGGTGTATGGAGCGAGATTAGGGCAGACACAGAGAAAGCGAGCGAGCGAGAGAGAGAGAGAGATGGGTAAAATTCTGTTAGGTTGGAGACGCTGAAACAACGTGAGAAGAACAGGCCTTCTTAGGAAATTTCTTTCAAGTATTTATAATTACTATTATTATATATATATATTCTTTTTGAGGCATTTAAGAGCTTTCTCCATCCTTAATATTATGAATTGTTTACCAAATTAAAGGAGATACATTTTGGGAGAAATTACAATTCAATGGTATTTTGAAGAAATATTTATATATATATATATGAAGATTTTAAGATTTTAATTACAAGTGTTTATAAAATTTATTATTGATGTGTAAATTTATTATTTTTAAATTTGCATTGAGCTGTAATTTTCTTAATATTTTTTTTATTAAATTTGAAAAGATAAAACATTGTAGATGATTTTTTAAAAAGAAAATTAAGGATAAGGAGAAAAAATTTCTAAAGTTTTTAATAAAAATTTGATGAAATAGTTGGAATAATTCATATCAAATTTAGTTTTTTATTTAAATTTGGAATTAAATTAAATAAAAAAAAGTAGTGAATGGTTTGAAATGTTCTAACATGTTTATATTTATGGCCTTTGGATTAATGATTGCGTAGCATTAGTTTGTAGTGTAAGATTGTAGGTTCAAATCTTAGGAATTTGAAATCTTTGTTGCCTTATTATTTTTCTAATAACTAATAACTAAGCTTTATGATAGGGTTAATTACACTTCTTATTCTTGTAATTTGATCTAAATTTTACTTTAATCGTTATAGTTTTAATTTGAACAATTTACTCCATACTCTTTAAGTCTAATTTTAATTTGGTCTTTCTGTCTAAATTAGAGGTTAAAATTGATTTTGGAGCATTTATCAATTTTCTAAGGTTCCAATTTGATTCTTCTATCTAAATTAAAGGTTAAAATTAATAATTTTAGAGTATTTGTCAATTTTCTAAGATTTTAATTATGTTCTTCCATCTAAATTGGAGGTTAAAATTAGCATTTTTGGGCCACTTACCAAGATAAAATTAACAAAAATTTAGACAGAAGAATTAAATTGAAACTAGACTTAAACTGTAGAAACCAAATTGTTCAAATTGAATCTATAGAAAATAAATGGAATTTAAGTTAAACTATCAGGATGAAAAATGTAATTAACCCTAATTGATATATATTGTGTGAAAAAAAAAATTACTTCATTTTGAAAATGAGTTAGAGTAGATCATCAGAAGTGATTTTTCAGTGAGAAGTGGTGGTTAGAGGTGACCAATAGTGCTTACCAGCTGCGGTTAGCAACAGTTGCCGAGGAAATTGGGTGATGATATCTGTCACTCAGTGCCGAGAGGGAGGGAGCAAAATATTTATTTGATAGATAAGTAAAATCAATTTTTTTAGATAATAAAATTTTAATGATTTTGATAAGATGTTTATATTTTAAAAAAATAAAAAATAAATACCTGACATGTTTCTGTTTATAGTTTTTAATCTTTTTATAAACATAAATTTAAAAAAAAAAACTGTAATTATAAACATTATCAAATCAGTTCTTATTATTTCTATTTTCAAATATATATATATACTTATTGGAAATTAAACTATGTTTTGTAAATGCAACAACTTTAATTTTTTTCAAAATTTAAAGAAAAAAAGTATTTTTTTAAATAAAAAATAATCGGTGTTTGGTTTCAATTTTCAGAATTTAATTTTTTGGAAATTGAGTTTTTTATTTTTCGTATTTTTTTTTGTTTTTAGTGAAAAATTTTAAAATTTTAAACAATTTTTTTACTTTTTTAGATGGATCTTACTTAGATGTATCTAAAAAGTAAAATATTTGTAAAAAAAATATTTTAAAAAATTAATAAATACACAAGAATACAAAAATGTACTATTTTTTATATTTTTTTTTGTATTTTTGATAGTTAGTGAATTTTTTAAAGATTTTTTTCACAAATATTATACTTTTTTAGGTGTATTTATGTTAGATATATCTAAAAATTAAAAAAATGCTTAGAATATTGAAAAAAATCAATAAAAATATTTTAATTTTCTGAAAAGTGAACCCTGAGTTATAAAACCAAACAAATTGAATCATTATTCTTCCTTCCACTTTTTGCTAGTACCAAATACATCCTTTTGTTTATATTATTTAATGTGTTTTAATATATATATATCAAATATTTTTTAAAATTTCTAATAAAACAAAAAATAATAACCTTGTATAATTTTTTAGCATAAAATTAACAATATTATCAAACTCCAACACCATCCTTGCATGCCTTAGTTTTAGTGGAGAATCATGAAGATTTTCATGTTATATGAACAAGCTAAGAAATTTGCAAGATCATTAGTCTCACACCAAGTGTGTTAAAGTTGACATATCGTATGTTGATTCAGATTTAAACAAAATTTGCAAATATCATTGTCTTATAGATTAACTGAAATGCTTATAGATAAATTGATTGAAGCCTTCACATCAAGCTACCTTAAATGGCCCAACCACATAAGGACTGAAAATTGAAAAAATCGCAAATCGAATTGATCCAATTTGGTAGGTTTGATTTGATTTTTTTAATTTGTGATTCGATTTTGGTTTGAAAAATTAATGAACTGGTATTGGCAGTTGAACTAGACTATATAATTTAAACTGTTCACCATGCAACTTGATATATGCAATCCCAACCTTTTATATATAAAACTCAAACCCTAATATCATATGTTGTTATAATGTTGTCTCTCAGTATTATAGTTGTTTAAGTTAATAGTTAAACAATGGTCATGTTTATATTTTAAAAAATTATGGTAGATTAATGTTGAACAATGTATTTGCTTGATGTTATGTTTATTTAATTAGTGAATATTATGAGAGTAATTTGCTTGATGGACTTATTATTAATTTTCAAATTTATGACAGGTTGAATGCTTTTAGAAAGTATCATATAATTTTTCTTATGATTTGATTATATGAAACCGTGGTTTAAAACCGAACTAAATTGTGTTTAAATAGTTTGGTTTCAGATTGTTATTATGATTTTAATGGTTTGGTTTGATTTGATTTTAATTTTATAGGATGGTAAATAATGAATTGGTTCATTCCAAACTGAACCAAGTTGGTCTATGTTTAGTCCTAACCCTTAGGTGGTGCTACACATCATAATCATTAAATCATGTAGTAGTAAGTTGCATATAATTTTTCTTGTGATTTGATTATATGAAACCGTGGTTTCACACCGAATCAAGCTGTGTTTAAATAGTTTGGTTTCAGATTGTTTCTATGATTTTAATGGTTTGGTTTGGTTTGATTTTAATTTTTATAGGATCATAAATATTGAATTGATCCTGATTTCATTCCAAATTGAACCAAGTTGGTCTATGTTTAGTCCTAACCATTAGATGGTGCTACACATTAGAATCATTTAATCATGTAGTACGTTGCATACTTAAACACATGCAAGAATTTGAACTCACAATTCTAGCACTGGACACAATTCGTCTAGACATGAAAATTTTGCCTTATAAACTATATATATTGTTTGAATATAACTAGCCCCAAAAATAATCGAACCTGGAACGACCACACCCTCATGGTGAAATCCTTGTCTTATAGATCAATCTATACTCAAGCATTAGATCTATAAGACAATGTCGACAATAAGACAATGTTGGCAATAACATTGCCAAATAAGGTCTTGACTCCCGTAAGGTCTTAAATGTCTTTCAAATAGCCCAAAATTTTATTATTAAGGTATTTGTTAAAGAGATAGGTTTCTGTTAGGCTCCTGTGGACCCACTACAAAATTCACATCAATGATTTGAACCATGTAATAGATAAGATTTATTGATTAGATATCAATAGCTACTTTATTAGATTATATTTGTATTAACAATTTATTTTTAAAATTATTTTTACCATTAATACAAATGTGATCTAATCAAGCGATTATCGATATCTTATCAATGTAATTTTTTGAAGAGATGGAATATTCAACGAGTTTTATATATTAATTGATTCAGATCATCGATGTAAATTCTGTGATGAGTCGATTAAGATCGAATATCTCTTTTTAATCTGATATGAACGGGGGAAGCCACAGCCTTTGTAAAACATAAATGAACTAGGAACCCTAAAATCTTCACACCCCTAGTCAAACCCTCAAAAGTAGTGGGACTAGGTCTCACCAAAAAGCCATAGACATTTATCTTAGCCCATTTAACTGATGGGGAGCCACTCCATGATCACTTAAGAACTTGACCCATTTATACGTTGACCTAAGATTGCTTCAAAGTATCCTATATGACCTCATATACTATACTGATGTTAAACAGTGCCGATTCAGATAAATATTGGACAATAATTATTCGACATCCAACTTTGAAGGAAGGGTATTTATTGTGTCTTTATATTTGTGACCTATTATCTTAATTTTTATGTATTTTTAGTTGGTCGCAATTGAGATTATCTCTTATAATTTTGTGTAACTTTTTTTATTATAATAATAAACATAACAATCATGGATATAACCTTAGTTTTGTATATTTATTTATTTTTATGTTTCATATTGTTAGGATAAAAGTGGGTTTCATACCGTTATTAACTTAGTTTATACATATATTTGGGTTGATAGAGTTCAGAATCTACTAAAAAAACTAATATGTGTAGGATTTGGTTTATCTAATTTTATGAAATTAGGATTCTCATGGGTAGACTAAGGAGTTGTTTGCAAAATGTTAGATTAGTATACTTTTTAACTTTTTATAAAAAAACGTAAAATATGAGTTGGGTTTAAAGTGATATGGTAGAGAGGTGATTTGACCAAAATAAGATGATTGTAATCCAAATAGGATAATGTGCTAAACAAGCACTAAGTTAATTTATACGTATATTTGTGTTAGGATAGTAGAGTTTGGAATTTGTGTTAGGATAGTAGAGTTTGGAATCTACGAAAAAACCTAATTGGTGTAGGATTTGGTTTATCTAATTTTATGAAATTAGGATTCTATAAATAGTCATGTGAACTATAGGGTTTCTCGGATTTCTCTGGGAGAGATATTAAAAGAGTGGTAAGGAAAAAAAAAAAAGATGTAAGGGGTGAGAGAAAAAATACCATGAGGGCATTGGGTGAATAAGCGCTTAACTACCTGTTAGTCCGGGCAGTGGTGTAGGTTTTGAGTGTTTTAACCATTTCATATGTATTCCTTATTTTATTCATACTAGAAGCTTTCTCTCCCGTGAATGTAGACAATTTGGGCTAAATCACGTAAATCTGTGTGTGATTGATTTTTCTTTTTGATGTGTATGCGAGAGTACTTTTGTTTATATGGATGAGATGTGGTATAAATCCTAACACATATTTCGCTGATCCTGATTAAATATTGCAGACTCCTAACAAAACTCCTATAATTTGCAATGGTATATATTATGGATCAAATACTTGATGGTTCCTCCAAAATCAATGCATGGATATGACTGTTAAGAACTACGATTACATCCTTTCAACAATAAGGAAAATAAGATCATAAAAAATTAAAACCTAACCAATTTGCACCTATTAGCTTGTCCTTACCCAAATGGTTTCAAAATAATATCACAAAATATATCTATATAATAAAACATAATGAAAATATACATCTAACATAATCGGTTAGAAGATCAATCCATCTATGAGATTAATAGTTAGATTTGCTTGACTATAATGATTCTAGTTTAGACCTGACCCATTTGATGTTTTGGATTTGGGTTTCATTGCCTTATATAGTTGTTTTTGTCTTGTTTCCCCTTATTTCTCTTTGATTTTGGCTATTGGGATGTATTGGTTGCGTTTGGAACATGATAACTAATTTTTCAAACTGTTGCTGTCTAGAATTTTGCTTCTTCGCTCGAGCGGCACTTCTTGTGCTCGAGTGGTCTTTGTAAGCTTCCAATACTTTTGCAAGTCTGCAGAGATACTAGAGTTAGCATTTTTTGCTCGAGCAATATTTCTTGTGCTCGAGCAGTGTTCGCTTGAGCGAGCCTTCTTGTGCTCGAGTGGTGGTTCTTTGTCTGTAAAACTTTTGGGAGTTGGTATTCTTCACTTGAGCGGTGCAACTTATTGTGTTTGGTCGCTCAAGCGACATTTCTTGCGTTCGAGCGGTTTGCTCGTATATCAGTTCGTAAAGTCACTTTTCTGAGTCACTTTTTCACCTCTTTCTCTCTCTAAACTTTTTAAAACCCTATTTTCTCTCACACTCTGTCGACCTTTTCACCCATATCCCTTTGTTAAAAAGGTAAAGCTCGACGAGGGCTTCATTTTAATCGGAGCAAAGTTGATTTTCGACGTCTTTGAGTTTCCTTCAATCTCCCTCTCGTCTTCTAAGCTTGAGGTAGAGATTCTTTGCACTTTTTATGAGTTTTAACTTAGTTATTTGCTATTTTTAAACAACATTGGGATTTTGGAGATTTTTGAAACAAATCTAGGGTTTTGGATTAAAGATCAAAAGAGGAGTTTTCAAATGGATTCTTGGAAATGATTGTGGTGTTGAAAATAAAGTTGAGTTGTGATAAAATAGTTGATTTTGATACATGGGATTGATTTTGGAGGAACATGGGATTTTGTCTTAAATGTCTCAAACGTTGATTTTATATAAATAATGAATTGATGTTGGAAATGTGGAATTGGGTTGATATTGATGAGGATTGTGGAGTTGGATAGGTATTGTCACTCACATCTTGAAACTTGGAAGGCGTATTTTTATTGGAAGTTGTTTATCGATTTAGAGATATCTGTTTTGTGCCATCAGTGGACGATAGCTATGATTGTTGTAGAAATTGCATGATAATTAGGAGAATTGAAACTATTTTCTCATCCATTTGCATTAAGCATTATTTTATATTTATACATGGGAAATGTTTATCGTTTTGAGAAAAAATGGTGAATCTGAGAGGTATGTGTTGTCTTGTTGAAATAAGTTAGCTTAAGTGTCCATGGTGAAAGTCCTAAAAATTGCGGGTATACATGGGTGCCGATCCCGCAGACGAAATTTTTGTGAAATGGTAATAGTAGTGCTTGTATAGCTTACGTTTACATGGGTGCTGATTTACGGTTTCCTATGGACGAAATTTTCGTGAAAAGTTGTATTGGTTTTGAGATTCCCATAGTGTGATTCACTGCCCTGTTTTTTATTGTAAAGGAAATGATTTATGACTTGTGATATTAACTTGGCATTGCATGGTTTTTGGAAAGAGATATAAAATGTTTTGGCACAAGCATTACATGTGCATTCACCTTATATCTTTGTTAAGATTCATATATTGTGTTGGATTATTTCTACTGGGCTTTAGCTTACCCTATGTGGGAAAAACATTTTCAAGTGCTGATGACATACCTCTGCCAAGGCAATAGTTTTGGGAGGACTTAGAGCAAGAGCTTCATTTTGTGTATTTATTATGCTTATTTTTGTACAAGCCAAGGGCTTTAACTATATCAGATTCAAATCCATTTTTGTTGTAACCAAGTATTGACTTGGAAAGCTATGAGCCCTTAGGGCATTTATTATTTGTTTAACTTCTATCCTATTTCTTTATTATGTAACATATGCTATAGATTTAGGGTTAGGCTTGTGAATGTATACCTGCATATGTTACTCTTCTGTAATAGTGATTGGGACTAATGGAGGATAATTACCTTATCAAGTGATGTATGTAATTAGTATTGTGGGTGGTTTATCGTATTTATTTCGGGGTGTTACATTGACCAAAAATAATTTTCCCTTACAAAGAAGTTTTAGTAATTTCCTAACACCTTCCTCTTTTTCCTTTTTTTCCTATTCTTTTTTTCTATTTTCTCTTCCTAACCATTTGCAATTTTATAGCTATTCTAGTTTAAACCCGACCTGTTTATTATTTTAGATTCAGGTTTTCTTGTCTTGATGGTTGTTCATGTCACCTTCTATCTTATTCCTTGTTGGGTTTGGTTATTGGTTGAGTTTGAAATAGGCTTGGAGGTTAGTTTTTCAAAGTGTTGTTGCCTAGAAATTTGCATGTTCACTCGAGCAGCCATTTCTATGCTCGAGCGATCTTTTACAGTTTGCAAAACTAATGGAAGTTTGAGTTTTTTGCTCAAGCGGTCATTCTTGTGCTTGAGCAAACTTTTGCAAGTCTGAACTACTAGGAGGGGTGCATTATGCGCTCGAGCGACCTTTCTTGCGCTCGAGCGGTGTCTTCGTTGTGTCTAGTCGCTTGAGCGACCATTCCTGCACTCGAGCGATCTGTGCGTATATCAGTCCGAGGAAGTCACTTTTTGGATCACTTTTTCAGTTCTCTCTCTCTCTTTAAATCTCAGATCTACTCTCTCTTTCTCTCTCTTTAGAAATCATCTCTAAACTTCAAATACACCTTGATCTAACGATTTCCTCACCCTAGATCCTTTGTTAAAAAGGTAAAGTACGTCGAGGGTTTCGTTTTAATCGGAGAAGTTTGTGTTTTCGGCTTCGTTGAGTTCTACCCATCTCTCGTTTGAGTCTTCTTCTTCGAGGAAAGGATTACTTTGACACTTTGTATGGTTTTTAACTTAGTTATTTGATTTTTTTAAACCATGTTGTGGTTTGGGAATTTTTAAACAAAAATCTAGGATTTTGGTTTAAAAATTCAAAAGAGGGGTTTTCGAAATGGCTTCTGGTATATGATTGTGGCTTTGTAAAAATGGTTGGATTGTGATAAATGATGGATTTTATTTATGGAAATTGATATTTAAAGAAATGGGGTTTTGCCCTAAATTGTGAGAATTTAATTTCTGTAAAGAGAAAATAAAATTGATGTTGGTTTTATGAAATTAGAACGATGATGATGATGATGATGATGATGATGATGATGGTGGTGAAGTTGGATATGAATTATCACTTATAATTGAAAATGTCGGAAAGTATATCTATGTTGAGAATTAATTATCTGTTTAAATATATCTGTTTTGGGCTATCGGTAGATGTAGTTTGCTTTTCGTGCTCCTTTCGGATATGACAAGTCCTACAGTTCAGACTCCCGTGCTTCTGAATTTGATTCCACAAGTGCAATGTGAAATAGATAAACACAAATGAGTCTACATTTGGCAATTCTTTTGGAAAATATATTTTGAATCAAAATGCTAAAAATGGACTGCTTTGCCAGATACAGAATCGCCACCTAAATATTTTTGAGAAATTTAGGAAACTCGTGACTCGTGCCAAAGGCCATGTGTTCGTCATCACCAAGATTGTCTTGGCTTGGGAAACTTAGGTATGAGAGGGGAAGATCATGAAGTGAGCACCCCACTCGCCCAATCAAAAGATCGGACTCTACTAATCATGATGTGATTTTTATCTACATTATATGCTATTTTTCCGATTTATTAGGCTAACTTTACTAGGTGATGCACGCAAGTATAAACTAATTTGCAAAAGTTGGAACACTTGATTTCATGTTTGTTTTGAAAAAAAAAAGTGTTTTGAATACGCGTCACTTAAAATAGTGAGTTTGCATGTACATTGATCAATTTATCCCAATTTTAGCAATTAGCCTTCATCTGCCGACATTCAAACAGATATATCAATTAAGCACTTAGCCTCATGGAAAACATGCTTAATATGGTAACATAGACATGCAATGCAATATGCTAAAACACAAAATGCTCACCTAGTACTCTAAGGCAAGCCAAACAAAGCAAAATAATTAGCAAACATGCATGCTCTTAAACGATACAATATGACTAATGTGACGCACACATTATGTAATTTTTTTCATAGGCTCGGCTATAAGCGTGGTATGTGATTCAATTCAAGACATGTGATAAATCACGTTTTCAAACAATGAAGTTGAAATTGACATTGATTAGAAAGATAAGCTGAACCTAAATATACATGAAACAAGTGTATGCGAACATGGGAATGCTAAGTAAATATGATGCTACCATTATAAGCGGGTAAATAAAAAGGAGAAAGAAATATGGGTTAAAAGACATATACAATTATTACATATTTTTGCCCTCACGCAGGAGGGTCCGAATAAGTGTCCAAGTGTCTGGATTAGACTAACTATTACAAATTCAAATGCTTAATTAGCTAAACTAACAACCTATTACAAGGTTGAAACAAATAATAAATGAATAGCTAAACTATCTAATTTATTACAACAAAGGCATTATGATAATAATAATTGCAACAATCATGAAATTGCAACAATAATATTTACAACAATAATAATCACAATAATAATATTAATACGGGCAACAATAAGGCATAACGATCAAATGCACAATGTCCAGACGCTGCTCTGTTTACCTAGATGCTTGTTACGACCCAAACCCGCCCCTATAGGTTTAGCATCGTAACCGGTCAGTAATACTTGAATTACCGAAGGCCTCTGAACAGAGTAACAAAAATAAAGGGGCTAGCGGAAGCAAATACATAAATATAATTGTCTAATAAGCTGTGCTGATTTATATGAAACAGAATATTTAAAAGTTTATATACATATTCGATAGCCAACCATACATTATACCCACACACATTACAGTACCTTAAGTACAACCAACTTAATCACATCCAATCTCATACATATACAGAACCAAAAGGACTGAACACAGGACACTTCGGGAACCTCTACGTGAGGCGCAATGGTTGGCTGACAACAGAAACACAGTTTCAGACAAAAGCTTTCGGGCTTGAACTCCAGAATGCTCACCTATATACATATATATACAAACAGTGAGCTAAAGCCCAGTGAATAACATTAAGGTAAAGGGGTTAGTGAACGAAATCCGAACATATCATAAGCGGAAGCAAATCATAACATAATCATTCTCATATTAGAACATAATAATGGTACATCCCATAGAACACATCACAGAACGTCTTCCGACTAGAGTAATCGGTTCCGAATACTGATTAAACACATATCACCACAATGAAGTGGCTAACGAGATCTCGTAATTACTTGTATGTCATAGACCAGCATTTTCATGCCGTCCCCCCATGACTTGGGACTATCTATGGATGCCATAATAGATTTCAAAAATGGAATATTCGTTCACGAAAACAGATATCATTTCAGAAATCAGAACTTATCATATTTCATTTAGAACATAATTCATATGAACGTATCTTTACGATAACGTTACTCACTGTGGTTCCAGTAAGCGGTCAATCAATCCTCGAGTCTTGACCTACAATCACAAAATACATAACACAAGCATATCTTATCATTACACATTCAAGTGGCCATTAAGGCTTAGCTTTCATTACATTGGTTCTTGTTCTTTCTTATCACAATGCTTAAACACACACACACACTTGCAAATCCTTGACTTAGTACATTCGTTCCTTAGTGTGTTTCTAATCCATAACCTCATTACTATGGCTTAATTAAGGCTTAGGAATGCCTAAGATGCAATGAGAATGCCAAAACATGCCTTGGAACACTTAGGCAAAATTTCTGAAAATAAGGTCCACGCTTGAGCGTAGCTTTCCTCGCTCGAGCGGACATGCAAAATGAGAGGGGACGCTCGAGCGTGACTTTCTCCGCTCGAGCGACCTACAAACTTGGAAAAAGTACTGGTTGGTCGAAATCCACGCTCGAGCTACAACTTCCACGCTCGAGCGTATCGACAACATGCAAAGGGTTCGCTCGAGCGTCCAAGTGGTCGCTCGAGCGGAGAGCTCATGTCTGAAAAAAAATACTGAGAGCTCGTATTCTCCGCTTGAGCGCAAGTTTCCTCGCTCGAGCGGACTGTGAAATTCTAGGCTTCCAAAAACAGAGTTTGAGTTTTGAAATGCAAATTCAATGGCAAATTCGTGCATGGCTCGTTCATAAACTTGGAAAACTTATTCATAAACATGAATATATGATTTTCACCAATCCTTTTTAGTCAAAACCCATGAATTTACCAAAATTAGTACCAAACCTTTCATGCATGTAGAACATACAACTCTTTTCTCCAAAACTTATGAAGTTAGCAAATTTGAGCTCATAAACTCCATGCATGTAAGAAATTATTTTCCAAAACATGAAACAAAGGTTCAAAACATGATAATTCAAACATGCATGTGACTTCTAGCTTGTAATTTCATCTCTAGTGGCATGAATGATGCTCAAACATGAGAGCTCTTGACAAATTTATACATGCATGTATGACTTAGCAACATTTCCTTCATCCTAAGTTCATGAACACAATTAAACACATAATCTTGAAGAAATCTCATGACAAATGACTTAGATGCACAATCTAAAGGTTGCAATCTTACCTAGAGTCTTCAATTAGCTAGGTACTTGCACAATCTTTGATCAATTCAAGCTATAGCCTTCAATTTCTCTTTAATCTCTTCCTTTCTCTCTCTAGAATTGCACTCTCTCTCTCTCTCTAACATGAATCTCCAGAATTTTGCACTCAAGGATGAGGTAAAATGAGCTCAAATGAGCTTAAGGGCTCATATTAATAGTTATGATGCTATAATACATTAATTAAAACATAAGGCTTGCCAAACGCAACTTAACAAATCAGACTGAATCAATTTTTAATAAAACTTGCCATAAGGTTCTAAAAATTTCAAATAACATATCGGTGTAGTCAATTTCGGTTTCAGATGCCGATAAGGCTTTCAATTTACATATTAAAGTGGAAATTCCAAACAGATATTCTATAAGTAGCAGATAGAAGGCCAAAATCATGTAAAATTCCATAATAATCCCATAATTTATTTTATCCGCTTAATTAACATCCTTGATTACTGACTAATGGCTAATTACGGGTCGGGGTTATTACAATGCTATACCTCACCTTCAGCCAATGCCCTCTGTTTCTGCAAAAACTTACCACACCTTGGAAGCCAGTCGGCCCTTAATGAGGCCTGGTTGGATCCCAATAAGGCCGGCCAACCCTAATTTTCATGCTAAAACCTGTTTTGTGCTCTAAGGTGAGGTCAGTGCAGACAAAGCCTTTCTAGGCCCTGTTTGTCCCTCTTGCTCTTCTCTGTCATGTGAAACCCAAGAGAAGAACAAATTCGAGTTCAAAACCATCAATTAGCACAAGTTGATGGCTTTATGATCGTAACCTACGTTTGGACAAAATTGATAAATGTGATGAACAATGACCACCCCTCCCTCCTATCATGAAGGCTCAAAGAGGGATGTAGACAAGCTCTAAGTCTTATCAATGTATCATGGATTGATAGGCGACAATTCTCGGAGCGATAGACTTGACATAACGTCCAGCCAAATCCAACCAACTCTAAACATTTTCTTTATGTTGGTTTAGTTCATTTTAAGCCAATTTTATTAGTCCTTTTCATTCTTTAATTAATTTGTCCAAAGTGAAGTTTAAGTCCACTAAATAAAGAGAAACGTCAAACGAGAAGTGATCCATAGCATGAAAGAGAGATTATACATTGATGATGAACCTCCGTAGAGATTAAGCCATTGAGCATAGATCTCTTTCTCATGCCTTGAACAACAAGCACTTGTTTGAAATAGCTCTTGAACAAAAGAAAAGAAGAAATGAGGGAGAGTGCAGAAATTATTATGTGAAGTTGATTATTTAAAATGAAACCCTTCGCATGAAAACTAAGTAAATAAAGCTATCAACTCAAATGACTCGGTGTCTAAGGCCTAAACAATCGAAGCCATGAGGACTTACAACACAACAAGTATGATATTCAAAGCATAAACTATTTAAATGAATTAAACAGCCCATAATAGCCCCTAAAATGTAAAAACCAGTAGCTAAAAACAAGAGAAAGTAAGTAAAAAGAATAGAGAAAAAGCTATGGAACAAAGCCTAAGGAAGGGTGGCTAACCCCTTCACTTTTTGCAATTTTAAATCACATATTTCAGCCCCAAAACAGTCTAAGAACAGTCGCAAAACAATGGCTAAAAGTGTGTTTAAAGAGCACAACAAGATAGACAAAAGCAAGAGATATAAAACTAGTAAGCAAAATCAAGGAGAGGTGGCTAACCCCTCTACTTTTGAGATTTTTAAACCATGTTTTTCAGCCTTTTTAAACTCTGAAAATCAGTATAAAAAACAAAGAAAAGAGTGCAAGAATAAAGGGTATGAGCTATGAAATAAGATGCAAGAAAGGGGGTTAAACCTTTCTACCTTTGGTAGCTGTTCAACCCCAAATTCCAACACTTAGAATGGATCCAAAACAATAGGGAAACACAAGAAAAAGATAGAAAAAGATTGAAATGAAAGCAAGGAAAAGGTGACAAGCTTATACCTCTTGAAAGAGAGGATGCTTCTTAGTTAACAAACTTGATTCAAAACACCCTCAAGGTTCTGAAATTTAGTTTGAAATCTCAACAAAAAGCTCCAAGAATAAGCTTTAATGGTGTATGTATTGTTGAAAAAGGTTTGAAGGTGAAGAAAGGTGTTGAAGATGAAAAGGGGTCTTTTTAGCTCTTCAAAGCCTTTGTAAAATTTACTAATTCCCAATTCTGAATGCAGGGGCTCTATTTACAGAATTTGATTCAATTTGGTCAAAAATATCTTCAAAAAACAACCGCTGGCAATTTCCCACCAGCTATCCTGTTTATTGCCATTGAGAGCCGGTCGGCTCTAAATGGCAACGGCAGGCTTCAAAAAACCCACGGCCGGACCAAATAATGCAAGGCCAGGTCTAAAAAGGCACTCTGGAAAAGTTTTCATTGAAAGATAGATGGCTCTAAATGAGCCATGGCCGGATCTAAATGGATCCAGCCGGCTCCAAAAATCTGCATTCCAGGCCCGATTTCAAACGGGCATATCTTCTTCATTCGGACTTGGTTTTAAGTGATTCTTGAGTCTAAATTGAAGCCCCGGAAGTCTAATTTCCAATGTGGTGGCCTCGTATCTAAATTCTAAGTGGTCAGAGAGATATGTATAATTTAGTGAAGGTTGTTCATTTCTATCTCAGCGGTTTGATGCTCGTCCTTCTCCCTAACTAGTTTTCTTCCATCTCCTCCTATTTCCTTTAACTCCAAACCTATAAATAAGATGTTTTTAAATATTTTTCAATGATTTCACCTCCCTTCCGTATATCTCCACTTTGTCCTTACTCGGTTTACTGAAAAGTGCAATATTTTAAACGAAATGCGAGCCTCGGAACATCGTAGAAACATTTGAAAAAATATTTTGAAAAAAGGGTTTTAAGGTCTAAAATAGTTTGGCCAAAATGGGGTATAAGGTTTGGGATTAGAGCTTGAATCCAAATTGCTTCGTTGAGAATTCAAAAGATTGCATAGTGTAACTTTCATCATCAGATGTTCAGAATGAAGCGCCCAAGTCTTAGGGGCGGTCAAAAATGGGGTGTCTACAGTTGTCCCTCTTTGACAGAGCTCGAATAGTCATGAAATGACACGAGTGAATGTCAAAGCCCAAAGAAGGCCAATTTGACAAGGCCGTAAGACTTGGACAAACAAACAAAATGCAAATGCAGATACAGTTGGTTGAACTCGAGGGTTGCCTACGTATGCCGTTGTAAGGAATCAAACTAGCGTAGTTCAGGGACAGGATGCAAATAATACACAATGTAACAAAATAATGCAAATGATATACAATGTATGTATATAATGAAATCATCAAACCACAATCAGTGCTTACCACACAAATATCATAAAGGAATGGGGATGCAAATCAAACTACGTTTTATATAGAAAAGAAGTGTGGGCATGAGCTAAACGACACCTAACACAGGTTAAGTGTCTACATTCTCAATACTGGCCTCAGCACAGCATAGATGCTTCTACATAACAGAACCATGTTTTAACATGAAAGAGGTGTGAGCACATGCAAAACTATGTTTGTCGTAGAAAGAGAAAGAGTACAAGTAATTGGGTGGTATGATATAAGTGAGGAATGATCTGCTAGGGAAAGATAATGATCTCAAATGTTGAATACAACAAGATAAAGTACAATGCAATGAATGCAATGGATGAAGTGAATAAGGGGTGTAGGCTGAACTACATCTCCATTCCTTATGGTTTGATTGGATTTCATTCCAATGAATACCCTTTGGCTTGATGGTTGACTTCTTTCTCTTTCTTTTTTCTTATCTTTTCTTGGTTTTCCTTTTTTCCTTCTTTTCTCTTTTTCTTTTTTCTCTTTTGGTTTCTTTTATTCATTTCTTTTTGAAGTAATGAAAACACCAGGGGGAGAAATTCTATGATTATGAGGTCTAAAAGTCATTTTGTGCCTGCTAAAATGATCACCTAAAGGTGAAGAAAAGCCCTAGGACAGTGTAGAATACCACGCACAATTCTGAATTCTATCTTTGCAAGGTTTGTAGAAGAAACAGTGGAAGAAGCAGCTTAAACTTTTGAGATCATGAAGGACTTTGTGCCGATAAGTCAGAATTCACTCAAACCATTTGGGGGATTCTTCTCAACACTCGCGTTTATTAACGGAATCTCAATTCAAAAATAAAATTTTGTTGAAGCTTTTCAATTTTTTAAAAGGTCGCACATGCATTACTGTAAGCATGACAAAATGATCAAAAACTTGAGTCCCGCTTTCTTATAAAGACGAAGACCTAACGGTACATGAAAGCAACTCAAAGAAAAAGACTTAACTGACGTAACAATGCGAGAAAAGACAAAGAAAATAAAACTCATAACTCAACTATTTACAGGACACAACTCAAAAAGAAAAAAAAACACCCTGGAGACAAAAGGGGTTTTCATTCTCTAAGTCCATCTGCAGAATTCAAAAACAACTCTAAGTAGCCCACATAAGGGTTCAAACCAGCCTTCGATTCAGCGATACTAACATCCACACCCAGTAGGATTTATTTCAAACTTTCAAACCAAGTCTCACAAATTGAGCCTCACAATTATCCCGATTGTTTTCACACATCTTTTTGACCATGTTGGCGAAGGTCAAGGTTGGTTGTTGGCAAACCATAGATGGGATTTATGCTATGGGATGGCACTATATTGCATTTGGGGAGAGGTTTATTGACAGCTTTGGGTTTTGGTGGGGTGATGACCTTATTGTCGATCAAGTCTTAAATTTCATGGCAAAGGCGAAAGCAGCAGTCAGTATGATGACCATGCAGCTGATGGAATGTGCAATATTGGGTAGGTGGGAGAGGGTTAGGGAGAGGTTGAGGATTGAGTGGTTTGAGATACCCTTTCTCCATCAGTACCTTCAATGCACAGGTTAGGCTCATATGGAGATGGGCAAAGGTTCGTTTTTGGGAGGAGGAAGCATCAGGTTTAGAAATATTGGCAAATGGGTTAGTGGGTGTTGGCTAGGTATTTATGGGCTTGGGACTGGAATCAGGATAGGTGTTTCTGGTAAAGCATCTCTTTTATTTGTTCGGCCTTCCTTTGTTTTCTAACCTGTGAGGAACCCCCACTTGAGCATTGGTGTGTTGAACAGCGAATGTTTCATTTACAACCCTTTCAACAATTGCGAGGACTTGCCATTAGTTCAGGCCTTTGGTCTTCAAAACTTCGACAACCTGTCAGAGATGTGCACAAGGGTCAATAGTCACCCCAGACTCATTTTTGCTACTCGCTTTAGCCTTGTCGTAGAGTCGGACGGCTATATCTGGGCAAGGCCTGTTTACTTTTAATTGGCCCATCCCACTTTTAGCTTGTCCCAAGACTAGAGAATCCTTTGACGAGGTCGGAACCCCAAAGGTTAAATCTACCACCGTTCCTTGAAGGTCTTCAATCATTCTTAACATCTCAGTAGTAGTGGGTTTGGCCATTTGGCACTCTTGGTGTATTCGAACCGGCGTGGGTGTATCCATTATGCATAAATCGGTACTTTCAACAATGACCACTTCTGGCTTGGGCAGATGGAATGGAGTGATATATATATACTAGGGTCGAAGGTAGGAGGTAGTGTATGGATGACGTTAAGGTGATGAGGAGGTACTTGGTCACGGATGGGAAGTAGGTTGGTGGTAACATTGGGTTCTTGAGGTGGAGTTATTGTCTGGTTGTCAATGAGATTTTGAACCTCACGACGAAGGCGGGAGCAACGATCGATGCCATGACCACACTATTAATGGTACGCACAGTATTTGGTTGGGTTATGTCTAGTAGGGAGTGGTTCAAGAAGAGGTTAGGGATAAAGGGTTTTGAGATACCCTTTTTTCATCAGGACTTTTAGAGTGCTAGTTAGGTTCATATGGAGGAGGGTGAATGTTTTGCCTTGAGCTTGGGTTGGGCTTGCTGTTTGTGGGTTGGTATTGGCAAATAGGTTGACAGTTTGTGGGTTGGTGGCGACAGTATTGATTTTAGTGGGTTTGGGAATAGTGCTACTGCTAGCATCGATACTCTTGGAAAACACCTTCATTGTTGGCTCGCTTGTTCTAGGAATAATCTATTTGTTAAATGAGCTCTCAATCTGAACCCCTAATTCATGCAAAATTTTGAAAGTGAACAGTGGAGTGACTATTAACTTTTGTAACATATCTGGCTCAAGGTTCTGCACCACTATCCGCACTTGGTCCATCTCAGAAGGTCGATCTATCATTTGTGTTGCTTTTGCTCTCCACCTTGCAACAAATTCCACAAACGGTTCTTCAGGATTCTGGTGGGTTGCTTCAAACTCTTGGGTGGTTATTTCAATTTAGGTATTGTAAGAATATTGATTGACAAACGCCTCAGCCAAATCTTTCCAGTTCTGCTTCACTTTATCCTCCAACTCGGCGTACCAAGTGGCTGCTATACCCAACAGGGTTCTTCCATACAGAGAGAGTTTTTGAGGCTTAGTTAGACCCATCGGTTTCAGGACGTCCAAGAAAAGCCGGTTATGTACCATAAGATCTCCAGACCTGTCGAAACGGTCAATGGGTGGCATTTTGGAATCTATTTGGGAGTCATACGGTAGCCTCGGTGTACCCATCATCAATGTCGGGTATGGACCTAATTCCTTGTGCCTTTTTGAATTGCTTCTCAAGGTTAGAAATTTTTAACAAGGTCGGGTCGAGATCATTAATATCAAAGGGAAAAATGCCCTCATTAGGCTGCACTAGGGGTTTAAAAAACTCGAGCTTGAGCCAACCCTTCTCGAGGATCTGGTCTTTGTAAATCTTCAGCTGGCGGAGGTAGGTCAAAGTTCGGCTAGGGGTCCGAGACTGGATGTGTGGTAGATGCCCCAGATGGGCGTTGCATTTCAGCATTGGTCTCATCCTGTATGGTAATTCCCTAGTTTAGGGCCGTTATCATGGCCACAACTTCTTCTAGACTATGAATCATCACGAGTCTGCTAATGTTGGCAATTAAGGAAATAGATGGGTTAACCTGAGAGCTGACTAACAAGGATTTTGACCCGGTTATACTTGATGTATCTGAATTGGATTAGTTTAGATAGGTTTGACTGGATTGGGCTTTTTAGAATTGGTCTTTTGGCATTGGATGGATCTTTTCTGAGCTGGCCTTTGGGGATTAGATGGACTGGACCTTTGTTGAGTGGGTTTTTTCTGGGATTGGATGGACTGGGCCTTTGCTGAATTGGGTATGGCTCTTTCTTTGGCTTAGACAAACCTAGCATTAAAAGTAAATGCTCCATCAGATCGGGATACAGGGTATACTAGTCAAAACAAAGCAAGATACAATTTTTGACCCTGGTTCTAGTCTTGCTAACAATTCACCCATATCAAACACAAATCCCTGGATTTTGACCCAAATTCTGATTCTGATATGACCCTCAAGTTTGAAAGGAATTGCCTCAAGATTAAAACTCTTCTAGGATTGCATAACACATTTCCAAAGATTTCACATTTTACACAAAAGCACTCAAAACACCCCTATAAGAGGTTAGGGTTTCCCTGTCCTAGCTTTTGGAGTGATCTACAGCTTTACTATTCAAACAAACGGTATCACAATAGCCTAGTAAATAGGAGGGCATCCTGTCCTATCTTTGAAAAGTCACTAAGGCTGACTATATGCAGTAAGGCTGATTGGTCAAAAGGGGTACCTGAGCAAGACTACATAATATACCTCTCACACCTAACACCGAGAAGTGAAAGGAGGATCAAACGGTATATCGGTAATCCATATCCAAGGGTTGTGTTTCCAACATGGCAAAGCCCATGATCGATCAGCCTTTTGACAAGCTTTTGGGCAAGCCTCCAGCAAACCGTCCAAGAATAGCAGATGGAAAACACAGTGACTTAAAGTAACAATGCAAATGTAATGCAAAGATCATATATAGGTAGATAAAATTTCATATCATGAATTTCAAGTCAAGTTCTCTAAATCCCCAGTAGAGTCACCAGAAACTGTAGCTTTTTTTTCATGCTCCTTTCGGATATGACTAGCCCTACAGTTCGGACTCCCGTGGTTCTGAATTTGATTCCACAAGTGCAATGTGAAATAGATAAACACAAATGAGTCCAAATCTGGCAATTCTTTTGGAAAATCAATTTTGAATCAAAATCTCAAAAATGAACTACTTTGCCAGATATAAAGTCGCCACCTAAATATTTTTAAAAAATTTAGGAAACCCGTGACTCGTACCAAAGGCCACGTGTCTGTCATCACCAAGATTGTCTTAGCTTGAGAACATAGGTACGAGAAGGGAAGGTCATGAAGTGAGCACCCCACTCGCTCGATCAAAAGATCGACCTCTACTAATCATGATGTGATTTTATCTATATTATATGCTCTTGTTCCGATTTATTAGGCTAACTTTACTAGGTGATGTACGCAAGTATAAACTAATTTGCAAAAGTTGTAACATTTGATTTCATGTTTGTTTTGAAAAAAAAATGTTTTGAATACGCATCGCTTAAAATAGTGAGTTTGGATGTACATTGATCAATTTATTCTAATTTTAGCAATTAGCAATTAGCCTTCATCCACTGGCATTCAAACAGATATATCAATTTATTACTTAGCCTCATGGAAAACATGCTTGATATGGTAACATAGACATACAATGCGATATGCTAAAACACAAAATGCTCACCTAGTACTCCAAGGCAAGCCAAATAAAGCAAAATAATTAGCAAACATGCATGCTCTTAAACGATGCAATATGACTAATGTGACGCACATATTATGTAATTTTTTCCATAGGCTCGGCTATGAACATGTATGTGATTCAATTCAAGACATGTGATAAATCACGTTTTCAAACAATGAAGTTGAAATTGACATTGGTTAGTATGATGAGCCGAAACTAAATGTACATAAAACAATTGTATGTGAACATGGGAATGCTAAGTAAATATGATGCTACCATTATAAATCGGTAAATAAAAGGGAGAAACAAATAGGGGTTGGAAGACATACACAATTATTACATATTTTTGCCCTCGCGGAGGAGTGTCCGAATAAGTGTCCAAGTGTCCGGATTAGACTAACTATTACAAACCCAAATGCGTAATTAGCTAAACTAACTACCTATTACAAGGTTGGAACAAATAATAAATGAATAGCTAAACTATCTAATTTATTATAACAAAGGCATTATGATAATAATAATTACAATAATCATGAAATTGCAACAATATAATA
>CM069905.1:97569945-97693369 GCA_036172215.1 Camellia granthamiana
CCATCACGCATGGAAATGCGCGATTGATGGTCCGAGAACCAAGGAGCATGTCCCTTTGAGTCACTAACATGATAAGGGACATGATTGGTGCATATATGGCTTGAATTGCATTGCCATGCAAAGCTCTGTCCTCTGCTGCTGTCAAACAGGTTCTATAGGAACTTTTTGCCGATCGACTGCACAGAGTGCCGACCGGCAAACAATTGGTGGCCGATGGATTCATTCTCAGCCGACGAACATCTCCTACGGCCGGTGGCCATTCTCCCCAGCCGGTGGTACTGCACAGTGCTCAGAGAGGCAACCCTGAAGCTTTGGAAGCCTTCGAAGGAATACAAGAGGGAAAACAGAGGCAGATTGCGCATGGCAGTGCACTTCCGAGCAAGACCGAGCATGCATTGCATTGGGCTCTCTTTCCGAGGCGGTTTACTGTTTCTTCTAGCTTAGTTAATTTGTTAACTAATTAGATGGACTGTAATATTTTAATTAGCTTGTAGGTTAATTATCTGTATATTCTTTCGGGTTCCTCCGGGCGAGGGCGAATCTGTAATAAGTGTGGGTGCGTGTGTGTGCATGTCTTCCAATCCCCAATTCTTTCTTCCCTTTTATTTACCCGCTTATGATGGTAGATCAGGGCATGTTTAAATTAGCATACAGTATGACTGCATGCGTGCATCCATACATTTGTCTTACATGCACCGGGCTCGGCGCATCACGCTAACCGCATCGGTATTTCAAATCTAACTTGAATACATGCATCAATTGATCGCATTTTACATGCCATGTTTAAGTTAGCCGAGCCTACTCTAATTGCATCTTGTATGTGTTGCATTAGTCAAACTTAACATGAACTAGGACCATGCATGTTTGCTAACTAGTTTGTTGTTTTGGCATGGAGTACGATGTAAGTATTTTCATGCTTTAACATACCGCATGCGTGTGAGTGCTATCATGACAACATGCTTACCATGTGGCTAATTGCTTATGTGAGATAAACTGTTTGAATGCCTGTGGGTGAAGGTTGGATTGTCTGAGTTGGAAAAACTCGTTGAAATCCGTATTTTAGCCTACTTGCGAGTAGCAAATTCCAAAGTGTTTTTCAAGACAAACGGGTATGCAATGCTTATTTCCAAATTAGGCAATGTAGTCTATACTTGTTTGCTGTGAGCATAACATAGTAATTCTAGGCTAATAACCGGAATAAGAACACATAACGTTTTCAAAATCGGATATCACGGTTAGTAGAGGCCGGTCTTCGGACCGGGCGAGAGGGGGTGCTCATAGTTGACCTTCCCCAATCGTACCCAAGCTCTCGAGCCGAGGCAACTTTGGTGATAACGGACACGTGGCCTTTGGCACCGAGTCAGGGTTTCCTAAATTTCCCCATTTAAAAAAAAAAAAATATTTAGGTGGCGACTCTGTATCTGGAAAAACAGTCCATGTTTGGCACTTCTTTTCAAAAATCTGTTTTCTCAAAACGATTTGCCGGATTTGGACTCTTTGGTTCAGATTTAGAACCGCAAACAAAATCGAGTCCGAACTGTAGCGTGTAGCGCGGGGTCCCTCGCGGGCGTGTTACACTTAGGCCATTGTTGCGTAGTTTATAGGCCTCTTTGTTGTCCTCCAACAGTTGTTCAGAAGTTAAAAATGCAGAGATATGATCCATCCAACTCGGACTTCACTGGATGGTCAGAATAACTAGCTCCATCGGCACGTATTTCACCTCCAAGTTAACTGCTGATACTAAATATGTCAAAACGTCAGCATGCATGTTCTGATATTGAGTTATTTGAATTAACTTATGGCTATCAAGTTTTTTTACTAAGGCTTTGGTCGTTCGTATGTAGGCCGTCATTCAATCATTTCTCGTAGCATATTCACTTTTTAGGTGATTAATGACCAACTTGGAGTCGTAGTACACTTGCAAATGCTTGGCCCCTATTTGGAGTGAGTTCCTTAAGCCGACAAGGAGGGCTTCATATTTGGCTTCGTTATTTGAAGCGTTGAAGCCAAGCTTAACCGATTTCTTAATTGCTACTCCC
Source organism: Camellia granthamiana (assembly GCA_036172215.1). Lineage (NCBI taxonomy): Eukaryota > Viridiplantae > Streptophyta > Magnoliopsida > Ericales > Theaceae > Camellia > Camellia granthamiana. The sequence continues at coordinate 97,571,985 of CM069905.1, forward strand.
TTCAAGGCTATAATTACTACTCATGTCCCATTGCTGCGCTAGTTTGACGAAGCATCATAATACAACTGCCATATGTTACTGACGTACATTCGCTATTCATAAGGAGGCAACCAGTTGGTTCGATGCACTTTTCTCAGAATTAAGTGCCGTTGGTTTTGTGAATTCAGCAATGAAATTGGCGATGACCTCTCATTTGATGGATGACTTGGGCAAAATCTTAATGTCATATTGCCTAATCCAAGGCCCATTTGGACACTCGTCTTGACGATTCAGTCCAGCGAAGCACTGAACGAAGGGAGTGATCGATCAACACTTTAATAGTGTAGGTTTAGAAATAATGCATCAATTTCTTGGTGGCTACAATGAGGGCTATGATCAACTTTTCCAAAGGTAGATACCGAGTTTCCGTATCAACCATTGTTTTACTGATGTAAAAAATATATCTCTGCTCGCCGAGCTTATCTTGAAGAAGGATGGTATTCATGGCATGATCCGATATTGCCGAGTACAAAATAAGCTCATCCCTTGACTCTAGAGTTGTCGACAATGGAGCAGAGCCGAGGTAAAGCCTCTTGGCACTTTGGAGTCTACTGAAACAACTTTTTGTAATGAAGAGTTTGAAATAAAGGCCTACATCGATCGAAAGATTAGCTGATGAATTGATTAAGTGCAGTGGCCATCCCCATCAATTTTTGCCCTCTTTCACACTCCTGGGAGAGCTGAGCTCCATTATAGCCTTAATTTTCTTCGGATTGGCTTTTATTCCGTGATGATTCACAATGTAGCTGAGGAATTTACTTGAGTCGATGCTGAATACACATTTTGAAGCATTACGCTTTATCTTGTACTTTTGAAGTATATCAAAAGTAGTCACAAGATCGGCTAAATGGGCACCATTTTCTTTGGATTTGAGCACCATGTCGTCAATGTATACCTCCATAGTTTTGCCAAGTTGATATTTAAATATAGTGGTAACTAGCCTCTGATACGGAGTTTTTTAATCCAAAGGCCATAACCTTATAATAATAAGTCCTCATTGGAGTGAGAAACGCTGTTTTTTCTTGATCGGCAAGGTCCATGGCGATTTAATGATAGCCCCGATAAGCATATAGAAAACTCATCCTTTGATGATACGTCGTGACATCTACAAGTTGGTCAATGTAGGGGAGAGGAAAACAATATTTCGGACAAGCTTTATTTAAATCTGTAAAGTCAACACAAACCCTCCATGTTCCCATTTTCTTCTTCACCACCACCGTGTTGGATAGTCAAGTAGGATAAGTCACTTCTTGTATTGCCCGAACATGAAGTAATTTATTAACTTCCTCAACAATGATCGTGGCATACTCGGCTGATGATCGGTGTAACATGCCTTGGAGGTACCCGTGTGCATTAAACAGCTCGGACCCTCGATTTCTTTGATCTAGCCTCACGATTGCAATACGAAACATAGGTAAGAGTCCATATTTGACAACTTTTATAGAAAATCAGTGTTTATTACAAAACCTTAGATAGAAATGGACAACATCACTAGATCTTAGAGTCGCCACCTAATATTTTGGACAAATTAGGAAACCTGTGACTCGTGCCAAGGTCACTGTTCGTCGTAAGCAAAGATGCTTGGCTAGGAACCTTAGGTTTGAGAGAGGAAGGTCTTTAATTAAGCACCTCTGCTCACCCGATCAAGATTGACCTCTACTAAACCATGATATAAGTTTTGTTTACTTTATATGTTCATATTCCAATTTACTTATCCTAAAATTTACTATGTGAAGCAAACAAGTATAGACTATGCAATTCATTTTGGAACAACTTGATTTCGTGTGTTTTGAAAGATTTTTGAAGATGTACAACTCAAAGAAATTGAGTGTACAAACACGAAAACCAACATCATTCCAAATTAAGTGACACAACATCCATCCACCGACATTCATAAAGTTATATCAAATAAGCAAGTAGCCTCATGGTAGGATGCTAAACATAGTAAGAAAAATACACACAAGCGGGATGCTAAAGCATAAAAACTTACATATTTACTGACGTCCCGTGAACAGTTACAAAACAAAGTTAGTAAAACATGCATGATCTTATCTACAAAATCTTAATGCAATTCACTCATGAAATGCAACTAAAGATTTGGCTTCTAATATATGACATGTGAATCATCTCAAGAACAGCGCACATAATCACATAAGAATTAATTAAACCCATAAATGCAAACCTAGTTGAATCAAGAAGGATGAAACATGAATGCAAAGCATGGATATGATGAAAAAAAAAAAAACATGATGTTTATGTACAAATAAGGAAAGCAAGTAAAAAAATGGGATAGAAAGAAGCGAGACGGAGAATTATTACAACACTTGAATAATTACATATCTGAATAAGGAAGGAGTGGAAGAAAATATTACAAAAAAATAAAAACCTCATAAATCTCTCAAATGAAAATAAAACAGAAGATTTAGGTCTCGAGGATCGCCGGAAACTATTATGCTCAACGCCGGAAGATTGTTTTGTTCTGTCTAGAAGAAGTTGGCTGGTCAGCCAAATAATTAGCCGGTCGGCCAACTAGGCCTAACAAAATTTGTTTTGTTATAACACTGAAAAAAGAACAAACGGGGAATATGTAGGTGGTTCAACTAACCTCTTCTAGCTAGATTACAATAAGTTTATAATATGAAATCAAAGCAAGAAAATTAATATAAGAAAGAAAATACAAGAAAAATGAAAGAAATTGAAAATTTACCTTCCAAAGAAATAATGAACTTTTTGATTTCTAAACTCTCTTTTGATCACCCTCAAGGTAACAGATTATGTTCTCAATCCTCAATTCAAAAGCTTGGAATTTGAGCTTTAACGGTGGCTATGGACAATATAATAGTGTGTTTATAGGAAATCTTTAAGTTTCTTGAACTTGACAAGGATTACTCTCTTTGATCAAAGCTTTAAGACTTGGTTACAATAAATTTCTTGAGTGGTGTTTTGCAATGGAAGATGAGGTACATGAAGGCTAAGACAACTTCACTATTTGGGCAAGACAACTCTCTCTTTTTCAAAGTTTTTGTTTCTTTCTCAAACTCTAATCTTTTCCTCTCAAACTCATCATTCTCTCTACACGTCTTCTCTCAAATTCATCCTCTTTCTCAAGACTTAAGCTCTCCTTATATAGACGATGCAAGTGGAGCAATGGTGGAAAACAAAGTGGAAGAGTAATGGGGCATTAGGGAAGATAATTGAGCTAATGGAGCATTATCCTCAATGGATCAAACACTAGTCAATGGAGGCTGAGTATACATGCATTTGGTGCAAAAATGGATTAGAAAATGGGATAGTGGGGTGCCCCATACGCACTAAACAAGAATTCTACCGAAACTGCATTGTTTTTGAGAAAAATTGGCTGACTGGCCAAAGCCAACTTTTTGGCGGGCCTTTGGTAGGTCGGCTACTATTATGCACTATTCACTAACAATTTTTTTTTTTTTTTTTGGAAAAAAGGTTTTTCTAGCAAAATTATTGGAACTATGTGTAAAAGGAATATTTTGATTAAAAAAAAAAGTTTGAACGGGTCTAAAACACTTGGCCAAGATAGGTTTGAGGTTGGGAATAAAGCTCAAATTCCATCTTTCTTACTGAGGATTTTGTGAGATAGCATATTTTTATTTTCATCATCAGGTAATCAAAAGCAAGCGCCCAAGTCTTAAAGTTGGTCAAAATGGGGTGTCTACAGTCAACGACTTCTCTAAACAATAGGTTGAACTTTCAGATCCACATTCAAGCCTTGTATTGCCACCGTTATGTCGACCCTGAGGCATTTTGTATGGGGTCTATGCAAAAACATTAATGCTGCCAAGCAAAAGTGCAACCAGTTCTTGCCGTTGGTAGCATGAAGCCTACCTCAATAAGAAAGAACTTCTTTGGATCGTCAGAAAGCACGATGCAATCTAAATCTTCCGCTATATTCTCTGCTAGCCCCTTGTCAATATCTTCAAGAATCTCTTGATCTGACACTTCGATAGAATTAACCTCACACTCTCTCGTCTTGGCTGAGAGAGTTGTAAGGTAACATTCCTTTGTCAATTTTTGGGATCCCTAAATTTGCTCAACGCCGAACTTGGTTGGGAATCGTAGAAGTTACTGGTACGTACTCGGTGCTTCCCTCATTGTGTGAAGCCACGTTCGTCCTATGATTGGGTTGTAACAAGATGAAAGCTTGCCAATTAGGAATTCCACGTCTAGTGTTTTAGTAACGGCGCGGATGGGTAATATGATTTCTCTAATAGGGTATTTTGGATTGGCATTAAAGCTGAAGAGGAGGTAATTTGTTGGTTTAAGATCCTCATCCTTTAGACCAAGCTTGTAGAAGGTTTTGTAATACATTATTTCAGAAGTGCTTCCGTGGCCAATGATGATTCTCTCTAAGGTGTATATGTTTATCCTTAACTCTACAACTAGGGCATTATTGTGTGGAACCCTTCAAGATCACTATCTGAAAAGTTGATTTCATTAATCAGCGCTCTATACAACTTCTTTAGTAAAGGTTGGGACTCTGCATAGGTTGGTGCACAACCCTCAGCCGGTTGCACTTCAACTGAGTTCACATTACTCATTGGGGAAATATTATAGATCATTTGGATTACACTGAGCGGGGGAGAATCCGATCGAATAGTCAGAGCATTAGTCGATGCAGCCTTTTTTAGAAGGTAATAAAACAAATGACCATCCTTCAACAATTCCTCAAGATGTAGCACTTGTCTGTCAAATAATCATGATCTTGATGGTAATCACATCTCTGGTCTCTGCACTGCATATCGGAGGACCCCAACATTTTGGTTGGCCACTTGAAATAAGTGCGATGCTTGATATTTGGGAGGATTTGACCGATCAATTCGATAAATTCCGTGTAAGTTTTTTCAAACTATCAGGGGCACTTGGTGTCAACTTAATATTGTTCATCACGCTGGTGAGCTTCTTGATGGTTGTCTCTTATTGACCTGCTTCTCGGCTTTGGACTTCGCTTCGGTCCCTAGTCGGGGGTACTATTATTAACGGCTGCACCAATACTGGTGTTGCCGATTCTGATATTTCAAGTCCTTCGTTTGTGATGAGGGCATCATCTTTCACCTTACAATACTCCTCCACTTTTTTCATCAGAGCCCAAACTAATTTTGGGGGCTTTTGGTCAATGAACTCTGAAGAGGGCTGTCTGGGTGGAGTCCCATTTTAAAGGCAGTAATGGACATGGAATCATTGCAATCATCATCAACAAAATTGAAACATTCCCAGTACCGTGCCGAGTACGCCCTTAAGGTCTCATTAGGGCCAATCTTCATTACTCACAACGAGTCTGCCTGTTTGGGCTGCGTTTCATTCATGATGAACCAGGCTTGTAAAGATTTCTAGAGCTGATTAAAACTCTTAATTGAGGCCGGTTCAAGCTTATAATACCATATAATAGCTAAAGGGCCCAAACTGCTAGGGAAGATGCAACACATGAGTGCTTTGTCGTCGGCATGCAACATCATAGCTTGCTTATAACGGTGTACATGATCGGTGGGATCTGACTTGCCATCATATAAAGTAAATGATGGTGCTTTCAAATTCTTGGGTAGGATAGCCTTGGCTATCCGTCGAATAAACAGATTATGTCTGTTTTCATTGCCGATGTAATGCCCTAACTTCTAGGCCATTAATAAATTAAATCGACCTCAAATTTAAAATTCTAACTAATTAATAACCTCAAAAATACAAATTGGCTTCAAAATAATTACACAAATGTCTATAATTTATAATTTATACAAATCTCTAAAAACAATATATAGTGGTGGGCCCAAAAATCTCCAACTTAATAATCCTTTAAATGCTTCAACTCCAATCGCCAGTAGATTTGCTTTGTACCTGAAAAATAAATTAATTCGGGAAATATATGATATGATAGGAATAACAATGCTCGGATAGAGAATAAATCAACAGGGATCCAACAATTTACGACATGGCACAAACGATTCGATTTGAGATACCAAGCAATTTACCAAATTGCATAGACAAGTCAATTCGACATATGATAATTTATCCAGGACTAAATACTCAATCCTTCTTAGTACAAAACCAATGACCGGTCTCACCCACCTCATCCAAGCACAACCGCTTATTCGGGCTATTGGTCCAAGCTATTGGCAAGATCCACTCGATCCATATACGGAGCATTTCCATGTCATTTAACTAGACAAATCAACACTAACTACACATAACAACTTCACAAAATTTATCAAATGACTAGAATAATCAAACTTATCAACAAGAATGATTCCACATAATTTAACATATGACCATGATAATCAAGAGTACAAATGTGAAATAATTAAGATAAAAATTCTTTGCAAAAAAATTTAGAGGAAGCATATTGTATATCACCCCGAATTACCTCAAATCAATCTCCTCCGTCGCCAACCCTTGAATCTCGATATTTCTCCATGTATCTCCAAAAATGATATATCATAATTTTAAGGCATAAGTTATGTAAGGTTTGACAAAATCTAAAACTCTCACTCTAAATACTCCCTATCCCAACTCAATATTTCTATAATTTAAGAGAGAACAATATGTGTGTGAGAGAGAGAGAGAGATAGATAGATAGATAGATAGAGACAAAGGCATAGGATGATGGGAAAAGGGTTTCAAATTGCAACTTAAATAATGGGAGGCTACTTAGCCTCCAAGAAAACTTAGGGCCAAAGAAAAGGAAAAAAATATAAAATGAAGGGAAAAAGAAAGGACAAAGAAACGATGGCAAATAAAATAGGAAAAGATAATTTACGTAGAAGTAAAGAAAAGTTGCTTGGAGGGAAAGAAAAGAACATTTGCTTGGTAGGAAAGAAAAGAAACATGGCATGGCACCCATGTGAATTTTGTTTGGAGCACAAGTAAAATAATATAGAATAGAAAACCTAAGAGATGAATAAAATGAAGAGGTAGAGATAAAAAGAAATAAAAACAAGTTAAGTTTTATTTAAAAATCTCACCACCAAACTGCTATAATAAATCACCAATTCCTTCTATTAAAATATTAATACCTAAAAAATATAGGATTTCACAGCTGGAATCATCACTTTTTTCATTTGCGCGCTCGTTGTGCCTGCGAAGTGTTAAATTAGTCGGATGAACTAAAGTTGCTAATTTGATTATGCTGCTTGGGTTCGCTCCATGATGAACTCGTAGAGCTGTTACTCTCTCCACGCCTTTGAGAGTGAAGCTGGTTGGATTGTCTGATTGGAGACCAGCCACGTTCATGTTGCGAAGCTTTCTGAGACTTCGCCAACTTTTGGCGCAGGCGTTCGGTTTCTGCTGCTATGACTTCAAAACGTTGCTTGTTGCATTTAGCCTAGTCTAGCAAGCTTTGCATGGTATCTTTGTTTGATGCTGGTGGCAAAAATGGAGTTAATGGATCAAAATTTAGGGTTTGTCGCATGGGGGGTATCGTCTGGGTTAATAATATCTCCCGTCGCGGCGATATCAACTTCATTAGTTGGAAGATCAATCACTGGGTTTGCCGTAGATGAATTTTGAATATTTCCATAGACAGCACCAATTGTGATCAGTGGTTCTACAACATTCTTTTTTATCCAAACAGTTCTTTATTCAATCCTTACTTCGATACCTGAAACAGGAAACACTCCGATGGGGGGTGTCGGAATTAGCACTCCAATGAATAAGTTAGATATGCGAGGAAAGGTAAAAATTTAGTTTAGAGAGAGAGTTTCGTGGGTTTATCATGCATACCTTCCTACTTTGCCTTCATTTCCTTATATAGACATTTGGTGTAAATTTTTTTTTACTTGATTTCTCTCTTTCATCACAACTTTAATGTTAGGGTTCAGTTTCCTACTACACCTTTGAAAAGGGAGATCCGGTGCCGACTTTATCCCCTCGATGCAAATACTTGTCATTTATACAGGCAGCTCTTGATTAGCATTCCCATTAGTCGGCGGCCTTGTGATTGGCGTTGGGCTCATCAAACCTACTGGGCTTGAACAATTTTGGGCTTTATTATTGATGGGCCCTAGCATTTTGTTTTCTAATTGCCTTGATGATTTACTCGACTCACAGAATAGTTAATCTCAAATTCAATTTTGCCCAGAAAATCACCCGAAATTAAAACCCTCCATTGTTTCTTACTTCTTCTATTATTACACTCTATTGTCCTCTATTGTTTGCCATAAAATCCTCTGATATTTTTTTATTGTTCACTCTCTAGCTTTGTATAAGTTCATACTCTATTACTTCTACCATTTTTCGATTCGAACCCACCATCATTCTTGATTTTTGTGATAGATGATTTGCAAATTAATGGAAGTTCAGATTCAGATAAGAATATAACTATTTACAATCAATACAACTGTCACGCCCCATTTTTTATTACCCGGTTAATTTTTAACAAATCTATCATTATAGTCCATTTTTATTAATACAATATGGAAACGAAATCCACTAACATCCATAAATACAAAAAGGTTCCCTTTATCGTATATACAAATTTAAATGTAACATGAATTACAATTAATAAATTGCCCGTAGGCTTACACTATTACATAAAAGAGAAAGGGTTCAACCCTTTTTACAATGGCATTCCACCAATAGGCCCCGTGGTCAACAGATAAGAAGATCCTCGATCTTGAGCCACTTCTCAACATACACTTGGAAAAAAAATTAGCAACGTAGGATGAACATAAAGTCTAGTAGGGATTCCAACATGATCCTAAACAATAACAACGTACAGATAACTATGATCATGAATACTTCATATCATACTATATACATAACGTGACAGTTTATAATCAAAGTATACTTATATAAGTATTTTTTCCCAAAATCATTTAGTTTATTCAATGTAACAACCTATTTTGAGTGACCGCTCAAGCGGTCAATTGGTCACTCGAGCGGTAAAGTAGAGTTTCTAGTATCTTGCTCATTTGTAAGCGAGACCGCTCGAGTGATAGAGTGGTCGCTGGAGCGAATATGTCAAACTTTCAATAGTTTCATTGTAGTTTCTTAGACCTCACGTTTACTACTCGAGCGATGGATAGTTCGCTCGAGCGGTCTACTTGCAATTGGTGCATCACTCGAGCAATAAACAGTTCGCTCAAGCAGTCTGTTCGAGACAACAGTATTAAATTTCAATCCAAAAACTTTTTGGATTCACTTTTCACACTCCTCTTTCTAAACCCCTTTTTTCGAAAACCTAGCTTCTAAACACTAGGGGTGTGTTTGGTTTGCTTTTGAGAGAGTGATTTTCAAAAAAAAAATTGGAGAGAGAGTTTAGAAATTTTTTTGGTTTGTTTGGTTATATATTTTGAAATTAGTTTGGGAGTTTGAGATGATTTGATATTTTGTTGTAATTAAGTAGATACGTGTGAGAGAAAAAGTGATTGAGAAAGAGAGAGAAGAGAGAAAAAGTGATTGATTGATATGTAAGAGAGAGAGAGAAAGTGATTTTGGAAATTTTTTTAAAAAAACCACAAACCAAACAAAATTTTGGAAAAAAATTTCAAAAACAACTCTCCCAAAAGTAAACCAAATAAGCCCTAGATTTCATCTATTTTTAGTTAGAATCCATCCTTACTCCTTCATCAAAGTTGTTTATCTCATCAAGGGCTATATTTTGAACCGATTGGATCTTGCTATTGTAGAGGTTCATCTTTTGGGTTTTCATCTCTCTCTCACAACTCTTGAGGTATGAATATCTTTATCCTTGTATGTCCATATTTTGGTTTAAATGTGTGTAAATTTTATGGTATGGGTGTATGATTTGGAATGGGTGATATATATATATGTATATAATGGTAATAATGAGTTTTGCTTAAAATTGGTGAAAGATTTGAGTATTTACTAATGAAAAATAATGTAAAATGAAAAGAAAAGCCCTAACATTATTGGGAAACCCTAGGTGTTGTTCATGGACCATGATTGATAATGGAAGAGAAATGAATGGGTAAATTGGGAGGGCTTTAGGATACTTCGTGTTGCGGTAAAACAATTAGTTTTGGAATGTTGCTTGTTGTGTGCTATGTCTTTACCCGTGTAGGAAAAATTAAGGTGTCCACTAGTTCGGTCGTGTGAGGACGACAAATGTGGGGATGTTTGAGGTGTCCACATGCTCGGTTGTGTGAGGACGACAAACGTGGAGGAATTGAGGTGCCCACTAGCCATCCATGTAAGGACGAAGAAATGTGGAATTCAATATAAGGGTGTGCCTGGTTCTATAAAATTTGAAACTTAGTATCCATGGACATTAGTTATGATCATGCATATTTTAAATCAAATGTTTATATACTTGGTTAAATATATTTTTTACTAGGCCATAGCTCATTCTTATCTAACAACATTTCAAGATTTGGTGAACCGCAACCACATCAATAAAGAAGGAGATGACCAACCTTTAAATTTTAGAATTTTGTGATCTTTTGAAGTTGTAATCTAACTATTGAACTTTTATATTGTTCTCTTTTGTCGTACTTGCCCTTTTGTTTACGATGGCCACGTTTATAAATTATGAACCCAGGGGATAATAGCTTTGTTTTCTCTAACTTATTGAACTGCGAGTTGTTAACATGTAATTTGTAACTTGTAATCTATCGTTCAATGAGAAAGAGAAGTTATTGGGATTGATCTTGTAATTGTTTGAGTATATGGTGCATGTTTATAGTTGATGTCAAATTGGATTTACTTTGGGGATGTTACATTCAACAACACAAAAGATTCATTTTTCTTTCTCATTTCCCATTTTAAAAATATCACATAACAACTGATTTTCGTTGAAAATATGTTCACAAAACCCGATTACTTTTCATTGTTTACACCCAATACATGACATCCATTCACTTCTAATACATTCATCACATTCCCTGGCCTTAAGCCCATGGTAAAGAAACACTTTCAATAACTCGTCCAATACGCCTAGCTACATACACATGCATTCTAACATGAATATGAAAATATTACGGGTGCAATGACTATTATATTATCACATAAGACAACCTAGCCTTAACTAATCATGACCATTACCACGTATGATATACACGGATACACCGAGACATAATGAGAAACGAAACAATGCTCTACTTGCCTTAAACATGGTAAGTTAAGGATATACCTTTCCAAAATGAAATGCCAATTTACCAGACACAAGTTGGAAGGTAGTGGTACCTCTGCCAATTTACCAAACACTGGCTGGAAGGTAATGGTACCTTTGCCAATTTCTCCAAGCGCTAGCTGGACGGTAATGATACCTCTCATTCTAAACGCATGTACATTACCAACCATCACAATAGGCTAAACATATAAAAAATACAAGTGTAATACATACACATAATCTACTCAATACAACAATGTCATTCTCTGCCGATGACCAAGGACAAAATCTCTAAATGCAAGCATTTAACATAAGTTAATACAATAAACCAATTCTCATGAGGTACTAAGCCCAACAACCACTATAACATATAAATCATACTTTTTATGCAATAAAAATATACCACATGTCTATTTATAAAAGAAGTATTGAATAGAAGTAAAGAAATCCCTATATCTAGTAAGAAGAGAAGAAATCCCGAAAATCCAACTTCGAGGAAAACATGATCCGCTCAGATTACTTGAAAGCTTTTTTCGTACTCTATGTTTTGGTATATGAAACTAGGGTGAGATATTAAGTAAAAGGAGATGAAATCCAAGCTTGAAAGCTTGGGACTTTTGGAAATAGAGGAAGGGAAGAGAGAGAGAGAGAGAGAGAGAGAGAGAGAGAGAGAGAGAGAGAGAGAGAGAGAGAGAGAGAATGATCTAAATTTGACCAAAAAATGACTTTTTAAAATGCTAATCCCAAACGGACCGTTCGAGCGATAAAACTTACGCTTGAGCTTCAGAGACACAAGACCGATTGAGCGAAAAAATCTTTGCTCGAGCGCAGAACATGAACTCTCAAAAGTTCAATATACAGACAAAAGTACTGGAAGACCCAAAAGATAGGTTGAGCGAGCAATCCATCGCTCGAGCGCCAAAATTTTTTTCTTCTAGAACACTACAACAATGATGAAAATGTGAGTTTTATATGCAAAAGTTATTTTTTTAATTTTATTTTTTTTTATATGTAGAAGGCTTTGGTGTGTACCATGAAAATGATTTTTTTTTTTTTGTTGAACATCCCATAAAAACGATTTAGAGGTGTGAAAATGTGGTGTGTGGAAATATGTTTTTGTGTGGTGTATGTGCAAATTATGGGTTAGGGCTATAATGGGAACATTTCGTGTGTAAAATAAGAATAATAACATATAATGAAATCCATAAGTGTGTGAACTGAGATATGATGTGTACAAAGACTAAATAGTATATGGAAATAGAATTTCCCCTTTTCCTCTGGAGTTTATATTTTATGTACTATCTTCTTTTTATTTATTTTTATTTCTTTGTAACCATTTTATTCCATTTATAAATGCATTGCTTTTTATTTATATTTATGAATTGTTTTATTTGTTTATATTCATTATTTAAAAATGTATAAGAAAATACGGATGGTCTGTTGGTTCAGTGGTAAGGAATTTGTCCATCTCGCTCAATGTTTGGGTTCAAGTCTCTCCTATAGTGGATTACTAGGGTTACATTTACTTCTTAATGCCCAAAGTACACTAGAACATTAGCTTTGGCTTCGATGTAGGTATGGTATTGGTTTTGGCAGATGTCTATGAGTATTAATGGGCAATATTCTTTGGCGGATGTGTGGAGTAGCATATCTGCACATCTATTTTTCTTACCCAAAAAAAAAAAAAAAAAATTATAAGAAAATTGTGATTGTAAAATACTTATACAAAAGTATAATTAAATAATTGTAAAAGTTACGACGAACAAAAGGGGGAGGAAAACATAAAGAATAAGAAAGAAATGGAAAAGAATTTGGTAGCTCCATGGGGAAGTGTTTGGGTGTCTAAGGTGCATACCATATATATTTGTATAAGTTCTTACAAATATATATAAGTATCTCATAAAATCGCATAAGTTCTTATAAATATATGTAAGTTGTAATTTTAAAATTTTTATAGATTAACTTATATATGTTTGTGAAAACTTATGTAATTTTATGAGATAACTTACGTATATTTGTAAAACTTACGCAAGTACATATGATATGCACTTGCACATTTAAGAATTACCTAACTCTATCAATAAATCTAGCAAAATGTTACTCCACCGTAAGTAAACATATATATATATATATATTTAGTTACGTAAGTATTTTTTTTCCATGTTGTTTTAAAAAGTCACTATCTTAGTTGATTTTTTAAATTTTTATGAAAATACGTGGCCAGAGAGATTGAGAAGGGGTGACTGGAGCTAGGAAGGAGATGGCCGGAGTTGGGCAATTGGCTGGACTTAGACAGTTGGCTGGGAACAGTGTTGTTGGTTGGATTAGGGTTGCCATTTTGATCATTTAGGCCAAGTTTGGCAACTCAAAAAATAATTTATCTTTTTATCTTTTTTCCATCACATCACCTCTCTACTTTTTTGCACATCTTTTCGTAAAAAGACAAAAAATACACTTATTTAGGTCATTTCAAACAACTCTTTAGCTAGGAGATAAAATTGCATTAAAAAAATAAATAAAAAAATAAAATATTTAACTTAATTTTTGAAGTGCATTTAGAGTTATCCAACCCCTATGGAATAGGCTGGAATTATTGGTTTTTTTAATAATTTTTTAACTTTTAGGAATATCACTATTTAACTTAAAAGTAAAAAAATTATTAAAAAAGTAAAAATTTAACAAATTATACGGAAAAAAAAAAAAATCATTTTTCTCTATACTTTTTAGATATATTTTTGTAAAATATTAAAAAGTCAATCCAAATATATTAATTTTTTTATCTTATATTTTAATTAAAAAATTACTAAAATAGCTTGTTTTTACACGAGACTAGGCCTCGTTTGGGAATATGTTTTTTAGTAACTTTTTAATTTTTTGGTTAAAATATGAGGTAAAAAAAACTAGTATATTTTAAATGACTTTTTAATTTTTTAGAAAAAGATATGCAAAAACTAAAGAAAAAAAGAAAATCTTTGACTTTTTTATATAGGTTACAGGCTTTTTGATTTTTTTTAATAACTTTTTTATTTTTAGGCTAAAACTGTTGTATACCAAACGAGACCTTAGGAACAAATTATTTTAATAACTTTTTGACTTTTTATAAAAAGATTTACAGAAAAATAGAGAGAAAGATATGAGAACTTATAATAATTTTTTAATTTTTTAACTAAAATATATAATTGCCAAACGAAACCTAAATGTTCCTAAACGAGGACAGACCTTTTTGGCTTACTACGGGTTCGTTTGAGAAGTGAGTTGACTTTTTAACTTTTTAACTATTTTAACCTGAGGCTAAAATGTCTCGTTGGAAAAGAGTTTTTTGACTTTTTAAATTTTTTGTGAGAAAAAGAATGTAATGGTTATGACTTAGATGTGATATTTTGTCTTATTAAGCTAAAAAAATATATTTGATCTTTTTGTAATTAAAATAATTTTAAACCCAACCCAACCCATCTTCCCAAATAGAGTTACATATCCACTCTAAGGCCCCGTTTGGTAGAGTTTTGGGAAAGTGATTATAACTTAGCTTATGGTTTATAGTTGTGAACATAAGTTGATTTTTGACTTATAAATTAAGTTTCTCCTCCCCACTAAAACAATAAGTTAATTTTTGACTTACAAAAAGTTATAAACTGTATTGTTAAATTGAATAAAATACATCAAAATACTTTAAATTAAGCTAAAAATTAAAATAAACTGGAAATAAACCCTACCAAAATCCAACTCGAGGCCGGACTGACCTGGTCCATGCCCATCTATAGAGCAAAAGGGTTATCCGGTCGGACTCTCGGACAAGTAATGACCCGACCCCACCCTCGTGACTCACCGCGTTTTTTTCTCTCTCCTCCCAAGTCCCGACGGCGTTTACCGGTCTTCTCTCAGTCTTACACTCCCACCTCTCTCTCTCTCTCTCTCTCTCTCAATTCGTCTCCATTTGGTCTCTCCTCAACCCCCAAAACGCCCAAACAAAATCGCAGTGGAGAGAGAAACAGTGAGAGAGAGAGAGAAAGTAATCACTCGAATTTTCTCATCTTCACCAGCTTTTGTCCTTCAAATCCACACTGAGAGAGAGAGAGAGAGAGAGAGAGAGAGTAGAGGGAGGAAAAACTCGAATGTGCTCAACTTTTCTGGTTTTCTGATGAATAGTTAGTCAGGGGCTTAGATGGGTCGAGCTCTCAATGCATCACATACCTCAATTCTTCGGCCGTAGTAGCCAGAAACGCAAGGAGGACATGGGTTCTTCAAAGCACAAAGCAAGTGGTCCGAAGCTCGATCGTCGATTGGCCAAGAAGAACATAGACTACGACCCGACGACCTCGCCCTCCTCGTCTTTTTTGGCGACTTCACCTCTTCGAACTCGATCGCTGGATTTATCCCCTTATGGTGATAGAACTAGCTTCAGGGTTCACGGAATTGAAGGCGAATTCGATATTATTTGCCAGACTTTAGGGCTTTCCGGTCCAGATGACTTTGCGATTCCCACAGCAGCTTGGGAGGCGAGGAAGGCTCGTTCATCGTCAGATCTTCTTCCTAGGTCTCGGTTACGGCGGTTGGACAGTCCCAAAGTCGATACAGTCCAAACCCTAGTGGAGGATGATGGATTACCTGATGGGTTTACACAATTCGAGCCTGCTATGGTTCGTGAATTGTCAGATAGGTTAGGAAACAGTGTTAGGGTTGGGGATTTTAGTGGGAATCAGAACTTTTCGCCTCCGATTGTTATCGATTCTTCTCGGTATGGCGGCGGAGGAATTAAGGGCATTAGACCACCTGTTCTTGCTCCTCCGCCGGGAATTTCAGTACCAGTCATTGACAATACGTGCTCAACATGGGATATTTTCAAGTCTTTTGCTCCGGATGGTGATTTAGGTTCGTCCTCTTCTGCAAGAGGGTTCCTTTCTTCTGATGATGAAGAGGATGAAGATATTGTGAAGCGAGAGGAGGTAAATGTTGTAAGGATGGTAGAGACTGCGGTTCTTTCTGAGTCGGGATCGTTCACACCGACTTCGAATGATGATGATTCTTCTAGTACCACCACGTCGAACATCTCGCCAAATGGTGGATTTAGACGCATTAACCCGTCTTGGCAAAAGGGTGACCTTCTGGGTAGTGGGTCGTTTGGATCAGTATATGAAGGCATCGATGAGTAAGTTTTATTCAAATTTTTTTAAAAAAAATGATTTTGGACTAGTTCCATGAAACCATAGCATTGTCTACGCGTAGTCTCAACCAATGAAAAATTGCAACAAACATAAACCTAACAGAGGTGAACAAACGGCCTTGTTTGGAAGCTAACTATTTTAGGCCTTGTTTGGGAATCCTCCATTTTAGCCAAAAAGTCAAAAAGTTACTAAATTAGCCAAAAAGTCAACAACTCATACCAAAAAATCAAATATTCTCTTTTCTCTCTACTTTTTGCACATCTTTTCGTAAAAAGCCAAAAAGTCATCCCAAACATACTAGTTTTTTTTAACTCATATTTTAGCCAAATAGCCAAAAAGTTACTAAATTAGCTTGTTCCCAAACGAGGCCTTAGTTAGCTATTTGACATTTGGACTTATTTTAAATCTGATTAAAATAATTATGTTTAAGAAGTTGGTTGAATTTTTTTTTTAGTTAATTTGATGGCTGTGAGAGAAAAAATAAAATGATTATAGGTTGTATGTGATATTTTATTTTATTAACTATTTTAATTTATTTTGGGTTTGTTTGGGATGTGGGGTGTATTTTTAACTTTTTGACTATTTTGTCCTCAGGCTAAAAACTCGGGAGTTTCTATTGAGATAGGTTTTTTGTTTTTTTTTTGATTTTTGTGAGAGAAAAAATGAAATGACTTTGGTTTGGATGTGATATTTTGTCGGCCTCGTTTGGGAACATGTTATTTTAGTAACTTTTTAATTTTTTACGAAAAGATGTGCAGAAAAGTAGAGAGGGTGATGTGACAATATATAGTAATTTTTTGACTTTTTGGCTAAAAAAAGCCTATTTTGGAGTGTTTTGAGAAGATGGTTAAAAGTTATTTTTTTGACTTTTTTTAAACTTTTTGTGAGCAAGGGAAGTGGGTTAAAAGCTGAGAAACTGAGAAGTGGCTTTTAACCTACTTCCCAAAATAGACCTTTGTCTTTTTGTGACTATTTTAGCCAAAAAAATCCAATTTTAACTTTTGCTAAATGGAAGCCGTCTTTTAGTAGGTTATTTTAACCCAATCTTCTTTCCAAACACTTCCAACATGTTACACTAGTAAAAATTTTCACTACGTGATTGGTTAGGAGCACCGGTGTTTGGCAAAAGTTTTTTTGGTTTTTTGGTTAAAATTCACAAAATAACAAAATAGGCTAAAATAGTCAATAAGACAAAAATGTTATATCAAATCCATAAATATCACATTGCATTACAAAAAAATCTAACTATCTTTCCAAACACAAAAATTTTAACCTACTAATAACCTTCTAAAATAACAACTTTCCAAACACCCATGCCTACTTGTGAACTTGGGCTTTGCATAGATCTCTTTCTCCTTGGGGGTAATTATTGGATGGTCTTGATGTACATGTATTTTTCATGTGATATTCCCAACCAATGACATACCAAAAATCTTTACGGGTGGAACAATGGTGACCTGCCATGTTCTCTGGTTTGTATTGCGGTTTTCATTGACTGGGTACATCATATAGGCAATGCCACGTGATACTTGCACTATTCAACAATTTTCCTCTGTTTAGAGTCTTTATTTTAAATTCTATACGAGACAACTTTTAGAAGGAACATAAGAAGAATAAACCATTCATAGTACCTTTCTATACCAGCTCATCCTCCACTGTCCACAATCTCAATGTCCTGCGAAATCCAAAGAAAGCCTCAACAAACCCCCCTTTCCAAATCCTAAAAGGGTCCTCGAAACACTCCCTTCCAAAGGGAGTGGTAGATATATAGGAGTTCAGACCTATTAGTATTTAGTTTATTGGGTAGAACATATAAAATCTTGGTAAAATTACTTTCCTCAAGGTTGAAGAGCAAGGTGGAAAATCTGGTTTCCAAGTTGCAAAATGATGTTGTGAGGGAAACATGATTCTTGTGCAATGTTGATAGCGAATGAGGGCCTGCCCTCTAGGTAGAGTGAGGAGCTAGGACATATCTACAAGTTAGAAAATGAAAAGCGTATCTAGGTATTAGTGGAGGGATGGGTTCTGGCTTATATTTTTGGGATGTGTATTGTTGTGTTTTGAGGTGGTTTCAAGACTTGGGGTTGATTTAGGCAAGTTGGAGTTGATACCTGTTGTAAGCTGTGGTCTCATGGATAGTACCTTGGTTCCAATAGCCAATACTGTTTCAGATTTAATTTTAGAGTGATTTCAGCTTCAGCAAATGAAGTGAAAGTGTCAGTTTTTATCTAATATTAGGCATTTAATCCTAACAAGCATGCTTTCTAGTTTGCTCAATTCTTTTTATTTATTTATTTTATAGATTGATTAGTTTGCTCAATTCTTAATACACTCTTTAAAGTATTTAGCCATCATTGGATTGTTTTGGCGACCTACTAAAATAGCCAAAAAGTCACTACCAAAAAGTCAAATTTTCTCTTTACTTTTCTGCACGTCTTTTTGTAAAAAGTCAACAAGTCAACTAAAATAGCTAATTCCGTTGGAAAAGGGTTTTTTTTTATGGGGAAATTGGGAAGAGGATAGGAAATTGGTTGATGGGGAGACTGCATGTACCCTGGTTCACTTGGGAGGTTTGTGCTTTAGAAGGCTTGTCAAGATCAGTTAGGTTTATTGGGAACATGGTTGTGGTCCTTGTGGAGGTGCACGTTGGAGAGGAGCTTTTAATGCCTTATATGGGTGGGTTTGTGTGATTTGACCCCTTTGGAGGTGCATTTCTTGGATTCACATATTGGAAACTCTGGAGGCTGTTCCGTTGCCAAGGAAAAGCACCATTATCTTTTTATTTTTTCATTGTATCTTTTTGACCTCCTGGTTTTGTTTCTTGACTTATTCCACACCCTGATTATGTTTCACTCAGTTCTGTCTATTTCTAGATTTTTTCTTTCTTTCTATAAACAAGAAAAAAGTGGAAGAACAATTTCACAGATATTGTATGTTTGTTGCCTAATTTTATCCTTTTTGGAGTCCTTACTTTTCTATTCTTGCAAATTTCTAAATTCTTTCTGTACTTTGCAAACACAAATGCTTTTCACTAGTCCTATGTGCACTTGTTGAACCTTACTATTTTTTTGTGTTTTCTTGCAGTGGTGGTTTCTTTTTTGCTGTGAAGGAAGTTTCTTTGCTTGATCAAGGAGACCAGGGAAGGCAAAGTATTTACCAACTTGAACAGGTGATAAAATCTTAAGCTTTGTGTTGGTGGATGTTCTTGATATGTTTCCCCCTAATATTGATATTATGGTTTTTTGATAATAGATTCCTGTCGAGGTTCTTGTGCTCATCCCCAGTGTTCTGTTTTCTAATGTTTTTGTTCAGGAAATTGCTCTTCTAAGTCAGTTTCAACATGAGAACATAGTTCAATACTATGGCACTGATAAGGTACTGCTTTCTTGCTTTTCATACTGGCTTGTGGTTGTTGGTCTCTCAGATTTTTCTTGTTCATCTCTGTGCCTGAGGGTCAGGGTTTTAAGCGGAGTAATTGCATTGAAATAGTAACAGGTGACGTGTGACAAATTTCTGTGGGCTGCTGTCTCTTCTTAAACTTAAAACTGAGGGTATTGACCATGACATGTGCAAGGTAGAGGCAAGTTTATAGTGTTCGTCCATCTCAAATGGGATTCAGGACAGTGGGAGATATAATACTAAAACTTTGAAATGAGAAGGAAATAATGTACTGTAATAATTTGTATATACAATTTTAGGGCTAATTACCAACTAGTCCCATTAATGCTGTGTTTGGTTGGGGGATTTGAGGAGGGAAATAGAAAAGGTAGGTGAAATGTGAATAAAACATACTTATATTTTACCTAGTTTCACACACCTTTTCCTTTTCCCTTTTCAAATCCCTCTCCAAATCCCCCAACCAAACACAGCGTAAGTATACTTAAATACCATTAAATCCTATTGACTTTTTAAATGGGAGCTTCTATTTACACACCCAAAATACCCTTTCTACACATCTCCCCCTCACACACTTTTTACACACCCCTTCATTAAGTGTGTGTGGAGAGGGGGTTTGATGTGTGTGAATAGAAGCCCCCTTTTTAAATGCACTAATAATCATACATTACCTATGTTGCCCTTATTAAATTAATAAATTCTAATCTATCAAGTTCTTTCATATTCATCTCTCTCTCTCTCTCTCTCTCTCTCTCTCCACTATTTCCCCAAAAGCTTCACACAGCCATTGTCATTGCCATGGCCACCGTCGCCATCCACCACCACCATTGCTGTCGCCATCCACCACCACTGTCATCGTTTGGCCACCGCCACTGTTCACCAACTATCACCATCGCCAATCTATACACCACCACCACCATCGTAGATCCACCACCGTCGTTGCCTGTCCACCTCCACCATTGCAGATCTACACTTCACCGTTCGTTGCAGATCTTTAATTCGCTGTCGCCAATCTACACTTTACCATCTCCGATCACCTTCCACCATCACCGATCTACACAACCACCACTTCCTCTGTTGCTCCTACCATCCCCTTTACAATTATTATCATTGTTAGCCACCATTTTCTGGTGACCTCATATAGATCTACACCGATCTAGTTGTTTACGTGGTGAAATCGACTCTAAACGACTCTAAACAATGGTGATTCTCCAGATCTAGTCCCTTTTTCTCTCACTCTCTCTCTTTGTGGTAAATTTATTAATCTCTCATTTTTTCATTTTGTTTTTTCTGTGTGTGTGGAAAGGAGGGTGGGTTCTTGTAAGTGAGCATGAGTAAAAGTGAGTGAATCAAATTTGTCGTTTATAATTTTTTTACAAATCGATTTGCAATAAATTTGTCATTGAACTTGTTTTTGATTAGTTCATTAGATTAGTCTCTGTTACTTCCTTTGTGTATATGTCTATGTGTGGTTATATTTTTGTGAGTGAATAAGTATGTAAGTAAATGACAGTAAGTGGGTGTGGGTGAGGGTGAGGGTGAGGGTGTGGGTGTGGGTGTGGGTGTGGGTGTGAGTGTGAGAATGAATGATTGAGTGTTGGAGGTGGTGGTAGTAGTGATATGGTGGTGATAGATGTAATCTTTGTTGAAAAAAAGCCAAAAAAACGTTGCTGGAAACTATCACCGGAGGTGATCATTGGTGGCTGGAGGTGGTTGCTGGTAGGGGAGGAGGTAGTCATAATAGTGTTGATAATGGGGATGAAAAAGGTGAAGGAAAGGTATTTTAGGGATATGGATAAGTGAAAAAAGGAATAGGACTTATAGGTAAATAAGTCTGAACAATAGGATCAGCCCATAAGTGCCCCATAATTATTCAAGGGCAGTGAATTTATTGTTGTTTTCAGTCATTCTTGGTCCAAGAGTTAATTTTATATTTTCAAATTTTGATTACCATTGAAGATCAATTGCTTAAGTAGCTGTAGATTGTGTATGCATTATCTTTATTGATGAGCTTCGAGGATGGCATAGGTGCAATACAACTTTCAAATATTGTGGATACTGTATATGGAATTTGAATAGTGGCTTGCTAAAATAAAAGGATCATATATTTATTTACTCTATTTGGAATTTGAATAGTGGCTTGCCAAAATAAACGGGTCATATATTTATTACTCTTTTCCCCCGTCGTAGTTGTCTTTCTTTGTTTCCTTGAACTGTATTTGAGATTGCATTCTACCAAATTTAGCCCTTCATTCAATTCTTTTGTTGTAGGAAATGGAGATAGCAGATATTTGGAATGGAGTTAAGTTGAAGAGGGTTTTAATTTTAAACAACTCGTTTATAAAATACATGTAGAAGTTTGAGATATGCCTTTTACACATTTTTCTGTCATGAGAAATAATTATTACTACTTTGTAAATTATTCAAGGCAACAAACATACTAGCACATCTATTCAATGTAGGTAGTGTCAATCACATACAGCTGTATCCTTATCTCATTTGATCTTTCGCATGGAGTTGCAGCTACCTGTTTATTCATCGTGCTGCCTCATTTGGTCTTTTGCATAGGCTTTTGGCCTTGTTGTTTGAATAGTGGTTTGCCCCTTGGGACTTTAGATCTCTGCTTGATACATCGTTGAGAGCCGTGTTTTAAAAAGTGCGCTTAGGCATGCGTCTAAGCTCGAGGCACAGTGAGGCACAGCCTTGTGCGTCAAACAGATTGAGGCGAGGCAAGGAATGGAAGGCGCATGAAAGGTGTTGAGGCGAGGGCTTTATTCTAAGGTGCAAGGCGTGGGCTTTATTCTCCTTGTGTATTTTTTTACTCAAACTGTTGATTAAGCAATTTTTCTGTGTGTATACCCACAGGGAATTAAAACCCTTCAATATAAAAGGCCAAATGTGATCAGAAAGTGATAAAAAAAAAAAAACCTAGGTGGAGATCGATTAAAAAAATCGATCGACATCGCGCGGAAAAGAGAAAGATCAACATGTGTCTTCTTCAGGTTCTTCTTCTTCTTCGCTGTGTTCTCCTTCTTCGCTGGTCCTGGTTCTCTCTCGCACTCTTTTTTTCTTTCTTTCTTTTTCTGCTACAGCCACTGTTCCCCCTTTCTTTCGCTAGGTTGTCCTTCTTTGCTGGTCCTGGCTCTCTCTCTGCCTCTTTTTTTCTTTCTTTCTTTTTATGCTTGTGCATGCAAAAAGGTGGATTTTTATTAACCTTTTCTTCTTTTGTTAGATAATATACTTGTGGTTTTTAAAAGATTGAATGTTATATTTAAAGATTATTTGCCTGGTTTTAAAATGTTATGTTTATGTTGAAAACTTTGCTTATTTTAAAATTTTGCTTATATTCTACAACTTGCGCCTAGCTTTGGTGAGGCACACATGTCGCCTTGCGCCTCATGCTTAGGCTATAGGAGACTATTGCCTCAGTGTGCCTAGAGCTTTTTAAAACACAGGTTGAGAGGATTTGGCTGTAGTGAGAAAGCCAAGACTATTATGGTATGGCTATGGAGGCTACCACATGGCTGTTTGGTTCAAAAGGAATTCCAGAACTTCCACAGGTGTGCAATCAAGCAACTATGATCTGTAGGATATGGTTCTCTTATTTTTTATTTGGTTGCTAAAGCTCTTAGAGGGACGCCATTGAATGTCATTATCAGCAACTGGAGAGGTGTGACATCCTCTAATCCTCGAAGGCAACATGTTGGCTCCAACCTCGTGGTAGAATTATAATCAATTCCATTGCTGTTCTCCTGGGGACCCAGGTCAGATTAGCATTGTAGGTATATTTGATCAGCTGTTTTCTTTTAACCAGATGGCTATGGCCCTATGGGTTCATTATTCGATTTGTCTCTCTTGGAAGATGTTGGGCTTCTTATACTGGTCTTAGGAATTGTTTGATTAAGGACAATGCATAGGTCGTTGTGGGATGGGTTCAGTCCTTGGGATCATGGTGACACAGTTACTTCATGTCATAGATCTTTGAGATTCTCATTGCTTTATAAGCTAAGATCAGATGGATTCCTAGATTCACCAACAACCTAGCTGATTTCTTTGCTAACGAGGGATTATTCATTATGACTATTGGTAGGGGGCCTCTTCATCCCCTGTGATCTTTCATTGTGGTTTTTGTGGTGTGGGTTGGAGGGCTTGTGTTTGCATGGCCTCTTGGGTTTTCTGTGGGCTGTTAGAATGCTGGATTTTAATTTTCCTGGGGCTAAAAGAATTCCTCGTCTTCCTGTTTGTTGCATTAATAAAATTTCATTTTCTTATAAAAAGAACATATGGCCATGAGCATATGTCTAGTCTCTGTGGAGTTAATATGTGGCACTCGTGCCAGTGTTTGCAGGTCAGTTTCACGTATATGAAATCAATGTTACATTGAGTTTGTGAGGTAAGCTGGGTGAGTCCGTTACCTGATGCCTTGCTTCGATTTTCAAGATTTATATTAACGACGACATTTTTGCTAGTTGCTACGTTTTCCATAGATCTTTGTTTTCAAATATTATCCCTAGCAAATTTTAGATAACAAATACATATTTGTCTTTCTCTTGCAACTAATGGATATCAGCTTCTAAATTTTATCTTGTACAAAATGGTCATTGCAGGATGAATCAAAACTCTATATCTTTCTTCAGTTGGTAACCAAAGGTTCCCTTTTAAAACTCTATCAGAAGTATGAGCTTCGAGATTCCCAGGTCTCCTCTTACACAAGGCAGATTTTGCATGGTTTGAAATATCTTCATGAGAAAAATGTGGTTCACAGGTGATACAACTGAGCTTAACATGTAATTCTTTAATTTTGTAAATTATATGTTCTTAAGATTTTCTGTTTTTTCTTTGGTTGTTTTGATCTCCTCTTATAAAATATATTGCAGTGTTTCATAGTCCAATTTTGTGGTCTACCATTCGCATGACATTTATGAGCTTTCCTTTCCCTTGGGGAAAATCGGTTCTTTTTTTAGAATTATATTATTCTGTATGATTTGGATCATGACAATAAGAAAAGGGGCAGCAGAGAATGGGACACAATTGTGTAATGAGGGTGTTTTCCATGCAATTGGAGAGGCATGTGTAGGTGATTTGGCGGTTGACAAAGGGATGTCAGAGAAAAGACATGTATAGTGGGCTCATTTCAAAATGAGAGGGGACGACTTGTAGCTTTCAGCTTCTACAAAACACACTGAAAATGAGTTGTTTCAAAACCTATTAGTAATATCTGACAAATTCCATTTCTACTCTCCTCTTTTTGTCACAAGAAAATGTTTGAGAACAAAGAAAAATATTACATTTATTAGAAAATTTGAGAAACTAGAAAGGAGTAGATTATTAATTCACTTTTTTTTCTTTTTCTTTTTCTTTTTTTCCCCCTTTGTTATTGCAAAGTACTTTTTTTGTTATTAAAAAATAAAATGAAATTTTCACTAATATATATATATATATTTCATTTATACTGCTACTAGAATTCTCCATTTTTAAAGTGTTTCTTTTTTTTTTTTTGGTTTTGTTTTTTTTGTTTTTTGTTTTGGGTGCAATGAACAACCTCCTTCCCCAATTGGAATGTTCAGTTATTTAATTATTGAGAATGTATTAACATTATATAGGTTTTAGTTTTTGCTTCCAAACATTTGCACATATTTCCAAATTATTTTATCATTTTCTTTTATGTTTTTGTTTCTAATCTAATTGAATCAATATACCGAAACAAAATTTTGATCCTTGCTTCTTATCCATTGTGTAGTGGTTAGGGTGTTATGGACATCAATTTTGTGCGTGCTCGAATTAGTGTGGGTATTTTGTTGGAATGGTGAAAGATCTACTCCATTTATGGAAGGAGATAGAGTAGGGAGGAGGAAGAAGGCCTAATTGTTAGCTTTGTTGGCTCTCATGTGGATTATTTGGTGAGAAATCTATGCATAGTCATTCTAGGTCCACCCATTTTGGAGATAGTTATAAAATTGATAGAACCGAAATGGTTGAAACACCAAATAGATGAAGACACAATGGCCTGGTTAAATTAGGAGTTAGTTTAAATTAGTGACCTAATTTTAAGTCGAAAATAATTTTTGTTTTGTTTATTTCTTTTGTTTTGTTTTTCTTTTTTCTACAATGGGGCCCTACCCTCACCACTCCATGGGGATGGTCTACAGGGTTCATATCTACTCTTACTACAGGACGCTTACCCTACACCGATAAAACTAATCCATGATTTTTGCTATTGTTAACACCATCTAAGCTTACGCTGCCATTGGTTGAGAGATGGATGTAAGACCCCCTCTCAAAAGGATGCACCTAATTTTAGGTTGAGAAGAAGTTTTCTTTATTTATTTTTTTGTATAGCTGGTTTTCGGGTATTGTTGATCCATCTCTGAACCAATTTTTTCATTCCGTAGAGTCTTTTGGGGAAAGGTGGTTGTATAGATGATATAGGTTGTTGTACATGGTTGCGCTCCCTTGGTGCCATAAGAAGAACATAAACTTTTAAGAAAGTGGTGTGTCATGTTGGACACCGAAACCAACACACCACAACACCTATCAAACACTTTACAACATTTGTTACACACATGTCCAAGTATATTTTTTAAAATTTGCTAGACTCGGACTCACTTCATACATTTGGGGAACACGTGTCTATTGCGTAGACACACATGAAGCATGTTACAAGTTTGAATAAAATAACTTGGAATATTCAATGATAAAAAAATTAAAAAATGTATAGTTACTTTTCTCTTTGACTTCAGAAATTAGTGTTGCATTGCATGTTGTCACTTTGAATTAGGTATTCATATACAAGGCTTAATAATGTTTATCCTTATATAGTTATATATTACATATATTAAATAAATTAAATTATATATTTTGCTCGTGTCCCGTGCGTTTCATGTCTTATATTTTTTGAAAATTTTCCCTATCGGTGTGTCCATGCCATTCCATGTCTGTAACCATGCTTCTTAGTTGCTGCCTAGTTGTAATATCATTTATACTTATCAATTTATATCTATATGTTATGTTGGTTTTATATTTTCTAAAGATATGTTGTAATGGTCCATAGGTCGTAATATGGATCATAACACATTTTGGTGTCCATATTGGCTCTAGAATAATCTTAATAGTCAAAGCAAAAGTTTTATATTTATGAGTCCTAATCTTAATAGGAGGAGAAGCTTTTAGAGCTCGTGTGATTCATAATGCAACTTATGTTAGGGGTTATTCTGATATAATTTAGGGGTTGAAATTTGAAAAGACTAGGGTTCCAATATAAGGGCTATATACCTAAAGGTGAACGACATTGAATAGTCCAAACCGGGGGAACAATATATTGAATGTGGGAATAGAACAAGCTAGCAGGAACAACAAGAGGGAAAGACTGACGAAAGGATGAATTAGAATGGATGGCAAAGGAGGAAGTGGTGAAACTCACTGAGGGAGGGTGATTTGTGCCCTTCCAATCCTCTTGATTATTTGAAAGCTTATATAGGTTGTGGAATGCATTATATGTGTCCTAATAGTATTTTAAGAGGAAAGGAAAATTAAAGAAAGGGGAGAGTAAGAAGAGAACAGAGGAGGTAAGAATTGTGGTGTGGCAGCTCTGTTCCCAATTTTTTTCTCTTGTTCCCATTTTTACATTACTTGGGTAAACTTTGCTGTCTCCAGTGGCAATTTCTGTCTGTATATGAACATGGATAAATGTAATGAAGTTTCTGAATTCTTATTTTTTCCATTTCTTGCCTTCCAGGGACATAAAATGTGCTAATATATTGGTGGATGCCAATGGATCTGTTAAACTTGCAGATTTTGGATTGGCAAAGGTTCTCCCCTTCCCATCTTCAGATTGTGATATAATTTTCTCTTTTATAGCTTCTGATACACTATAGTTCCCTTTGCTTCTGCCCGCTAATATTGCTGGTTGATAACATTGTGCAGGTGACTAAATTAAATGATGTCAAATCTTGCAAGGGAACTCCATTCTGGATGGCACCTGAGGTTTGCCTCAACTGCCCACCCCCTTCTTTTCCTGAGTTGATTAGATTGAGGGCTTTATACAGGCATGCGTATATATATATGTGTGTGTGTGTGTGTGTGTGTATAAAAGGATTTTCTCAGTTCTTCTGATAACCTAGTTGAACAGCCATGTCATCACATTGGGAAAATGGTTCTAAATATTAGCTTATGGAGTGCGTGTCAGCTGTGTTTACTCATATAGATCAATGCACTAATGATTGGGATTCCAGTACTATTAGCATGTTTATACTTAACTGTTATATCTGGTTATTCATAGAATTAGTTGAAAATCTGAGTTTTAGTCATATACTACTAACTTTATCTTAAATCTCTAGCTTGGGGACTTACCTTGAATCTCTACTAACGTTATCTTGAATTTTAGTCACTATAGATGATAAAAGTTACGGTTAAACGATCTCCACATATATGAGACCAAGAATCATGAAAATTCTCCTTGATAGAGACAAAAGCACAACCCCAATTGCTCCGTCGAATGACCTGTTCAGATGTCCTCCCATCTCCTTTTGCACCAATTGTAGATTTTTTTAGTACATCAGCATAAGTTTAGTAACTGTATTAGTGCAGGCTGATGTACATCAATATGATCAGTTTAGTATGTTCAGTATAAAAAGCAGTCAATATGAATCAAGTCTTTCTTAGAGACGGGAACAGTAGTGGGAGGGAGAGAAAAGTAGGGTACACACTCAAGAAAGACCACATGACTAAAAGTTATATGTTTCTCGTCATGTGACCTTTCTTGAGTATCTGCCCTACTTTTCTCTCCCTCCCACGACTGTTGCCGTCTTTAAGGAAGACTTGATTCATATTGATCTTTTTCCTGTTATTGTAGTTTAGTATATATTTGTCTAATATAAGGGTAGCGTAATGATAGTATTCTAGTTAGGGTTTGGGTTTTGATAACTATATTAGTGCATGTGTATACTAAACTACTGCTTACAGAACCGACATAAAATCTGTTTCTAATTATCACATTTTTACCATCACAGGTTGTTAAACGGAGGAACCAAGGATATGGGCTTGCTGCAGACATATGGAGTCTTGGGTGCACTGTCCTAGAGATGCTGACCCGTCAAATTCCATACTCTCATTTAGAATGTGTACGTAGTGTATTTTCTATAATTTCTTCTAAAAATGATGTGCTCTCTCTCTCTCTCTCTCTCTTTGTGGAGAAATCTACACAACTTTGATAGTAGGCGTGTGATAGTAGATTTTCTTGTTAACCATGTTGGATTTTTGGATTGGCTTGTGTTCGTATTTGCCTGTTTAAATGAAGTCTTCTAGGTACTTCAAGTTTCTGTGACTTTATACGTGCATGTAGTTCTTGAAATAAGCTAGCCTTGACTAGATTAATCTGAAATTTGAAGTTTCATTCAAACATTTACTGCAAATTTGTATAACTCAATTGATTCTTGTAGTTCGCTATCTGTTTTGAGTTTAGTAGTTTGTGGTGTGTACTTGGTGAGATTTGTTACTTATAATAGACCTCATCTTCTTTTGCTACTGAAGTCTGATCTTTGGAGATAGTGTAGTGCATGTGAGTACCGTGAATATAGACGAATATCTTCTGACATTTTAAGAACTATTTTTTCCATGTTTAATAGTTTTTAATTTTCAATTTTTATTTTGTCTAAAAGCAACTCATAGGAAACACCACAAAGTTATTAGGATAAGTGTATTAGGATAATTTGTACTTATTAGGATAAGTGGTAGGGGTGGGAGGTGTGGTAATGGTGGGGGTGGTTGGGTGGGCTGATTGAGGGAGAGATGGGAGAGGGAACATGAGGAGGAGGAAGAAAGATGAGGTGGGAAAAATGGCAAAGTGTATTAGGATAATTTCACCTTTTCATTTTAGTGTATTAAGGTTGTCGAAGATAAAATTTTATTGTTAAATATATAATAAGATATGGAAGGTATCAGAATATATGGAGATCTCATGATTTGTGTTTAGTGTGATTTTTTTCTATCTTTGATTTATCTCAATTCTTTAACTGAAGGGATTTGATTGTATCCCTCACTCTATATGGTGATATGAAAGATATCAAAATATAGGGAGATCTCACGATTTGCGCTTATCGTATTTTTTCTATCTTTGCTTTATCTCAATCCTTGAACTGAAGGGATTTGATTGTATCGCCCACTCTATAAATATATGGTATACCATGTAATAAAAAATGATCAAGTCAATGAATGAAAAATTTAGCCCATAGGGCTTTGGGTGTGTAGACGTAGACAAGATTGGTTGAACTACGTTAACCCTTGTGTTATTTTTTCTTCTTCTTCCTTTCAATCTCTATTATCTCTCTATATTCAACCTTATTGCCTTATTACAAAATTCAAAAAAGGTCATTGTGTATTTTCTTTTACTTTCGTCAACCAACAAACACCATCCGGGGAGGTTAGTGTAATTTCCAAAATGTGAAGGGAATCTATATTAAATCTGAACCTCCGGTGTTGTAAGTGTAATTTACCTTTCTTTTTATTTGATTTATAAGGGTTGGGCCCTTTGATATGTTCTCTAATTCAATTCTGTTTGTCGTTCATCAAGAAAAGAAAAAAGAAGAGAAGATTTAAAGTGCGACTCCTTTTTGTTTGGTGGTGTTCATTTGTGGTGAAAGAAGCCATCACTCCTTTTAAGGCTTGGAGAAGCCCATTCGCAAATTGTGGTGCATAGTTCTTGTTTCAGGGAGATTGAGGGAGTTAATGCTTCCCCACATAATAATTTGGACTTCATGGCACTTTATTTCCCTAAATCTCTTTTGTTCACTGTGTATGTACATGGATTGTCACCTCATTTGGCGCTTTTTAATAAGATATCAACTCACAAAAATAATGAAAAAAACACAAACATGACTCATAATCAGTTTTGTATGTTATAGAATTATGAAAGAGGATTGGAATAAGTTGATTACTTGTCTTAAGCAACCTAAATCTGAACCAACCCCTTGTATATGCTCACTGCAAACTACTGGTAATACATGTATATTTTAAACTCAAAATCTGAAAATACTTCCAGTATAATTAGTGGTCCACTAATGATAAAACACTGAGCAGCAGATGTATGTAGAATCTTATACAAGGAATTAAATGCTATTTTGTTATTTCATTTGCCCAATAACTACTCAGCTGGATTTTATTGTCATGCTTTTCTATGTCTGCAATTGCTATTGCTAAGATGTGCTTTCCCCTCATGATGAATATTTACGGTTGAGTAGGTTATAATTTCATAATTATTTGTGCAATTACAACATCACAGGGATAATAGTTTGGTATTTTGACATCATCTTGCTCTGTGTTACAGCAAATGCAGGCATTGTTTAGGATTGGAAAGGGTGAGCCACCACCTGTTCCTGATTCTCTTTCGAGTGATGCACGGAATTTCATCTTTAAATGCCTACAAGTTAACCCATGTGATCGTCCCACTGCTGCTCAGCTCTTAGACCATTCGTTTGTTAGGTGCCAACTTCCCACTTCCTCAGGCTCATCATCTCCGTACAATTTTGGCCAACGGGTTTAAAGTTGCCATCAGTGTTGAAGATAGCAAGGTAAAGGTTCATTTTGGTATTAAGGAATTTCTAAGATTCAAACACCATAATTGCCGTGTCACAAGTATTTTATCTAACCATGTGTTGGTGATTAATATTGACTATGGGAACCTTAGAATGAATGTCACGGGTATGGACATAGGATATAAACTTTCCGTCATGGAAATTTAAAAAAGACATGAGACAACAATATATATATATTTTATCAAAACAGTAAGAAATTATTCTCCTCGGCCTACATATTGGAAAATAAGATAGAAAAAAAATTTCAAATATCTATTTACAAAGTTATTTTCATTAACAAATTTGGAAATTTTGTTCTCTAGAATTCTGGAAATTTAATAAAATCTAAAGGAGGAAATTTATGAATCCATGTTTTAATTTATTTTTTTCAAACCTGCAACACATTTTTGATGTGTGTTTTAGAAATGGGCATGTGTTGTGAGTGTCCAAAACGTGTTTGGTTTTGAAAAAAAAAAGAAGATACGGTCCAATATGTGTTGGGAAGTGTCTGATGAGTTCCGGTGTCTAACATGTGTTTGTGTTGAACATATGATATGTTCTTAGAACTGTCCATGCTTCTGAAATGGGCATCCTGATGCAATGTTGGCATTCATGCATTTTAATGGGGAGAACATTTTAAAAAATTACTCTGTTTGTTCTTTGTCTTGGCAACTGTCATGCAAGAAGCTTTTAGGAGACTTTCAGTTCGTCCTCAGTGTCAGGATGCTTCATGTAATATTTTATTCTACATGCATAGTATGCTCCTACTCGTTTTGTGCTCATCTCTGGTCATAAATTTATAGTTGGGGACTCTAAATGATGGGTGGCTATGCTGCCAATGTTGTCATCTTTGCTTGTTCTCATGATGTCTTCTATTTTTTTTTTTTTTTTGAAAACAGCTTTGTCGATCAGGATTTGTTTATAGTAGAGAAGCCTCAAGTCATGTAACTGATCCAAAGGATAGCAGTTATCAGATTTTTTGCCTGGAAGACATCAGATATTCGGCATGCTGAAACTTTAATGCTACGTTTGATTCATTGGAATGAGCCAGAATGGAATAATGATTCCATCCTAATGTCCACTTTCACGTTTGGTTTACTAAAAATATTATAAAAATGCATTGCAAACGAAATCATTATCCATCATTGTAAATGAATGACAATGGAAATGGAAGGCTATGAAATGACCATTTCATACCAATCTACTTTCATTCTAGTGACTGGAATTGAAAATAGATTGGAATGGAATGGTCATTCATAGCATTCTATTTGCATCGCCATTCCTTTACAATGATGGATGATGATTCCGTAATTACGAAAAATACATTGCAAATGGAATCATCATCAATCATTGTAAATGAATAGACATCCAATAAGAAGGCTATGAAATGACCATCTCATTCCAATTTACTTTCATTCTAGTGATTGGAACTGAAATTAGATTGGAATGAAATGGTCATTCATAGCCTTCTTATTGATGACTATTCTTTTTCAATGATGGATGAATGATAATTTTGTTTGCATTGAACGTGCGAATGGACATTTTGATGAAATGATTATTCCAATCCAGCTCATTCCAGTGAACCAAAAGGGTTTCTGCAGAATAATATAATTTTTTTTGGTTTCCCTCCTCTGCGGTTAAGTAATTTTGGAAATTAGAAATTGTGATTGAGCAATGATTGTAAAGATAGGACTCAAATTAGTTGGATATTTCTCTTTGTTCATGCAAATGTAAAACGTAATTAATGTACATATACATTATTACATTTGTATTAGTGAAATTCTAAAGGGAGAGATTTTCTGTGTTACTGGTTTTTGTGCTTTGCTTCTTTGATTGTTTCCTTGGAAAATTAGTAGATTTTCTTAGTTCCATCTAAGGGTTTTAAAGATTGGAATAGCTGTGTGGGTTTGATTTCTCTCAAATTGTCATTTCAACTTGAGAGAGTGTTTGAGCTTGGTAGGTCCATTTTAAAATTGATTTCGGCGATTTGAATTATTCATTTTTTTTAGACTCATTGAGTAGATTATTTATACAAAAAATAAAAATGATTGAATGTCGGTAGTTATATATTTGAAAACAAATATAATTTTAAGAATAATCATTCATTTTTTGTAATACAAATTTGATTTAAACATATATTTATCGATATTTATTCATCTCGATTTATTTTAAGAATATTCTGCTTAACATGTCTTCAAAAGTAAACGATTTAGAATCGAAACGAGATTTTTGATGGACTGTATGGACTTTTTAAATTCTCTCATATTACCATAAGACTTTTTAATATTATTGGATGTACTTTGTGCCCATAATTGAACATAGATAGTTTCAGAGGGATTGAAATGGTGACTCTCATATACTTCTGTTGGAACTGAACTGAGCTGATGGAATTGAAAATCACGCATCCTCGCATTCCTAACCGCAACCTTAACAATTTTATGTTGTATTTAAATAATGAATAAGTGTAAAGATTTGAAAAAAAAAAGAAAAAAGAAGCCTCTAGTTTATATTTTATTTATATATTTTTGTTTATTTTTAAAATTTTTACCCAAATTTGTATATTATGTATGTAGAAAGTATAAAAAGAACAATGCCATATACACATTATTTTCATTCATAAAAAAATATAAAGAAAACTTAATGTGTTGTCGTGATTCATTTCATATTTTCTTTTTATCATATACAAGTTGAATATCAACAACTCTGCTTGAGTTGGAGTTTTCAAAATTATTTTCTTAAGTTTTTAGTCTGTAATTTTTTTTATTTATTTTTAGTGAACATTTTTAATATTTTAATTATTATTATTTTTAATTTTTTAGATCCACTCAAAATGTAAAATATTTGTGAAAAGATTTCAAAATAATAATAATAAATACAAAAAAATGAAAATGCACTGTTTTTTTTATTTAGTAAAATTTTAAAGATTTTTTTTACTAATTTTATACTTTTTGTTTGTCTAATGTAAAAGAATCTAAAAAGTAAAAAAATTAAAAATTAAAAATCTAAAAAGAGTTCATTAAAGTTAAAAAAAATTAAAAAAAAAGTCTAACTTTTTAAATTAATTTAATTTAATTTTTTTGTACTTCTCTGGTTCATTTAGTGGAATAGATTCTATTTTTTTTTTTTTGATTCTAAGTATAAAAAAAAAAAATTATCTAAAGACCAAAAAAAAAAAAAAATTAAAAAAGTAATTCCTAAACGACCTTCTAAGGATATGGTACATTTAAAATTAAAATATAGTTGTGAGATTCCAAAAGTCCTCTCCAATGGATTGTTCAAAAGGTCCAACGAAGAGATGGTGTTTGGCTCATAATTTGCAAAAATAAACATAGTTGATACCACCCAACTGAGGTTTTCAGTTAGGGAGACTCCAATGATAAAGTTAGTTCTCGTTTATGAAAGAAGCCAAATCATCTGAAATGTGTAGTGTGTGGTGTATGGTGGGAGTGAGGAATATCTTTTTTTTTATGGGGATGCTTTCCTTTTATAAAGGTGGGTGTGGCTTGTCCTAGACATTTACTTGGTGGGCCACCTTACTTTGGGCTGGGCTCTTTGTTAGGACTTATTTGGGTTACCCCCAATAAGTTGAAGTTTTTTGGGTTACCACAATTATCCTAAAACTTTCGCTTTCTTTAGAAGGAATGGGAATTTTTATTGTTTGTCGAGCTATGTTGTTCAGATAGATGTTAAATCTCTGATAAAGAATATATCTTTGATAAATAAATGCATAAAATAAGTGAATGTATGTATGTATGAATGTATGTATGTCTTGAAAATTAGGACTATGTTGCTTGAATGCCTAGGCGTGTTAGGGCTTTGTTGCTCAAACACCTAGCATGACTAGGGCTTACATCTAATTGCCTAGGCGTGTTAGGGTTTTGTTGCTCGAACTCCTAGTATGACTAGGGCTTACATCCAATTGCCTAACAAGGTAGGGCTTTAGTGTTCAATGCCTAGCTTGACTAGGACTTACTCAACTTCAATTTGCTGAATGAGGTAGGGCTTTAGTGTTCAATGCCTAGTTTGACTAGGAGTTACTCAACTTCAATTTGCCTAACGAGGTAGGGCTTTAGCAGAACTATGCCAAGCACAGGCTGTTGTTTCGTATGACGAAGGCTTTTTTAACATGGAGATCCTTGTTGGAAATTTTGCTCATTGTCGGTTGCATGTTTTAAGCATATTTCATTTTTTCACTGTTGAGCACTCGAGGTTGTAGGTTACTAATAAGGGGTTAAGCGTGTTGCATATCAATTGACTTCTTGTTCAGCAATTAATTAGTAGGATGAGTGCCACTTTTTTGTAAAGCTTTTCTCTAAGGAATTTTGGTAGCAATTGTAGTGCTAAGATATTCCACTATTTGGTTGAATGAAACCAAGTGTTGTTGCTTGAGTAGGATATGTAGATCCTTTGTGTGAAAATACCAATGCGATGGTGCTCGGCACTTTGAGTGGGTCTTGTAGTATTATGGCTTTGAACAAAGCTTTGGCAACATGCAGCAATGGGTTGCCATCTTGCACATAGCAGCTCATTGGTGCACAATAGAAATTTTGAAATGTCCCTTTTATGATTGGCCATAATCATCTATTGTTTAGAAATCAACAATTTTCCTTGATCATAAAAAAAACATTAATGTTGAACATGCGTGTGCTGTTTGCTGTTGGAAACTGAAGTATATTGTTAAGATAGGTTCCTTGCCCCTGAGCTAGTGTGAGTTGTGGTTTTGCTAAGTCGGAGTGAGCTCGCGATCACCAATTGCTTAATGGAATCATTGCCGCCTTTTGTGAAGGACTCTAATGAATTTTGATAGCCGTTGGACGTGATGCATGTATTTGCTTTGTGAGGATCATCATTACATCTATTGCTTTCGTAGTATAGCTGTTATTCAGAATCAATCTAAAAATTGATTTTAGTCTTCAAGAATTGTGAAATGTAACCATTGATCACACTTGATGCTGTGGAGGCTACTATTTTTGCACTTCTTCGGTACATGGCTTTGTTATTTTTCTTGGTGGAGCATACTTTTAGAGAGAGAAAATCAATACCTAGCTTTGATTGGCATCAAAATAGCAAGCTCGTGTAGAGGATCGTTAGCAAGGGTGTGGTGAGCTTGCGGTGGTCGTTGTCAATGATTAAATTTAACATGAGGGACTGTGCGGATTGTGTTTCGGTGCTCCTCATCGGTAGTTCTCGTGATCTTTGATTTGTAAAGCACTTTTCTAGAGAGAGGATGTGGAGATCCAGTTGTAGATATGTAAGCTTGATCTCTGGACTTCATGTAGTATTGTTTCTCATGCCTTGTCATTAACAATCTTGGATTGTGTATAGTGAGTCTATTAACGAGTCACTCAAGGTGCTTGACATACTAGATTGAAAGCTTTACTTCAGGCGACACGAAAAGCATCAGGGGTGCATTAGTCGATGAGTGCATCAATGGTTGTTCCAAATGGGAGTGTTGTAGTTACTAAGTGAGATTTTTGAGATGCCTTCGGGTTGGTGGATGATGTCCACCGAGCTTCGAAGTTGTTGAGTTGCCCAAGATAACGGTGATAACGGGGTAAACATCGATGCCACGAACATGTCTTGTTTACTGAGATGAAGTTGTGGGCATTTGCCATTGTTGTAGGTTGTCGCGTCATGTCTTGATTTTCAGAATTTGTCATTGTGAGATCTAACAAAGAGACGAGCTTTGCCCTGTTGCCCTTGCATGGTGGTGCTGCGAGTGTTCGGTGGCAACATTTGTTCTCGGTTAGGTCATATGGTTGTTTCGGCAGCATATTGGTATGTCGTAATGTAGATCAAGTGGACTATATGCTAGTTTTGTACATTAACAAATTAAATGTGTTGCTTGAACCATGTTTCCATTTTTATTCTTTGGCAACTTAAAGCCTGTGTTTGGTTGTATTTTGTAAATGTGATTTGAGAGTATGAGTTATATTTTGAGTTTGTGTGTTGTAGAATTATGATTTGAGTGTAGAAAATTTGTTTGGTAAAGAGTTTTGAAAATAGTTTTGGAAAAGAGGTTTGATTTGAGTAGAGAATTGTTGATGTGACATTTGATATGTGATACAAAAATTTACAACTCATAACTAAACATACAACTCAAAATTATTTTAAAGCATATAAAAAATTTTAAAAATTTCAGAAAATATTTTTCCCGATTATATAAATCAATTGCAAAAAAAAAAAAAAAAAAAAATTCACTGTTTTAGACAGCTGGCCGGACGACCGGCCGGACGTCCCGTTCCCTCAAACGCCCCCTCTGCAACAAAAAAAATGTTTTGACATATAGACAGATTCCAAAACTCTTACCAAACATCATGCTCAAACTCAAGTGTTGAAAACTATTTTCAGAGCACAAACAAACAGAGCCAAAGTGTTTCGATTGCCGTTGTGATTTACCCCAAGTATGGTTGTAATAATTCTAGAGAGAGCAAGTATTAGGTCTTTGCCGAATTGTGATATTGTTGATCGGCGTGAAAGACTGATTGGGGGCGACATTTGGTGAGTAGGAAGACTTTTGTTAAGTTATTCTTGTTGAGATAAGTGACTTGTGAATGCAGTTCTTGGCAATAGGCAAACGCTTGGTGGTTGATTGGTTATTCATTCTCGGCGATTGAACGATTGTGCACAGGTCTTCAAAAGTTTACGACTGTTCAATTTTCAACATCCTTTGCAGAGTAACTGGAAGTATGCCGAGTATAAGACATGAGAGCTTGTTGGGTGAAATCAATGCCGAGTGATATGAGTGGTTCGATACGGTCATTGTTGAGCAACTTTTACTCTAGAGAGAGAAAGTAAAGAACTAATAGTTGGCCCAAGCATTGTTGTATGTTGTTTCATCGCGTGAATTTCTTGGTCTTGATCGCTTGACTCTAAGTTGAGAGATAGGCCAAGCCTTGTATGGGTTGGTTTGATCAACTTGATCCGTTGAATGAGGCTTGGCTGAGAATTGACAATGCATTCTGTAGACACCTTATTTTGACCGGTCTTAAGACTTGGGTGTTTTTTTTTAGACACTCGATAATGAAAGTCGAGATGTGCTAATCTTATGAATTCTTCAACAAGAAGTCCAAACTCAAGCTTTAATTCCAACCTTACACCCGTTTTGGCCAAAACATTTTAGACCAAATTAAAACTCTTTTTCAAAATGCGTTTGGTTGCGCAATTTCAAACATTTTTACAATGTCCCGAGGCTTGCCTTTCCAAACTCCAAATGTAATCTTTTTTTAATGGATTGAGCGAAAGATATAGTGGGAATGAATGGAAATGGTGAAATCTACTAAAATACTTGTTTCTCCTTTCAAATCATGATAGCTTTACCCTATTGATCTAACGGTGTATTTTTCATCTGGTTGTACAACAATTCATGGCTAGATAAAAAATGCAGTTAGCCGAATGAATAATGGTATGACTGCCTCAAATGTTTGGGTATAGAGTATTTTCAAGAATTTTGGCTTGTTTTACAAATTTTTCACAAATATCTTAGATATTTTGACATCTAAAGTCTGCATATACACGACCAGGCATCTTTCTCAAGGGTTACAAAATTTTCAAAGGCTAAGAGACTTGTTTTTGAGAGCTCATCACCCTACCTATCCTCCAATCTCCATTTCTCACACACCAACCACTCAAACTCCATTAAAGCTTAACTCCAAGCTTCTTGCTGAGGATTGTAAGAACTTTAAGCCATATCTAAAGGACCTTGAGGGTACCAAGAAAGAGTTTGACAACCAAGAAGCTCACCCTCTTTTAAGAGGTGAAACTTTTGAACTCTTCTCACTTTTTACCTCTTTTTCTTCATCTTTAAGCTCTGAATTTCACTATTAACTTGTTGTAATCATGTGATAAGTCCTCATGGATGTAGAGGGAAGTAGAAAGTAGTCACCAATTTATTGAGTTGATTGTTTCTTTCATTTTCTACATTTTTGTCCTCTCTTCTTGCTTTCTAGAGATATAATTAATTGTTATTGTGCATAGATATGTAAAATGGAACCTTATAGATGTGGTCATGAGTTAGAAAGTAACCACCCATCCACAAATTTGATTATGTAGTGTAATTTTTTTCTTTTCATTCACTTTCTCACCACCTTTCTAATCATCCAAGCATGTTGGTTCATATGCTTCACTCCATACTCAATTCCAATGAGTAGCTGTGGTTGTGGCATGGAGCTAGTTGGATAAATCTTAGGATTTGGTGTTAGGAGAGTTGTTGGCTTTCATTTTGCTATTGTTCTTTTGGAAGTAAAGTAAGAGATTTTTGGTCAAATATGTTAAAACTTTCTTCTCAATCTATGTTGAACATAGAAAGGGATGGAGACACCCTTATTCCATGGGTAGAAGAGGAGTTTTCAACATTCTTTGATGAATCTCTTACTTTCAAAATAAAACTTCCACCAAGAAATAGTGGGCGTTAATCTACTATGTTAAATTAATAGTATGAATCTGGGTATTAATCTACCCTTATTCACAAAGAGATGATTGTAGATTCTCATTAATTTTTTGGGCTTGAATTTCTTTCAATCCCAATTTCTATTTCATGTGGCAAATTATTGTAAATATCATGTTGTATGTATCTCTTTGTATCATTAAATAAGGGTTGAGGCCTACCTACCTCTTCCTTGAATGTTTTTTGCAAGAGGAAATGGTAGAAAGGATGAACACTTCTTAGAAGATGTGTTTTGATTCTGTTTTGGATCCACCGTACAAAAATAGAGTTTTTCTCATATGTTACATATGACCAGATCTCTTTCCATTCGGCTGGATGATTTTATATACAGCCCGATGAATTTTGTCCCCAAACAGTGCAGATGCTCTCCTAGGCATATC
The DNA here is from genome assembly GCA_036172215.1 of Camellia granthamiana. NCBI lineage: Eukaryota > Viridiplantae > Streptophyta > Magnoliopsida > Ericales > Theaceae > Camellia > Camellia granthamiana. The sequence goes on from CM069905.1 coordinate 97,612,061, forward strand.
TAGCTACTATGTATGGCTTTTTTTATTTTTTTTATTTTTAGATTCAACTTAATTTGACTGAATCAATTCATTATTGTAATAATTCTCAACCCCACGTCTATTCAATTCATTCATTGTTATATTAATTTCCAACCCCACGTCTTTCTATCCCTTTTTATTTATACGTTTTCTGTATATGCAATATCATGTTTTATTTATCATACATCATGACTTGCATTCATTTTTCATGCATCTAGGTTTGGCTCATTTGCATTTGTAAAATTTATCATTCCTAAATGATTATATGCGCTATCTCATGCCTTAAGATGATACACATGTCATGCGTTAGTAGCCAGACCTCTAAGTATATTTTCGTGTATGTATTGCATTAGCTATTTGTATATATGATCATGCATATAGTTCTGACACATTCTTTGGGTTTACCACAGAGAAGTACTAGGTGAGCATTTTTTAGTTTTAGCATTCTACATGTACATGTTACTTACTATATCTGGCATTTATACAATGTGGCTATATGCTTAAGTAGAATATGTGTTTGAATGCTAGTGGACGGAGGTTGTGTTGCTTGTGTTAGAATGTGGTTGATTCTTATGCTTCTGAACTCCTTGTTATTTTGTGAGTTGTGTAAAAAGGTTTTCCAAAATGCATGCAAATCAAAGCAAGACCAGAACAAGTGACATAATCTATACTTATCTGGCTTAGATAGTAATATTAGCATTATTAAAACCAAAACATGAACATATGGAGACTATAAAACTCACATCATGACTGGGTAGAGGTCAATCTTTTGAACGGATGAGTGTCGGTGCTCAATTCATGACTTTTCCTCTTCATACCTAAGTTTTCGAATCGAGATACTTTGGTTATGACAGACAATGTCCTTTAGCATGAGTTACGATTTTCCGACTTTTTTCCAAAAGATTAGGTGACAACTCTGAGATCTGGTGATGTAATCAATTTATGGCAAAGGTTTTGCAATAAAAATAGATTTTTTGTGTAAATTGTCGGATCTGGACTCGCGTTTATGTTTCACATTGCACTCATGAAATTAGATCAGGAGATCGGGAGTCTGAACTGTTGGGCGCGTTGAGTAACCCCGAAAGACATCCTATACCATCCTTACTCGTGGTTGGCGACTCTTTTGTGCTTTTCAAAGATGTAAGTAAACTAGCAACTAAGGTCGTTTTTGAGGAGAGCTGCTCTTGTTTGGTTTGATCTTCTTGGCACTTTGGTCGCGTGAAATAAAGCTAGGAATCAAGCCATCACCACCACGTTAGTGACACTTTTTGTTGTGCTGATCACATTTGTTGTTGCTTAGTTTGTAACCCGTTGGACTTGCATTAAAAATCGTGTTGCCGACGGCAAGGACGACAATTGTTGGTGAGTGAAGATTTCTTGCTATTAGTAGTGGTACTATATGTCAGGCCATTGGTGATTGGCTTGGTTTATCAAGCAACAAACTTGTTTGCTGAGGTGAGACGATGCTTCGGTTCCTTTAGTTGGCACCTCTTATTGACTACTTAGGGTGTATTTTCTCTGTTGATTAATGTTGCTAACAAGCTTCATAGAGAGAGAAAATCTAGGCTAGACTTAGTTAACAACTTTTCCTTGTTCTTTGGGTTGCCAAGAACACTTTTAGAGAGACAAAATCAAGACTCAGTTGTAAATCAAAGAGTCCCATGTTGTTCTTGAGCCGTTACGTGCGGCCATCGCTATCGCCACAAGAACAACTATGGCGTTTGCCGAACTAAAGTTGAGGTGAGTTGGCCATTGTTGAATATTGCTGCTTGTTGCAAGTTGGCAATCCTTTAAGAAAGTGTCAATAGCGCTACTTCCTTAGTTGAGTTATTTCTTGGTGTCGTCATCTTCTTGGCATTGTAATTGTCTAGAAGTAAGGTGTTGTAAATGTGGTTTGAGTGTCGAGTTAATAAATGGGGATTGAGGTTGCCATTAAACTATGGTGACATCAGAGTGTAGATGGAGGATCGAAAGGCTGGTTAACATGAAATGGTTGCCAAGTAGTGCAAAGGTCCATGCGTGGACATGCCGAGCAGACATTGATGGCAAAGTTGATGGTTCCATTGGTGTTGTGGAAAATGGACGAGAGCTTATTTTCCTGGCGAGGTGGCAGTTGAGAGGTGCAGATGTAGTGCCTCCATTAAGGCCTTGTTTGGCATCTACTATATAATCTATCTTTTTATCTTTTTATTTTTTTTCCATCACATCACCTCTCTACTTTTCTGCCCATCTTTTCATAAAAAGACAAAAAGTGCACTTTTTTAGGACACTCCAAACCAACTCTAAGCTTTATTGATGTGATTTGATTCTTCGATGTTCCCGAGTAAGAGTAGTTGTGATAGCCGGATCTTGAGTTTGTGATCTTATGATCACTACATAAGGAAAGCTAGCTTCATAATTGTTGATGACTCGGCAAGCTTGCGATGGTTATTGTCAATGATTTTGTTTGTTGAAATGGACTGCTTAGATCATGTTTCTGATGCTCCCTTTCGGCAACCTTCATGTTTTTCGATTTGCGAATCACTCTTCTAGAGAGAGAGTGCCAAGACCCAATTGTAAATCTACTAACTTTGTCTTGTTTTTTTAACTTTTCCAAGCAAGATTGATATTCAACAAAGGTTTGATAAAATTCGTGAGCATAAATATATATACATACACATATATATATATATCAAGGTTGAACTTGCAGCTATGGGTCTACTTTCCTAGAAAGAGATTGGTTAAATGAACCTAGTATAACTTGTGTTGGTTAAAATTTGATTTTTTATAAAGCAAGATCACTAACTTTTGTGCTTTGACCATATTTACTTACAGTAATATATAACACCGGTTCGAGCACCTTGAGTATGGTGTTTGTTCTTCTTTTCATTGAATTCTTTAGGTCATTCCCACACCAATTGTGAGACCCCAAAAATCATTTCACATGGATTGTTCAACAGATCCAACGAAGAGATGGTGTTTGACTCATAATTTGCAAAAATAAACATAGTTGATGCTACCTAGTCGGGGTTGTTAGCTGGGGACACCCCAATGATAAAGTTAGGTCTCATTTATGAAAGAGAAGCCAAATAATTTGAAAAGTGTAGTGTGGTGTCAGGTGGGAGTGAGACATACCTCTTTTTTAGAGGTAGGTGTACGGTGGGATAGAGATGGGTGTGACTTGCCCTAAACATTTGCTTGGTGAGCTTCGTTGCTTGGGTTGGGCCCTCGTTAAGACTTGTTTAGGTTATCCAAAATAATTTAATATTTTTTGAGTTACCACAATAGTGTAAAGCACACTTGTAATAAATATAATCCATTAATAAGTAATATAATATTTTTAAGAATAAGGGGTGGTTTGTGATGATCTAAATATCATTTTTTGATTTTTTATGAAACATAGATTGGGTATGGGTTGGGTTTGGAGTAATGTGATAGCGAGGTGATTTGACTAATGTGACTTAAATAGGATAGTGGTTTTTGGACTTTTTTAAGTTACAACAAACGAGGCCTAAATTACAAATACACCCCTGAGGTTTGATTAACATACGAATCACCTCCTATGGTTTTGGAAATTACATTCCACCTATTGAAGTTTCTAATTTCGTAACAAATTGCTCATTTTATTAATAAATCATGGAGTTAATTAACAGTTTTTAATGATATTAGAAATATGTTTCAATTAATAATTTGGATAATTTTATTATTGTATTAGAGAGCAATTATGAATTTAATTTTTTTAGTTAATTCTGTTAAATAAATTTTTTTGACAAAGGAGTATTTATAATTTTCAAAATCACAAGAAACAAACTGTACTTTAAATAAATCTTAGGAATATATTTATAATTTACCTTATTTTTAAATATGTAATATTATTGATTGCTAATACATGCAGATTTATTATTTATGTTGACATAGTGTGGCTGCATTCAGGAAAAATGACGACATTGTGGCACTCACCATTTACTCTCTCTCTCTCTCTCTCTCTCTCGCCCGAATATCCGTTTCAAAGAGCCACGATCCCCATCTACGTTACAGCATATACCATATTGGGCCTGTTTGGTATATTTTAAAAGCTACTTATTTCAGTTTTTAGCTTAATTTAAGTTATTTTGATGTGTTTGGTTTAACTTATAGCTTATAACTTATAACTTTTTAGAAGTCAAAAATCAACTTATTCTTTGAGTGGGGCAGGAGATGCTTAATTTATAAGTCAGAAATCAGCTTATGTTCATAGTTATAAGTTATAAGCTGTTTAGGTATAAACTATAAACACTTTCCCACAGCTCTACCAAACAGGCCAATTACCACACCTGTAAAATACACTTCCTTTCAAATACAAAGAAAGGGAATTTATAAATCAGTTTTATTTTTTATTTTTTTCATTTTTAAATAATTATAAATTTATAAAAAAATTTAGCATTTTATTTATTAAAATTTACAAAAATTTTGAAATCTTAGAATTTACAGAGAATATGGATGTATAGTGGAGATTAAATTAATAAAATATGAAATCCACGAGTGAAAAAAATTAGAACAATTAATTATTATTTCTGAATAAATTTTGAATAGATAATTATAAATTTATAATATTGCTGTAAAATTTATTGCTAGTATAAATTTTTTTTTTGCCAACATATATTGATTTGTTATTTTTCCAATTTTAGACAAACTTTTTCCTTCATTTTCACTTTTTTTTTATTATTATATTATTATTATAAATATAAATTTATAATATATAATATATATCTATATCTATATTATTATTATTATTATTATTATTATTATTAAAAGTGTCAAAACTTTTGGTGGCTTATATATATATATATATTTCAGCAACAGTTTCATCTCATCATCATCAGGCATCAGCAGCCCCATTCACTACCCCACGAAGCAACGCAACCTTCGGCAACGTTGCGCGAGAGAGCAAACATCGCATATTTGTTCTCTCTCTCTCTCTCTCTCTCTCTCTCTCTCTTTCTACCCCACATTCAAACTTAAACCCCACCATCGCCCCCACGCCCCCATATCTCTCTCTCTCGTCAATCGACGTTACTGCTCTTACCCTTCAATTCCAGGTACATTTTGATCCAGATCTTGATTTCTGATCTCTGTGGCGTTTAATTTGTTGGGTTTTGACTGTCTCTTTTACTTTTTTATTTTGACATATTTTTAAATTTGGGTTAGGTTTGTTAAAATTTTTAGGGCCTTCTTCTGGGTTGTTGAGATATGTGTGTATGATGCATTTGTTAATTTCATTGGTTAAAGTTCGCGGCTTTCAAAATGGGTTTTTGTTTTTCTGGGCTGTAATCTGTCTAATTGCTTATTTGTTTATTTATTATTTTGTGAGGGTTAATTGGGTAAGTTTATGTTAAATTTGATTAAATTTTGGTTGTGTATTACTATTGTGAACCCATCAGCAAAGAGAAATGGAAAAAGAGGGACCTATTTACTGGAATTATATAGAGTTTTTGGTTCAAATAAGGCCAGTTTGCTTATGTCATTTCTACTCTCCAGAATTTGGTTTTGTTTTTGTTTTTGTTGTTGTCTTTTCATTTTCTGAATTGTTTTATCTTTAAGATTATATATATTGATCTCAGTTAATGTATTAAGTAATTAACAACTATGATTTGTTGTTATGAAAATGCATTAATTGGGGAAATATTGGTTTCTAACATTTATATATATATATATATCCACACTTAAGTTTATACTATATATACTATGGTGGGACACTCCTCACCTTATTGTACCTTTTTCCCTCTAAACAGTTCCCACTCTTTTGGTGTTAGTTATCTTTAGATAATCATCTCTCTCATATTGCCTAGTGGCATCATTTTTAAGAGTTATTACTAACATCACTTCCATACCATTAGTGAGGGTCTACGTTACATGGGCTTGAGTACGATGAGGAAGCTTCTTAGGTTTGTTGATGTTGATTGCAAAGTCATGTTGAATTCTCAATGCAGGGTAGGGCTTTTAAAAAAAAATTACAAATAAGTGGTAAACTTTACAAGTATATTAATAATTAAAGACGAAAGTTTTTCATCAATCTGTAATAATTTTTTTGACAGTACCACTGATTAGTAATTTTCCCTTCAATTTTCCCCTTCTTTCTAGAAGACCTTCAAAAAATGTCCTGCGAAGTGGAGAAACTTAAGTGATTTAAAAGGAAATATAGTAGATTAGTTTTGCATACTATACAACCTTTACATGGTTGGAGCATGAACCTCAATATCTGTACATATTTCATAATTATACACCATGGGTCACTTCCTTTTCTCAATCCACAAAAAATCCCTAAAACCCAAATTAAGTGCAACTCGAGGAGTAGCATAAGAACTAACCCACCTTAACACCAGCCTGCTATGTGGCTCCACTGGCACATATCTGCCTGACGACCCTCGCCTACTGCCCCACGCCTTCTTCAACTAGATTGAATGTCTTCTATCATATTTGAGACTTTTTGATGTGCTTCTCATCATCTCATCTCATTTCAAGTGCAACACTTTCTTGAATTTCAAAAAAATGATGTTCGGTCCAAATAGCACTACTCTCATGCATTCTCTATACCACCTATACTTTAAGAACAAGAATATTAGCACAAGAATATTATGTCTTTTTGTTCTTGTCTTGTTTGTTTTATTTTATGGTTCTTCCACATACATGCTCAATGAATGCATATAAGGTTATACTTCTATGATGTATCTAGATTTTTCTTAAGTTGTTTTATTTTTGCTTTGTTTCTTCAACATAGCACAGTGCTTGCAGATGTTGTAGTGTCACCATATCCGGTAATATAGAGCTGTCATTTGCAATGTTTATGTGATATTCATTCATGTTAATAGTAATATAGTGTAACACATCACTATACTATGGTGGAGCTTGACTCATTTGGTGGTAGTTACTATGCTAAGTGGTTTGATTGCTCGTGGATTTTAGTGCGGTCATTGACTTGATGTTTTACATTATTTCCATATCTACTTCTAATAATGAAATATCTAATGAGGTGATATTTGTAGAGCCGTAGGCTAAGTTTGATTGGGATGAAAGTGGTGGAAAGTGAGAGAAGGAGAAAAAAGTGAAACTTTTTCTGAATTTGTTTTGCGTAAAATTTGGTGAAAACTTCAAGAAAGTTAATTTTCTTGTACAACTCATATTTGCACAATAACTAAGTTTTTAATATTTTGAAAAAAGGACAAGAAGCAGCACAAGAAAATTTTAATTTGTCTATGCAAGGGTTATAAAAATTCAAAGGGTGTGTTTGGTTTGTGTTTGTAGAATAGTTTTTGAGATAAAAAGTATGAAAACTTGTTTGGTTTGCCTTTTTTTCAGAAATGGTTTTAGAAAATTGTTTTGGGGAGAGTTTTAAAAAAGTGATTGATTTGATGTGTATAAGAGAGAGAGTGATTTTGGAAAGTAGGGTAATCAAGCAAAATTTTGAGATTTTTTTTAGAAAAATTTGTTTGGTTTGATTATTCCTGAAAATTTATTTGTAGAGAATTTTTCTCAAAAATTTTTCTGAAAAACAAACCAAACAAGGCCAAAATTTCTTTCTTTTTCTTGCTAAATTAAATCAAGGGCAAACTTTACTTTACCCCCTTGTGATTTGGGCCATGTGCAGTTCACCCTCTTAATGTTTGGAAATAACCACATAACCCCCCACGCGGTTTGTGGACCAAAGTGCACTGCCTACTTTTCCATCCAAATTAACTGCCTATGAGGTTCACACACCCATGAAGGGTGTAAGCTATTTTTTAAGACCAAAATATCCCTTGCACATCTTTAAATTTACAAAGACATGTCATTCTACTTCCTCTTCTCTCTCTACCATTTTCCCTTCTCTCACTATTTCTCTCTTGCCCCTTTAAATCCTTCCTAGCCATCAACATCTATGCTTGCAGGAAAACATCAGAATGGCCATTTAGTTCATATAAATACCTCTGTTGAACTGTAAAATGAGCTAATATCATTGAATAACAATTTTGACTTTGGTCTACTTCCATGAAAGTCCCCATTTAATTGATCATCCTGCCACTTCATTTTCTCTCTCTACTGTTATAAAAGTAATTTCAATTTAATTATAATATATATAGCTATCATGGGGTTAAATGAGGATTGAACATATATATATATTTATTTATTTTTTGAACAGGAGGAGAACAGATTAGTTAAATTGGGTGTTGAGCTGAGGCTCTTAATAAAAAAAAAAAACAAAATAAAATATTATGGTTGATGTGAATTGTTATCAGATTATTCAGAAGCTGTGATTGGGTCATGGTTAGTGGCGGGAATGGGCTGCGTGGGCTGGAAGTTGGCAGCCATGGGAGAATATGAGCTCTAAATCAACAAAAAATAAATAAATAAAAATAATGATATTATAGTTGGTGCAAATTTGTAATTGTTGGGAAAGCCATGTTGGGGGTTGGTTGTTGGGCGGGAATGGGCATGGGGTGGGGGTTGGCAGTCGTTAGATGAAGAAGGGAGAGAAGAATGGGCATGGGCTGCGTATACATACATATATATATATATATATTTACAGGTTTAATTTAAAAGAGAGAAGAGGAAGAAGACGAGGGCATAAAGGTCATTTTACATGTTCGGTTAACATAAGTTAGCGTGTGCTTTAGTCCACAAACCACGTGGGGATTATGTGGTCATTTTCAAACGTTTGGAGGGGAGTAAACCGCACATGACTTAAAGCACATGAGAGTAAAGTGAAGTTTTCCCTTTGATCAAATGTTTGCACTCTGCTTCTCTTTCTTTCCTTTTTAGCTCAAACAAACTATTAGGATCTTTAAGCGTGTAAAACAAAGGGGGGTTATATCTTTATGTACATAGAAGGTTAGTGAAAAACAATGTTCTGGTTTAGGTCTTTAAGGGTGTAACAAATGGTTATTAGTTTGAGTTATAGTTGGGCAAGAAAAACTTATAGGTTTGGGTGTTGTTCCGGGCTGTAAATGTTGCCCTATTGATGAATAGTAAAAGAGAACAACCCTGGGCTAGGTTGACATATTTTTGTGTTCCTGAATTTTTGAAGGAAAACTCTCTCATGTTTGTAAAATAGGGCTTTAAAGGCATGTATAGGAGGTTAATAGTGTCAGGTTATGGGCTTTTAATAGCTAACATAAAGCAAAAAGTTGAAGAGAAGAAGAAAAAAAGAAAAAAGAATTAAGAGTCTAGGTATCACTCCTACACTACCTTAGGCACCACTCCTTGTTTAGAAGTGCATCACATAAAAAGTTTGATGAGCTCACTTGTTGGAGAAGATTTTGCTTTGATTAGTATATTAAAGAAAAGTGCCAAAAGGGCTTCAAACTTGTACATGGCGTATATAAAAGAGGCTATTTGGAGAAGCTTTTTCAATCAAGTTCTCTTTTAAATTTGAAAATTACCACAATACCCTTGACCTCTAAAACATAGCAATACCAATAAATATATAAAACTTTACTGGATGGAGAGCAGCTTAAAGAATGTATAAATTAAGACTTGATTAAATCTGAAATAGACTATTGAATGAAGTTATGATGTTGCCTCATTTGCGCTTGCTTTATCTTGGGGGTTATTTTGGGCTGCATAAAAACATGTTGTATTTATCAAAGAAAGACAAGAAAAAATAGAAAAATGTGGAGTTGTGAACTCATATGAAGTCGAAACCCAAGTTCATGTAGCTAAGGTGTCTTCATTGTTTAAATCTTTTTGTTGTTTTTTATTTTAAGATGCGCCCCCCCCCCCCCCCCCCCCCCCCCCCACCCAAAGTGAACTTTGTAGGTCTAAATTCAAAATGGCCATGTTTGGAGACTAAAATTCTTTATGCATATCTATATTTTACGTAACCATGTTGGTTGCTTTTATCAAAATTGCATCTTAGAAGTTCTAATATATGGGGAGTGCACCGAACACATGCACATGCAGGTGGGTTCATGCACACATTTAAAGCTGCATACTGTTGGACCATCCTGAATCCAACTTGTCCTACCTTGAACCTTTTACCGGCTCAAGACAGTGATGTATTGGTTTAGGAATGGACAAGGCTTTCAAGGTCTAACCTGAGTACAGGTTGGATTTGGATATGCTAGCATAGTCTAACATATCCAAATCCACACCCAAGTCCAAATTCAGGTAATACAAGAAAACTCCATGCAGGTTTTCATAGTAACTTTATTACCAACCCTAGCTGCTATTTTTTTGTTTTAAAAATTGCAAACACATAAACATATAGAAATGCCCAAATTTGGGGGCATGAGAGCCTTGGAGATAAAGTTTTGTTGATTTTGGTGTCTTTAGCTTTTCTACGGGAGGCTTAAGCTTATGCTTCAACAATGAATTGCTCAAAATGGATAAATTGAATTGTCTCAAGAAATCCTTTGTGGCAAATAAGCTTATCCAACTGTTCTAATAATTTTTTCTTTATTTTTTTCATTTTTATTTATTTAATGTTTATTATATTATTAAATTTTTTTGGGTTCATTATTATCATACATGAGTTGGACTTGTTTCTGTTCTATTTGCAGGTCAATTTTGTCGTTGTCATTACTTTTAGATTCTGAAGTTTTAACCTTGTCCTTTACCATGTTGCATGTCTATATGACTCTACATTACAAGGGATTTATGTAGTCAAGAGAAGATTTAGTTGCTGTGCATTAATTGAAATTGAGGCTCTAATTTATGCTGTTGGTGGTTTTTGTAATTTTTTGCAAATTTTTGTGTCATCTAACATGATCAGATTTCGTCATTGAGGCTTCCTGGACATCTTCAATGTTATATCCTAATATTGTTTATGGAATGTAAAAGATTCATATCGCATATACACAATTGTTTATTATTTTTTTCTTTCTAAATTTTATCTAAACTTATGTGTTTCCCATAAGAACTGTAGTATGGTATTCATTCAATTGTGGATCATTGTTATAATTCGGCTCATCTAGTTACTTAACTGCTGTGTGTAGGATTGTATGCTTCGGCTTGTAGTGTCTCATGGTGGCTTCATCATGTTTGGTACAGGAAATAATAATGAGATCATTTATGAAATATTTTTCTTGGGGGTAATGATTCATGGATATCCTTAAATATACTGTCTTTGTTATATTTTATAGGAGAAGCAACTAAACATTAGATGGCATGAAAAATTCTCTCAACTGATTTGAGTCCTATATGAAAGGCGATTTGTTGATTTAACTTCTACGATTAACCCAAAAACTTGTTTGCTTTTTCTCAAATTTTTGAAAGGAAATTTGCTGATTTAGAATGTTTGATCTGTCACAGTGCATTTTATTTTGTTTTGGTTTGGTATGAGTATCAGGTTTGATTTGTGAATGGCAAAAGTTGGCAAGGTGCAGCGGAAGTCCGATTGTCGACGTCATAGGGTCACCCCATATCCATTACCTTCTCATTCTTCAAAGGTTTTGAAAGATGTCCATCAGAAGAAGAAACGTTCAAAAGCACCAGAGATAAAACAGTGGGACGATGCAACTTGCTCGGTTTGTATGGAGTACCCTCACAATGCTGTTCTCCTCCTCTGCTCCTCTTACGACAAGGGTTGTCGCCCTTATATGTGTGCGACTAGCAGTCGCTATTCCAATTGTCTCGAGCAGTACAAGAAAGCTTACACTAGAGTTTCTTCAACCCAGATTGCAGAACCATGGCTTGGGTCCATTGACGAATCGGGTTTTCTAGGGTTAGGTTGCCTCAGTGAAAAGACACAAGTTTCTGAGCTTTTGTGTCCACTTTGCCGGGGGCAGGTGAAAGGTTGGACAGTGGTGGAACCAGCACGCAAATATTTTAATACCAAGAGGAGAACCTGTATGCAAGATAACTGCTCGTACGTTGGAACTTACAAAGAACTGAGGAAGCACGTAAAGGCAGAGCACCCATGTGCGTGTCCGCGAGAAGTGGACCCTACACTTGCAGAGAAATGGAAAAGGCTTGAGCACGAGAGAGAACGAGAGGATGTGATGAGCACGATTAGATCATCTATGCCGGGGGCAATTGTAATGGGAGATTATGTAATAGAGAGGAATTATCGTGGCGGCTTTTCTGAAGACTACGATGTGGATGATTATCTGGGTGATGCTATTTTCAGGTTGGAATCATTTGGTGGAGGTGGGAATGGTCATCATGTCAACAGCTCACATGGCTTGTTTGAGAGTGATCATCAGTACTCATGGGATGAAGAAGAAGATATTGATTTGAATCGTGATGCCAATGTATCGGCTTCTGGGAATTTTGATGACAATTTCGTCTCTCGCTTTACGCGCTATCAGAGCAGACTCTTGTCGGGGAGGTTGAGACGGCGAAGGCGAAGGCGTAGAGCAGTTAACAGAGTTAGATAATTTACAAATGGGTAGTACTCAGATCGCAATCGAACCATGTCACTTGCAGTCCAAGTGGCAGCATTCTAATGGGGATCTCTGCTCAGCGATGTCGATAGTTAGTATCAGTTAAGCAGATCTGAAGGTTTGGTCTCTCCCTGTAGGATTGTGAATTATCTTAGTTTTAGTGTCAGTTATATCTGGTTGTTTTCATAGATTAGGTCTCATTTTATTTTTGTGCATAGTGGTTAATCATTCAAAACAGAAAGACAGAATGATAGAAAGAGTCCTTTTAATATTTTTCTTTGAACATGTCTTGGCTTTGCTTCATAATCTATGGACGATTTCTTCAAAATTTTCTGTTCTTTCTAGTTTTAGAAATTCTTTGTTGGCCTCTACAATAACACCACCACACAACTCCAAAGGGTTGGCCTAGTGGGTGTAGCTTGGGGCCTGGGGTGTACTCTATTCATGTCTTAGATTAAACGCCCATTAGGTGCTATCAATTCTTTGTAACTATGCACACGGATTTTGCTCGAGATTTGCCCGATCCGTGTGAAGGAATTGTTTTGCGTGGGTCACAGATACTAAAATATTTAGAAATCTGATTCACTAGTCACTACCCTAATGTCATATTTGATTTAGTGTGATTTAGTTTTCAGGATTTGTTTTTGAGAAATTTTGAAAAACTAGTTTGGTGAAATAAAAATGTAATCTCATTATTTTTTTTATGATTTTTCTCATATTTTTGGACAAAAATAATTTTAAAAATTTTAAAATATTTCCTTTAGCATTTATTTTTGTTATATTAACTTGTAATTTTTAAAAGAATTTTCAAAAATGAATTCTGAAAATTTTAACTAAATATAAGGATTTTGGCCCAATGAAGGATTTGGTTAGAATGCAAGGCACAACATGTTTTTTGGGTGAATAAGGAGAACAACATGATGTTAATAAGTCCGTACTCTTTTTTATTTTTTGTTATTATTATTTTTAATGTCCTCTAGCAAAATTCTGGCCATTGAATTTTCAAATACAACATTATTGGTTACTTTTAGTAATTGATCTAATAAAGTAGAAAGTCTAGGATCCAAATTTTGGATCTCAGATTTTGGCCAATAAAATGAATCTGAATCACATATTGATATTCTGAATAAATTCTAGTGTATTTTTTTCGGTTTGTAATATCCCTCTTAATAAAGTGCTTAGAGAAGATTCAAATTCAAATAATGTGAGAGAAAGGATCTTTGTGAGAGAGGAATCACCAGTCAAAGGAAAAAAACATATTGAAAAACATACAACACAATTAAAAGGGATAATGCAAAAACCCACAAAACATAAATAAGACTATAATTACAGTTTTTTTATTTGAAGGGGACACAACAGAAAGTATCTAAAAAGATAACTACAATTTTAACAATAAAAGACACATCTAACATAAAAGGAGTACTATCGTAACACAATTGAAGATTTTGGATTGCATGACTGATTTGATCCAGTAGTAGAGTGGGCTAACTCAGTTGAGAGAGTTGAGAGCACTAGGATTTATAGTAGCAAAGTCTAGCAAGTCCTTGTTACATTCAAAAAATGCCATGTCTTCTTCAATCAAGGTAACCCAAGCTTCAATCCCCTCACCATCTCTTGAAGGACTCAACAAAACAACATTAGGCACTTCTATATGACCAATCGTCGCCCAAGTTGGCTTTCCCCACCCAAAATCAGCTTCATACAATGGCATCCTACTCCAACTTGTATGTGTATACATATCCACTTCACCTCCTCTCATCTGCAACTTTCCCAACTCCATCAACAACCCACAAATCTCCGACACTCCACAATTTTTGCTTAGTTCTAGCTTACTTTCCCTTATGCTACTTACCAAGTTTGACAAGTTCATTTCGTTCTCACTCTCATCATCGGCGTGCACTACTAGTGGGCGTCCTATGTTTCCGAACGAACTCTCTGGTAATGGCGGCACAAGACGTTCTCGCATATCTGTTGATATGACTAATATAGATGGCCTCCTTGGATTGGTTGATCCCAATCCCAATCCCAATCTTGATCTAGAAGCATCCATAGCGCATTTCCAAAGGAGTGCCATGACAGCCTCCACGCGGGTAGGTTGTTGTACCCTTGCGTTTGCTGCTTCCGCCTTGAGAGCGTGAAGTTTGGAGGCGTTGAAGACGTACCTGTTGAGAAAATAAACTTGTTTTTAGTAATTTGGGAGTCATGTTTACCCAAAAAGTTACTCAGAATTTGCAATCAAATGCCAAGATGGATTGATAATTTGGTCCCTAGTAGAATGAGAATGAATGAATATATTCTTTATTCTTCAAATCTCTCTTTCAAATTATTTGAGTATAGCCATTTTATTTTCAAAACAGTACCTCCTGACAACAACCTTCTGTGGTGATTTCTCATAAAATTGTGGTGGAAGGGTCTGGAAGTCATCTCTTGCTGGGAATATAGAGGGTGCTGTGAAATCTGGACTCACTACGTCAGGGAATCCGGACGCAGTGGCAGCCCAGGCCTTGAGGAATGTGGTGAAGGAGGCCGCATCGGCAAGTTTGTGGTTAGTATAGATGCCTATAGCCATTCCTCCACATTCAAAGAAGCTAGCCTGGATGAGTAAGAGAGATCCGGACCCCGATTCCTTAAATTGGATGGGAATGAAATGGTTTTGTAATTCACTCTTGGGTTGCTCAAGAATGGAGGAAATTGGACAGTTTACTCGAGTTTCAATGTAATCAACTCCATCGTCGTTGCAATCAACAAAGAGAGGATCTTTGATTCTTCCAGCTAGAGGGTAGTAGCGAGTTAGGATTTGGGAGAGGGAGTTTTTTAAAAGTTGGGATCTTTCTTCGTAACTAGAACCGCCGTGTGTGGCGTAGTAGAGAACTAGTGGCGTGTATGATGCAGGCGCGAATTGGTCGATAAGAGAGAGTTTGAAAGTTTTAAGGTGATGGGGGGTCGGAGAAGATGGCTTGATGGTTTCTCTAGCGATTACCTCAACCTTAATCTCCATCATCGTTGTTGTTATACCTATGTACTATAATGAGTGAAATTGTTGTTATACCTATGTACTATAATGAGTGAAAACTTGGTTTGTTTATCAATTTGCAGTTGTGTGAAAACTTTGCATAGTTCCTAGGTGTTGACTCTAAATTATTAATAAATATAAGGGGATGAAAATGAAAGTTGTTGACATTTGAGTTAGTTTTTTTTTCTTCTTTCCTTTACTGAGATAGTTGACGACTAACTAATGAATGGCAACAGATTTTTTTTAATAAATTAGACATAAATGTAAGACAATGATAGAGTGACACATATGATATATAATCTCGAGAAGAAAATGATCTTATTTGACCGCTATATATTGCTAATAGATCTTTTGAGTGATGAAAAATTGTATGGACCCATATACATTAAGGACATTTCATCTCTCGTTCCATCTCCTTGTAGTAAAGTTCCTATGTTTTTGAAAGCTATCAATCCTCTCTTCTCCCGTATTTAGTTTTTGTCTCGCATCGGTTCTGCAACTTTTAGATAGCTAACAATTAAGCCACTAATCACACAACTAATAAAGTTGGTCACGGAGGCAACTCATAAAAGTAGTTTAACATACCTGTGATATCTAGTCTCTGTCTTACATCTATCTCATTGTGTGAAAATCTTCTATACATTTATAGCATAACCGAGTATTCATTTGGTTCTCGATTCTAGTATCCATTAGTAAAAAAAAAAAAGAAAGAAAAAAAAGAAAATTCCTTCAAAATAATTTTTGGTTGCACCAAAATTATGTACTATCCAATGATGAATTATACCCTAATAAAAAATATCTTGTAATTATTCATTTAGAATTCAATGTTTTTGTTAATTTTAATGAGTACATGGTGGATTCTATTTTAAGGTTAGAAGAAAATCATTTTGGCCTTGACTTCATTTCAATGACTTCTTCATGCCTTTATCTCATTTTGGCATTGACAAAACTTTCATTTACTATATTTATCTATTACTTTATCTCTATACAAAAATATACACATTTAATTTTTTTTCACTATTTATATAATTTACACATTTTATAAAAATTAGTTTAGAGAATATTTTAAAACTTAAAGTATATTTATGAAAATTTTGGAATGTTTGTAGAGTTATAATTAATTTTTATTAAATTAGATAGTCTAGATATAATGATAATTTTTTTAGTTTAGAACTGTAGAACCGAATTATTATTTTTTTTATAATTTAATTCTAATTCGATTTCAAAAATTTTACCGACTGAATTGGTTACTAATACTGTAAAAATGAATTTAATTCTTGATTTATTTCAAGTCAATGAACACCCTTATGTGATGAGCCCCAATAAGATCATCTATGCCAAGAACAATTGGTGGATTCTATTTTAAGGTTAGAAGAAAAACATAGGTGGTATCATATCAATTAATTGTCAACTCTAACAAGGGTTCATTATTAAGAATGCTTTTTATTGATTATAAAAAAATAAAATTGCAAAAAAAAAAAAAAAAAAAAAATCACCCAAAAAATAAAATATATCTGGAGTTTCTAATTTAAATTTTAATATTTTGATTTATTTTTAATTTAAACTACTGACTATTTCGTTGAGTAAACCAATAATTTTTTTTAAAGTCATTATGGACACTTATATTGAGTTTAAGGACTAAAATACTTTTTGAATCATTTTAATTTAATGAAAATAGACATACGATTTAGATTGAAAATATATTATAAGATTACGATTTAAATTGACAAAATTAATAATCCAAACTTTATTTTCTTGAAATTTGTTTATTTTTAGTCAATTGATGTTTTATGCAAAAATATGCAAACAAATAAAAATGTGATATAATAACTTGTAACAAATAAATAAATAAATTGCTTATTTAGGGTGTCGAACCATCCTAAGAGAGGGGGGGGGGGGGACATGGGTTTTGTGGTCCATGATTTTTTTTTCCCACAAAGAAAGAAAAAAATGCATTTTAATATTATTTTATTTTATTTTTGAATTCGAAATATTTTTATTTGGATCATGTTATGGTACACATCCTTATGCAAGTTATGACATTTATGGTGTTGATTACTATACCACAAATGTCATAACTAAATCATTGCCAATCATAACTAAAAAAATGTTATAATTAAACACTACATGAGGTATAAGAAAAGATATTTTAGATCATAACTAAAATAATATTATAACCAATATCACAATAACACTAAAATGAGTTATAACTAATATCAAAATAAATCATAACAAAAAATCACAAATATTATAATTAAGGTATATGGTACACCCCCCCTCCCAAAAAAAAAGAGATGTGTATAATAATTTTTTTTCTTATTAACGTCATATTATGATAAAAATATGTTTCTAGAAAGGAGGAGAATTTGGACGGGAGGGTAGGGGTGTAAATTTGGCTTGACTCACTATCGGGCCGTGCGGACTCTCGCCAAAATTCGGAGCAAACCAGGCCGGCCCATATAGCGATCCCGGTTTTCCCTTCATTGTTTGATTGTATTTCAGACTCGGTTCTGTGGATGTGTTGTTGTCTTTTTCCCGTTTCTATCCTTTACTCTTTGTATATGAGTCTTGGGTCGTGTTGGGTAGGTTTAAAACAGGTTGGTTGGGTTTAGAAACCAAGGGTTAGTGTCCATTAAATTTTCATAATGGTTCATTTAATATCCTTATTAGTGGTTACAAACTTGTTCATTATTTAATATCCTTATTAGTGGTTCATTTAATATCCTTATTAGTAGTTACAAACTTGTTCATTTAATATCCTTATTAGTAGTTCATTTACTATCCTTATTAGTGGTCCATTCATATTCAAACTTGTCCTTTCAAATTCCAACTAGTATGTTACACCAAGTTGTTTATAAATTGAGCTCACCTCTCAACTTCTATGGTTCTTCCCATATCTCTCTCCATTTGTTTTTTTAGATTTTGAGTTTAGATTAAGAGTGTTTAGAGTGAGAGTAAGCGTTTTCATAAGGGAGGAGAGGAAGGAGAACAAGAGAGAAATCTTGAAAGGAAGAGGAAGGGATGGCTTGCTCTTCATTTTGATTCGAAAATTATTGGGTTTGGAGCACCTTCAAAATCCTTCATCTTCTCCATTTGGTCTCTCCATTTGAAGTAGGGATTCTTACGCATCTTTATGAGCTTTAACCTAGATGTTGGGCTTTTGTTTAAATGGTTTGATTTGGGAAGTTAGGGTTTTGAAATGTGCTATTTTGAAAAGAGGGGTTTTGTTTATTTGACTCATCCATACGTGTTTTGGGTCTAAAATAGAGATTGTTGATGTTGTTAGTAATATTTGAGCCTTTGGGTCAATATTGGAAAAGGGAGTAGAAAAGCCCTAAATTTTGATATATTAATTTATATAATAAATTTTGGAAGATATGGAAATATGAAATTGAGTTAAATATAATGAAATTTGCTCATTATGAGATGGAACGGTGGAGTTGGATTACATTAATCATTCACTTTTAAAAATAATGACAATTTATCTATTATAACAATTATTACCTGCTTAGAAATAATTGTTTTGGGCTACCGGTGGAGGGTAGTCTTGATTGTTGTAGACAATGCATGATGATTAGGCAAACTAGAACTAATCAATTGAGTATGCTATCGATTATAGCGGTTGGTATAATACATCAAATTTTGTATTGATTGATTGAACTTGTATATGATAATTGCTTATATACACTGCTTTGTGTAGGAGGAGATGGAGGATGTACTCCACGGTTTATTGGAAGATGGGGGATGGACCTCTAAACCGGATTTTTGTTTGACATTGATACAACACTACAATGTGTATCATTTGTGAAGTATAGAAGTGTTTTTGTTTGATATTGATACAGCACTAAAATGTGTATCATTTGTGAAGTATAGAAGTATTTTTGTCTGAGATTGATACAGTACTAAAATGTGTATCTATTATGAGGTATGAAATGTTTAAAATGAGTTATTATCTCGCCTGAAATAGAAATACTGTTGATATGAGATGTGATCTCGTTTAAATTGTTTGGCCAAGTTATGAGTCATAGTTATGAATTGAGAATTTGATAAGAAATGGAAACTGGAATAGAACATGGACATATTAGTCATGGGATTGTAATGTGTTATAAGTTGTTGTGTAAGAGTTAAACGTTTATCAATTGCTAACGTTTTAGTTACTGTTCATACTATGTTTAGCATATCTCTACTGGGCTTTGACTCACCCTATATGGGACATCATTTTCAGGTACAGGTGTTATGCCACCTCCAAGGACGTAGCTTGGAAGGCTTGAGGCTATTAGACCACATTTTGTTGTTTTGTTGTATTACATGTATATCAAGCCAAGGGCTTTCTTTGTATAGAGTTTGCACTCTCTTTTTGCAACCAAGCGTTGTCTTGGGAAGTTGTAAGCCCATAGGGCGATTACTTTTATTGTCAATATGTAATACATTTTGTAAGAACACTCTGATGATTGTAATATAATATCTCTTTCCTATATCTTGAATGTATGATATTATGGGTTTATTTTGAGGGCGTTACAGCCCACTTGTGCAAAATTGTGGCCCAAAGCCTAGAGGGTACTCGGACCTTGAGCATGTTGGGCCTTGGGCCTGACCATTTTTTTATTTTTTATTTTTTACTAAAATTTTATTTTTTTCCATAAAAAATGACGCTAGGCCTCGAGCTAAGTCTTGAGTGGGCCGATGGGCTGGGCTTTGGATTGGATTGGGCTTCGAAATAGACAGCTTAGTCCCAGGCCCAGGGTCTTGGGCTAGGCCTAGTTAGGTCAGGCCATACAGGGTCACGGGCAAGCTTCGAGTGGACCGTGAGTTGATGGGCCAAATTTACTGTCACGATCTTAGCTCGCCCGTAGAGGTTCAAGCCATGATTGGCCAGTAATCTTGGATTACCTTCGGCTTCAAAGTCAAATCAATCATAATATAATAATGGGGCTTAGCGAAGATAAGAACATAAAATAATAACGAGCCATTGAGCAGTGCATACATGTTGAAATCATAAGTAGTAAAAACCAATTTTAATTTCATAAAACTTATATACAATAGTCCAAAGTTAGGCTCCTCACCCCACATCATTCATACAAGTTGCAAAATTATCTAAAGAAACAAGAACAAAACAAGACAAAAGTCGGGTTGACAATGCTTGACTCCTCTCGAGTCCAAGCTCGCCCCTTTATAGAGGCACTTTCCAAAAGGCTTTAAAAGGGTAGACGTCAAGGCGACTTTAAATGTGACATTCAGCTTGCTCACCTACATATATATAAGGGAGAGAGGTAAGGTGGAGCCTAGTGAGTAATATCAATATAAAGGTTTATATGAATGAAGTCCAACAATTACAATCATATCTCCCATTTTCAAAACAATATAACAATGCCAATAAGGGATTCGATAGAATTCAATCATTTCAACCCCTTTTTTGAAATAGCAATTAACAATCAATCAATTTACGTGGTACATCAAATAGAGTTCAATAAACAATGTGACGAAGCCAATAGGACCATTAGGGTCAATCCAATGGGACCTCAACGGGTCAATCAATAATTCAATGTGGATCTTGAAGGTTTGACATCAAAGATCTCTGTGTTTCAATTAATCCAATAGGCCATGGTATTGTTTCCCTTGGGCGAGGGCCAATGGGTCATGGTATTGTTTCCCCCAAGTAAGGGCCACAGTATTGTTTCCCCCAAGCGAGGGCCTATTAATCAATGGACTATGGTATTGTTTCCCTTGGGCGAGGGCCAATGGGCCATGGTATTGTTTTCCTCAGGCAAGGGTCTCACTAAAGGATGCCATGAATATGTTTCAAAAAGGGACATTCATTCATTCATAGAAAATAACATTTCAAACTTATCATCGTGTAGCAATTTTCAAAACATATTTCGAACATATCTTTACAAGGATATGTTCGAAATATGGATATTTCAAAATGGTGGGTTAGATTGATACTAGGCCTCGGGCGTCCACCTACACAAATACACATTGAAGCACTTCAAAAAGAGTAACCTATTTTAATTATTAACCTATTTTAATTATTCTCTTATGTGTGTTTCTAGCTTATTGCATGATTAAGGATGTTCAAATGAGGCTTAAGAATGCCTAAATGGGCATAAGGATGCAATTATGTAGTCACAAGTGTTAGTCAAAAAGTGCTGAAACAGGGCCTTCGCTCGAGCGCACACTTGGTTGCTTGAGCCGTCTGTAAAGACTGCAAAAGTACTGTGTTAGCTGTATATTATTATATATGTATCTTATCTATTTGTATTGTATCTCTCTCTATCTCTATCTCCTTTTTAGTCTTATCTCTATCTTTTTCTATACCTATGTAGGTTTGCTTTCTGCCTATATGTACTGGCTTCTCCTATTGTATTATTCATTCAATTCAATATGGAGTTTCTCTTTTCTCTTCTCTCTCTACTTTCATAACATGGTATCAGAGCCTATGGTTCTCTTCTAGCCTCAATTTTTTTTTTTCTTTTCTGGTTCTGTCCTCGATTGGTTTCTGCTAGCTTCTGTGTATTTCGTCCATCCCTGTTTCAACGTTTGGCCTATACCCACCTCTTCGTCTATCCACAACGAAGCCAACACCATTAGAATTACCTCCATCGAACGTCACACGTGCCCTCACACGTCTCCCAAATCCTGGCGCGTCGGTTGCCTTCGGTTCCACTTTTACCATGCTCCCACACGCGTTGTCTCAGTTGCCCTCGGCTTCTACCCTTCGGCTTCCGCCTCAGCCGCTCCGTCCTCGGCTTCCGCCTCAGCCAATTGCCCTCAGCTTCTGCCTCAGTCAACTCTCCTTCGGATTTTGCCCGGCTTCTCTCTGCTGCATGCCTTGTTTGGTTCAGCCGCTAACGTCACCCTTCTCAGCCCCTACCTGGCTGTTGACATCATCATAGCTCAGTGCTGACGTCAGCCCTAATCTGTCCCTAAGGTTTTTCAGCCTTATGAATCTGTTGATGACCTCCGTTTTGGCATTTATGGATCGTACTGAGAACATCCAATCTGTTTCTGTTATCCTTGATGGGTCCAATTATGTTAGTTGGGCTCAAGCTCTCTCTAGCTTCATCAAAGGCAAACATCTTTGGCGGATCATTATTGGTGCTCTTCCCAAACCCCACCAGAAGGAGGATGAGACGGACTCTGCATTCGATGACCGTCTTGACGAATGGAAAAGTAAGAATTATCAAATTATCACATGGTTCCGGGCTACCTGCGTTCATTCCATCAACCTTCAATTTGGACGCTTTCAGGACGATGACTCCCTTGTCTCTCTTGCCAAAGCAATTTGGGATTTCTTGAAGGAACGTTATCAGACCACTGGACATGCTCATCAGTATTAACTGTTGCAGACTCTTCATCACATGCGCTAGGCACCCGGTCAGTCTCTCAATGAGTTCCTATCCCATATGTCGTCTGTTTGGGATCAACTCACTCTTTCTAAACCTCTATGGGCTCATTCTGATGATGCACAATTATTTATTGCTTATCGAAATCATCAGTGACTATTACAGTTTCTTATGGTTCTTTAGAGTACTTTTGAGCCTGTACGTGCTTCTTTGCTCCATCGTTTGCCCTTGCCCACTTTAGAGCAAGCCATTACTTAGCTCCTCTCAGAGGAGACTCATTTTGGGAGTCTCAAATCTCAAGACATGGATTCTGTTCTTGCTACGCCATCTTCTCAGAGTTCCTCATCTTCACAGCCAATTATATGCAGTTATTGTCGTAATCAAGGCCTGCAAGCCAATTATTCTCTTGTTCACTGCCAGGTTCGCGAATGCTTGACTTGTCACAAGACTGCTCCGGGCCATCTACAAAGCAATTGTCCTCGAGCTCCCTCCACTACTTCATCTAAGAAAGGGGCTTCTCGTTCTGGGTCTCAGTCTAAATCTGGCCACGGTTCTCATTCTGTTACTGTTGCCTCTGAGGGTTCTTCTGCTCCTTCCTTCTCTATGGATGATATTGAGTTCATTATCCACCAGGTGCTCCACAAATCTGGTACTCCTCCATCTACTGCTCTTTCAGTAACCTCATGTAACTCTTCATGGTATTTTGATTCTGCCTGCTATAATCACATGACTTTTGACTTCACTCTATTTTCTTCTTTGTTATCATCCTCTTCTGCTCCCACTATACATACTGCTGATGGTTCTTATATGACTGTTAGTCATATTAGCCAAATCTCTACTTCCACTGTGTCTCTTTCTGATGCTTACTATATTCCTTCTCTTAAAATGAGCCTTATCTCTGTTGGTCAGTTATGTGAACTTGGTCTAACTATTACCTTCTCTGCTAATGGTTGTTTGGTGCAGGACCCTCATACGAGACAGACCCTTAGGATAGATCGTAAGCATGGACGTCTGTTCGAGCTTATCTATCTTCGCAGTCTGCACAAATCCTCTATTGTTGCTGCTGCATCTATTATGTCTTCTTTTCATCTTTGGCATTATCGCTTAGGACATGTCTCTTTTAGTCGTTTGAAAAATTTAGTTTCTAGTGGTCAGTTAGGTCGTGTCTGTCTTGAAGATGTTGATTGTTTATCTTGTCAAATTGCTAAACAACCTACATTACCTTTTAATAAAAGTAATTCTATTTCTACTGCTCTTTTTGATCTTGTGCATTCCGATATTTGGGGAACTTCCCTCACACCTACCATGGGGGGGGGGGGGGGTCCAGATATTTTGTGATTTTTGTTGATAATTTTTCTCGCTATACTTGCCTTTTTCTTCTCAAAAATTGCTCTGAACTTAAACAGATTTACTATGATTTCTCTGCTATGGTCCACACTCAGTTTTCTCGAACTATTAAGCTTTTTCGTTCTGATAATGCTAAGGAGTACTTGGATTATGATTTTCTTTCTTTTCTTCGGGCTCATGATACTCTTTCTCATCGATCTTGTGCAGGCACTTCCTAACAAAATGGACGAGCCGAAAGAAAGCACCATTATATTCTAGACACTACTCAAGAGTTTGTGTGGCTTCATTGGCTTCTTTCTGACATGGATGTTTCTCATTCAGTTGCCACCAATCTTTATTGTGACAATCAAAGTGCTATTCAGATTGCCCATAATGATGTCTTCCATGATCGCACCAAGCATATTGAGATCGATTGCTACTTCATACGACAATATGTTACTAGTGGCCATGTTCGTCTTCTCTTTGTTACCTCTGCTGATCAGACCGCCGGCCTCTTCACCAAAGCTCATCTTCTAGGCCGCTTCTCTGATCTCCTCTCCAAGCTCAATTTGATATCTGACTTACCACCTTGAGCTTGAAGGGAGGGGGGTGTTAGCTGTATATTATTATAGATGTATCTTATCTATTTGTATTGTATCTCTCTCTATCTCTATCTCCTTCTAGTCTTATCTCTATCTTTTTTTGTACCTATCCAGGTTTCCTTTCCTCCTATATATACAAGCTTCTCCTATTATATTATTCATTCAATTCAATACAGAGTTTCTCTTTTCTCTTCTCTCTCTACTTTCATAACATACTAGATGCTCGATTTTTACGCTCAACGGCCGCTCGATAGTCGCTCGAGCCAAGTGCTGAACAAAAGTGTGTTCGCTCAAGTGCACACTTGATCGCTCGAGCCAACGGCCAAATGTCTATAAAAATACTAGATGCCTTCTATGTTCACTCAAGTCATGGTTCTTTCGCTCGAGCGAACTGTGCGAATTTTGAGTTTTCCAGATTTGTGTTTGAAGTTCAAAACCAATGATCTTATGTTCAAAACTTGTATGGTTGGTCTCAAATGCTTAGAAACAGTTTATAAAAGATTTACCTTTGGAAATTATGAAACCATGATCCCAAATTCTGTCCTAATTTTTCAAAACCAAGCTCAAAACATCACGTTCTTGACATGCATGTAACAAACTCTACTGTTTTCTTTCTAAAACATGTTTATATGAAATGTTTAGTGCAAAACCATGAAGAACTTCAAGAAATAACCCAAGTAAGGCCCATGCATGTATGAATTTTGAAGAAACTAAGTTCAAAAGTAAAGAATTATGCATGCATGTGCACAATTCACTTGCATTCATTAAACTCTTGTTGATTCAAGCTCATTTCTTTCAATTACATGCAAATGGTCCTACAAATTGGTGAATTCATCTTCCTACATGGTTTAACTTCATGAATTGTAGGTTAGAATCATACATAGAGCTTGAATTTAGCCTCAATTAAGCTTAATCTTTACAACCTCCCTTGGTTTCTCTTGAATTCTTCTTCTTTTCTCTCTAAAGTGTTGAATTCTCTTTCTAGCTCTCAAATTTTCAGCACAAAGTTGATGTAAAATGAAGTCTAAGCATGTTTAACAAATATATATATGGTGATTAAGGCCTTACTAATCACCTATGCTTAAGGCTAATCAAGTGGGCTTAACTCTAATCAAGTATGATTATTTATTATTTTGATCCGAATAAAATTTTAATCGAACTTACCATATGATTCTAAAAATTTCAACTAGCCTATTGAATTAACCAATTTTGGTTTTTGAAGTTGTTTGGGCTTTTAATTTTGAATTCGAAGTCGACAATTAAGCAAAAAATTCACATAGAAACAGATAAGTTTCTAATAAACATAAAATTATGCAATTTATGCCCAATCAAATACTAGATAAAAATAATATGAAGGTCAGGGTCGTTACAGTTTTCCATCCTTAAGTAGTAAGTTACCTCTATTTGGAAACATATACGGGTACCGTTGTTGCATTTCTTCTTCTTTTTTCCGTGTAGCCTCTTTCCCGTAGTGTTCCTTCCATTATACTTTCACCATTAGGATAGATTTGTTCCCTAGTTACTTCACTTGCCGATCAAGGATCTGTACTAGCCATTCCATGTATCTCATATCATCGTCTAAAGCTATTCAGTGGTAGTCAATTACATAAAATGGATTTCTAAGATACCTGCGAAGCATTGATACATGGAATCATTTGGTGGAGGTGGGAACAGTCATAATGTCAATAGCTCACATGGGTTGTTTGAGAGTGATCATCAGTACTCATGGGATGCGGAGGAAGATATTGATTTGAATCGTGATGCCAATGTATCATCTTCTGGTAATTTTGATGACAATTTCATCTCTCGCTTTACGTGTTATCGGAGCAGACTCTTGTCGGGGAGGTTGAGGCAGTGAAGGCAGAGGCGTAGAGCAGTTAACAGAGTTAGATAATCTACAAATGGGTAGTACTCAGATTGCAATCGAACCATGTCACTTGCAGTCCAAGTGGCAGCATTCTAATGGGGATCTCTACTCAGCGGTGTCGATAGTTAGTATCGATGAAGCAGATCTGAAGGTTTGGTCTCTTCCTGTAGGATTGTGAATTATCTTAGTTTTAGTGCCAGTTATATCTGGTTGTTTTCATATATTAGGTCTCATTTTAATTTTTGTGCATAGTGGTTAATCATTCAAAACAGAGAGACAAAATGATAGAAAGAGTCCTTTTAATATTTGTCTTTGAACATATCTTTGCTTTGCTTCATAATCTATGTATTATGTTTGTCCTGACGATTTCTTCAAAATTTTCTATTCTTTCTAGTTTTAGAAATTCTTTGTTAGCCTCTACAATAACACCACCACACAACTCCAAAGGGTTGGCCTAGTGGGCGTAGCTTGGGGCTTGGGGTGTGCTCTCTTTATGTCTTAGATTCTACTCCCATTAGGTGCTATCAATTCTTTGGAACTATGCACACGGATTTTGCTCGAGATTTGCCCGATCTGTGTGAAGGAATTGTTTTGCGTGGATCACAAATACTAAAATATGGAGAAATTTGATTCACTAGTCACTACCCTAATGTCATATTTGATTTAGTATGATTTAGTTTTTAGGATTTGTTTTTGAGAAATTTTGAAAAAGTACTTTGGTGAAATAAAAATGAAATCTCATTATTTTTGTATGATTTTTCTCATTTTTTTTGGACAAAAATAATTTTAAAAATTTTAAAATATTTTCTTTAGCATTTATTTTTTTTATATTAACTTGTAATTTTTAAAGGAATTTTCAAAAATGAATTCTGAAAATTTTAACTAAATATAAGGATTTTAGACCAATAAAGGATTTGGTCAGAATGCAAGGCACAACATGTTTTTTGGGTGAATAAGCACAACAACATGTTAATAAAGTCGGTACTCTTTTTTTGGTTATTATTATTTTTAATGTCCTCTAGCAAAATTCCGGCCATTGAATTTTCAAGTACAACATTTTGGTTACTTTTAGTAATTGATCTAATAAAGTAGAAAGTCTAGGATCCAAATTTTGGATCTCAGATTTTGGTCAATAAAATGAATTTGAATCACATATTGATATTCTGAATAAATTTTAGTATATTTTTTTCGGTTTGTAGTATCCCTTTTAATAAAGTGCTTAGAAAAGATTCAAATTCAAATAATGTGAGAGAAAGGATCTTTGTGAGAGAGGAATCACCAGTCAAAGGAAAAAAAAACATATTGAAAAACATACAACACAATTAAAAGGAATAATGCAAAAACCCACAAAACATAAATAAGACTAGAATTACAGTTTTTTTTATTTGAAGGGGACACAACAGAAAGTATCTAAAAAGATAACTTCAATTTTAACAATAAACGACTCATCAAACACAAAAGGAGTACTATCGTAACACAATTGAAGATTTTGGATTGCATGACTGATCTGATCCAATAGTAGAGTGGACTAACTCAGTTGAGAGAGTTGAGAGCACTAGGATTTATAGTAGCAAAGTCTAGCAAGTCCTTGTTACATTCAAAAAATGTCACGTCTTCTTCAATCAAGGTAACCCAAGTAAGGTAGCCATGTTTTCTTTCACTACTTACGTAATTGTATATTTAAAATTAATAAATAATAGTTAAAAAAAACTAGTACAAAGTGTTAGAATGAAGATGATCACAATTGAAAGTGATATGCATTTCTCTAGTAGATAAGCAAGCCAAATGCTTTAATCACTTAATTGGTTCACTACATTACAACAAATTATAGAAAAGTAACAACCGTAAGTCTTTAGACCATATAAAACAATAGCTTAAAAATCAATAACAACCAAAAGCATCGATCAACAACAATCAAAACATGCCCATTATAAATATCAGGATCCCCTAACCTTAACGATGTAAATCAAATGTAATTGTGAAAAATGACAATCAACTAATTACTTTCAAGCAATATTTTGAGAGAATCAGAAAGAGCCTATGCAGTAGTAAATGATGGAGAGATGTCTTGTTAAAGCTTCAGAAGAAAATAAAATTAAAATTTTTTAAAAAAGCACAAACTTCGTCATGTCATGATTTTGACTATGTAGCACATTTTGTCTAGATTTAAACAATGGAATTTATGTCCGCGATATTCATTCCTTTGTTAGTTGTAAGATAAGTGTTACATGCTATTCTAAAATAAAAGTGGAAGTAATGTGATGTACATGATTAGCTCTTAGTGGGTACCTGAGTAAGAGAGGTATCTTGTATCGATGACAAAGACCATGCTTGATGTCGAGCTACCATGTCAAGAGGACTAGAAGTTGTTGTGGCCTGACCAAATTTGAACTGATTAATTTTACGAACACACACACATAGATATATGTATGCATATATAAGTGTAGGAAAACATTAACAACTTATAAATTCTATTAAAAAAATTATCTGATTAGATATGTTTGTCAAGTTATTCGGAGCATGCTGAACATGGGAAACTTTGGACCTTAGCTCTGAATTTTTAGCTTCCATAGCATCCATTGTTGTGTCTTGGTTTGCTTTATGACCAGATGTATTTTTCCATAAATTAGACGGGGAGACACCTAATCCATACATGCGAACTCGTCCATGTTTTTCTTTACCTATCATTTGTCCAAATGTATCATTTGAGCCCTCATTTGATAAATTTGCATTCAAGGTTGTCCTCTCATTCATTTCATCCTATAAGTTTGCAATAAACATAACTTAATATGTACATTTCAATCACTCAACACTATAATGTGGGAATTTTAACTAATTTACAAGTTCAAATGGACAGATAATTATTTGGTACATACTATCATTGCTTTCGTTGCCTCAGGGGTTCCAGTCTCCTTTGCATAACATACTTTAAACATGTGAGCACATGTTGGAGAGTATCCCCACTTATTCTTCAACAAAATAATATTTTCCAAAATATAAATTATGTCATTCTATTACATCATGCATACATTATCGTATTAAATATACAACATGAAAAGATGAATTAACCTGCTCCTTTCGAACACGTGAAAAACTTTTTGTTCCAGTAGTATGATTATACTTTCACTCTGCACAACTTTCTTTGTTTTTGTCACTTTGTGCCTAAAATTACAAATGCATAAATTAATGGTGCCCAAACTGTAACAAGTAAAATAACATATAATGATCAGATCGAGTATACCTTTACTTTTTCGATGGCCCAATACTTAATAAGGTGTTCCCACTGATCAGCATATACTCTACTATCTTTATAATGCTTTTGTTGGTCAAAACTCAAGTGGTTTTTATAATAATTTTTCTTTATGTTTACTTTCCAGTCTTTTAACTTCTTACCAGAGCACTTCATAACCCAATTCCTAGCATGACTTGGAAGATCAAACTTTGACTGAAAAGAGAGAGAGCGAGAGAGAGAGAGAGAGAAGAGTAAAATAATAGAAAATTAATCTTTCCACATAAAAAATTAAAAATAAAAAAAATTATAAAGAGTGTTGTTTTAATCATATTACTCATGTTCATTATTTTTCATATGTGATCTTCGCACAATATTATGTCATTTACCTGTACAAGTGCCCATATGTGATCTTTGTAATGTTCTGGGACTTTATGCCAATTCTTGTAAGTGAGTGGTGCATTTTTCCCATCACGCACAATAGTTCCAATGAACGATGATAACTTTGTTGCCAATTTGTCATTAGGTTGGCCAAGTTTGTTCCAATTGACTATTAGGCGCTCATCATCGCGAGTACCCCAAATATTACGCATTTGAGTGAGACCTCTAGTTTTCTTTTGTCCACTAGCACCATCTAGTTATAAAAAAAAATAAATAATAATACTAATAATAAATTATATACGAAGAAATAATATGACATTTTTATAAGGTTTGAACTTGCATACCTGCATTATCATTAGGCTGACTGGAGTTTGGCTGAATCTCAGATGGAGTTGACTCACTAAACTCACCAACATTGCCTGAGCGAAACCGGAGATATGGGTCCGTAGGCTTTTTGCTTTATAGATGAATGCTCGTATGATTCAAGTAAAATAGATAAATCAAATTGTAAACTTAGAATGATCCAAATAAATTATTTCCAAATGAACAAAATACTTGAAGAAAATTAACCAAAAAAAAATTGTGTATTCACTTTTATTGCGTTGCTATCTTGATAGTGACTAAATGTAACATATAGTGAATAAATATTTTGAAGCCATATATGAAAATCACATAGTAAAATTAAAAACGCATTATTCATTCTTCAAACAATCAATTAAATTAACAAAAACAATGATAAAGAAAGAGAGCAAAATGAAACTATAGAATTGTTTTCAAATATGAATAACTAGCAATGTTGAACAAGTTTAACAGTCACATAAGATCTAATTCTTCCTCATCTCCATCATCATCTCCATCATCATGAACATCGTTGTCTCTCAAGACTTGAGAAAGTGGTGCATCTACAATTGCAGCAGACATGTCTGTCCTAACCAAATCAAAATTATTGTCCCCATCACCACTTTGTGTATTGCATACAACTGTCACACCCCAAATTCGGGTATGACTGGCCGTGGCCCACAGGGACTTAGCCCAAGGCACACGTAAGCCTATACATGAACCCAAAATCACAAAGAATAAATGTGATGATAGCCCAGAAATAAATAAATCAAAACCCACCAGTGACAAGTCACAAGTATAAATGGTAAAACCAGCTATAACCAACTTCCAAAAATATTTACTAAATGGAACACAAATTGCCCATAAAATAAAATAATTCTAAATAAAATCCCACCACAATGTGTGCACAAAACCGACATAACAAGCTAAAACAAAATAATGAATGTCCTAGAGGTCCATGCAATTGAGTTCCCGCTACGCCATGAGTCCACTTTAAGTCCTTTTAACACCTGGAAGTGATAAACAACTAAGTCAACTGATAGCTCAGTGAGTAGCAACATGGATAGTAAATACAGTTTTGAAAACAGGGTTCAATTCCAAAATAAGATATATATCACAGAAACTAGATTGACATACAGTTTGGTAAAGAGAATCTGTTTCAAAAAGAAGGTTTCACAGTTCAATAGTTAAAATACTCATGTCTCCCAAGAACATGATAAATGAAAATTTACACTTAAAATAGATTACAACGTGAACACCAATAATTTTCTGGGTACCAAGAAATAACAAGTAACATGCCACATAGTTCTCAAAGCTATAAGCCCCGTTGGATCCAATACCGAACTAAGAGTCATCCTCAGGGTGGCAACCCGGGCCTTTTCTCTAAGATGATTCAATTGAAGGTCACCTAGCCTAACCTAGGTCTTTTCCTTACAATCGTTGAGCACTAGAGTTATCAGGCCCAACCCGGATCTGTTCTATAATGGCCAGAATCACCACACACAGTGGAATATTTCCCTAGACTAAAATATACAGATGGTCCTAATAATCAATACACATCAGTTTCGCAAAACATGGTAGTTCACCATTATAAACATGAGACCAAAACAAATAGTTTACACTATGCTAAGTTCACACATGTTTCAGAAATAATTTTATTATATTGATAATATAATAATTTATCAAAACAGTTTAGTCCTGAAACGACAATTTAATTTTTCAACAGTTTAGGGTAGGGGAACATTTATAAAAATATGTAGCATGAAACGACTCACCTGAAAATGGAACAATGTAATCCTCGAATAGAGTATGAAAGTCCAATGTGCCTTGAATCAAGTATGAAAACTACACATCACTACTAATTTAAAAATATTAAAGAATAAGAACTAAGTAATCCCAAACTAAAGTGTTCTAACACGGCTCAACCTAACTCACCGTTACTCTTAAATATTACCTAAGCTCATGTTTTTCAAGGTCTAAAATTACTCAAGACATGAGTTCAAATTGAAACTTAATTAAAAGTAACATTAAAATAAAACAGAATTTTAAACAAGCTTTCTCAATCTATTTGCTAACTTTGAAAATTACAAAACCCACTCCACGCTATTTGAAAAATTCCGAAACCTCCCAGATATCAACTAATATATCCTCAGTTTCAAACCCAATTGGTTTCACTTGATTTGCTTATCAAAATAATTATTTACAATTAATTATATCCAAACAGGTTGTTTTCTGCAGCACTTTAAAGAAATTAATGGTTCTCTTAGTATACATGAGCAATCAACTCAAGGAAAAAAATGTAAGATACTAGACTCGTAACCGGTTCTAATGATGCTAATTTGATAATTTTCGGATTTATACCCAAAGAGAACGACATTTTTGAAGTTACTGTTTTAAACTAGTTTTCTAGACAGATTTGAAGGCAGCAGTTAATATAGATTTTGACTCCCAAAAATTATGAGAAAATTCAGATATAATATGTAATTAATCTACTGTAAAAATTTCAGTTCAAAATTCATCCTTTTGATATGATTCCTTGATTTTTAAAGTTTGCGGTTCTGTACAGAATTTTTAAACTAAGAATTTCTCCCATTCTTTACACACAATTTATTTCCTTAGGTTTCTTAACAATGTATATATACAAAATACATAAACCTCCACCTCTCCATCAATGAGCTAAATAATAATAAAGTAAGGGTAAAGAACAAAAATAAAAGGAAGAAGAAAGATAAAGACCTACCATACACCTAAAAATCCTTCCTTGTTTGCAACCCTTTTTTTTTTTTTTTTCCTTCTTCTTCTTTTCTCTCAACCTCTCTCTCTCCCGTGGCTGCTGCTGCTGTTGTATAAATTGTATTAGGCTGCTGCTGTATAAATTGTGTTAGGCAACCTAGGGTTTCTATATATATATATATATCTAACCAAAAGGCTCTAATTTATTATCTTTTGTTTTATTTTATTTTGTCTCTCAATTAATTTAAATAACATACAAATATTATTAGATTAAAATATACTTACTAATTTGTCACTTATTTTTTTTAAAATAATAAATCTTGCCTCTGAATTAAAGACTTTCACCATAAATTTATTTTAGGTTTTAAAATTAATTAAAAGACCCTCCAAATATTTAATTTGCACCTTAAGATTCACCATCAAAATATTTGAGGTTTGTAAAATAATTATTATTTAATTATTTATTTGATTTATATACTTGGGTTCTCACAACAATACTCTGCAAGTATGCCTTCACATTGTCCACGGAAGTCCTTGCATTCATATCATAAAAATCTCTCGGATTTATCTTGATAGCAACTTGCCAATCTTTGTGTTTGAGGTCTTCTACATACATTACTTGTTCTGCTTGAGAAGCCAACACAAAGGCTCAACATCTTTGATTAATCGTGCAAAGTTGACTAGTGTGCAATCTTTATCTTGTCTTTTCCCTGATTGTGACACCCATTCACCTTTAAATAATACGACCCTCTTCCCAAACAAATAATCTAACTCAATTATATCTGTTAACACACCATAAAATGTAACATCTCTAGAGACATGATTTCCATCTCTACCACTTGCAAAGCTTCGTGTTTTTGCCGCGAGAATGATCCCACTATTTTGAGTTTTTCTCTTTCGCTCGATCTCCTTAGTATGGAACCTAAAACCATTTATCAAGTATCGCTTATATTTTGTGAAAATTCTATTTGGACCATGAGCCAAACATCTAAGCTCTTCAGTTATTTGACTATCCCCTACATTATGCAATTCCTTAACCTGTTTTCAGAAAATTGATGACATAACTTCTATAAGTGTGGAATGAAATTGAAGTTAATATCAAGTCAAAGTCTAAGGAACTTCAAAACACTGCTTACATGTTTATCAAACCATGTTGGAAATGTTTCACTATGAATGCGATCAATGGCCATTTCACGAAGACGTGGATTTTGTATGGCAACAAGTCTACGGTGTTGTCTGTATGCCATATAAAAGATTTGTGAGTGCGTGGAAAAGTATGTAAAATAATAATAATAATAATAAAATTGATTATAGATGTGGAGTGTCTTACTCAATAAATTTGTTGATTGTTTCACAATTAAATAGCACATATCGATGTTTCTTTTGTGCCATCATCCATTGTGTCTATCACGCCCTTACCTAACGGTTGGCCAGGCGTTGAGAAAATAGATAATCCTTCTCTACCATGGCCTCATCATAATATCGAGACATCTGGTTGAACCGTGTCTCAACACCTTCCATATACCTTGAGCAAAATGTCAAGCATTCATTTGCAA
Organism: Camellia granthamiana; assembly: GCA_036172215.1. Taxonomy (NCBI): domain Eukaryota; kingdom Viridiplantae; phylum Streptophyta; class Magnoliopsida; order Ericales; family Theaceae; genus Camellia; species Camellia granthamiana. Next base: position 97,646,785 of record CM069905.1, read on the forward strand.
GGTATCCTTTTTCCATACTACCCTCTGGTCGACTTCTATTTCGCACATATGACTTTAATCTACTCAAGTACCTATGTTTTGGTAAGTTAAAAAAATAAAATTTTGAATGATGTTCAATAATAACAGAAGTAAAATATCATAATGATGGTAAAAAAATATGTAATTTAATATAAACTTTACCTCTCAATAGAATACATCCAACGATAATGCACAGGTCCTACTAATCTAGCCTCAGATGTTAAGTGAACCACCGAATGCACCATAATATCAACAAAATTAGGGGGAAATATTTTTTCAAATATACAAAGTGTTATTGGAATTTGCCTTTCAAGACGCATAAAGTCTTGTGCCAAACCAACTTTGGAACATAACTCTCGAAAGAAATTACTCAACTCAATCAAAGGTGAAGTCACATGTGAACTCAACATTCCTCAAATTGCTAAACGGAGTAATTGTTGCATCAAAATATGACAATCATGACTTTTAAGTCCAAAGATTCTGCGTTTCCTTAAGTCGATGCATCGCGAACTATTCGCTGCATAACCATCAGGAACTTTAACAGTCTTTAAAAATTTACAAAAAGCATCTTTTTCTTGTTTCTTTAATGAGAAACAAGAAAAAGGAAAGATGGTTTTATTTGCTGCATTTTCTTTTGGATGGAGTTCAGGCCTTATACCTTGAAGTTTCAAGTCAAGACGTGCATTTAGATTATCCTTTGTCTTCCCCTCTAAATTTAGTAGTGTTCCAAGCACGCTCTCGCATACATTTTTCTCAATGTGGATCACATCAAGATTGTGACGCACTAGATTATCCTTCCAATATAGTAATTCAAAGAATATGCTTCTTTTCTTCCAATTATATGGTAATTTTGGATTAGTACTCATCTTTCCATAAGTGATATTGAAGCCACGTAACATATCCAATACCATAGAACCCGTTAAAGGATTGGGTCCAATTCTTTTTTCTTTAGTACCATCAAAAGATCACTCATCCTCTCGAAATGCATGACGTTTGTCCAAGAATCGACAATGACCCATGTAACAATGTTTTCGGCCATGCTTTAACCATTGGAAACATGTGTCTTTGTGGCATGAAGGGCCTGCATACTTCTCCTTAGTACTCCACCCTGACAAATAAGCATAAGCAAGGAAGTCACTGATAGTCCACATTAATGTTGCACGCAATTGGAAATTTTGTTTAATTGATACATTATATGTCTCTGCTCCATCCACCCATAATTCCTTTAATTCATCTATTAAAGGTTGCTAATGCACATCCATATTATTTCCAGGTGCACTACGACCAGGGATAATCAATGATAATAGAAAATTGGTCTGTTTCATACACATCCATGGAGGCAAATTATATGGTATAAGAATTACAGGCCAGGTGCTATACCTGTTGCTTAATGTTCTGAAAGGGTTCACACCATCACACGCCAAACCAAGTCTGACGTTTCTACAATCTACTGCGAAATCAGGATGTAGGTGGTCAAAAGTCATCCAAGCTGGAGAATTAGCAGGATGTCTCATATAACCATCATTAGTGCGACCTTTTTTATGCCACTTCATAGATGATGCTGTTTTAGATGACATGAATAACCTTTGCAGCCTTGGTATCAAAGGAAAGTAATGTAGAAACTTAGAAGGTGTTTTATAGCTGCCTTTTTTAGAGGATGCGTCGTTGCTTGAATTATTTTGGTCTGTTACATACCTAGATGTATGGCAAACATAACATTCAGAATCGGTTTTGTGCTAATTCCTATATAACATGCAATCATTGGGACATGCATGAATCTTCTCATAACTAAGTCCTAACTCCATAACTATCTGCTCAACTTCATAAACAGTATTAGGCAGTGTTACACCCTCTGGGAATGCCTCCTTCAATAACTCTAATAACATAGTGAACAAATTATTACTCCATCCGCCTAAATTCTTGATATGAAATAACTGAAGGATGAATGAGACCTTTGTAAAATTCCTACATTGTGGATAAAGTTCCTTTTGTCCATCATGTATCAACTTGTAGAACTTCTCTGCTTGTGGATTTGGTTTATCTCCCAGATCTTCAGGGTTGTCTCCATCGACTCTGTCATTGTCATTTGAGATTCCAAATGCCTCGTGTACTAATCCATGTGTATCAATATTTAATTGTGGCCCATTCTGCATGGGCATATCAAGACCTGTTGTAGCAACAAATGATGCTTCACCATGTAAAACCCATTTAGTGTAACCCTTTGTGAAGCCATCACATACTAAGTGATCATATGTAACTGATTGAGTGATGGGAAGTGTAAGTCCACACTTGATGCATAGACATATGATCTTATCCTCATAACTTGCGTTAGTAAATGCAAAATCGAGAAACATGTCAACTCCTTTTTGGTATGCATCACTTAATCTTGATCGATACATCCATGTCTTATCCATAAGTAAACAATCTCGATTAAACAAGTGTCCAAAGTGTTTCTAGAACATTAAAACATGCATATATCAATAATAAGTATTTGAAAGTTATGATTGACAAAAACAACTAAACTTGATTTTGCAAGAACTATAAGATACTAACACCAATGAATAACATAACATATTCAATATATTGGTGCATGACTATAAAGCAACTCATGCCAAGAGAAAACATGTAAAAGAATTCAAGTATTACAAAGTCAATGCAATATCATTATTTCAATAGCAATTCATATGGTGGTGGAGATTTAGGAATGTGAAGAAAGCATTGTACAAAACTTATGTTTTAATTGGCAAGCAAGTTATGTTTAGCACTTTGATGATTTAGTAGATGAGATAATACTCATGTTGTGAGGGGACATAAACCAAGGTCAAGGTTAATTATGGAACATTTTCCAAAATCTTTATTACAAGTACCAATGTATATACTTAGGTGTTGTGGGTGCATTTTCAAAAGAATGAAATCATTTGGTTTATAATGCTTCTAACTAAAAAGATCAAATGTACAGTCAATTCCAGGAAATGACAACTACAAGGATCATACTGCAGGAGTCTATTCATATAAACTATTGAAGGACATTTTGTATCTAACAATAAATGTCTAAGTCATGACAGAAAAGCAAAAAAGGTGTGAGTAACAAATCCAGGGTCCCAAACATCATCTTTATTCTTTTACACTACAACAAAGTAATAAAATGATTATCAATTTAAATACAAAGGAGAACAAAAGTCAAAAGGAGAGACTGTTTTATTAATTTTATAAAATTTGATCTCAAATCTCTTGATTTGAAATCCGTCTATCCAAACAGAATCTAAGGTCTCCATTTTTCAGTGTTCTGTGTTTTAAGTCCCAAAATATCCATGGTTAGTACATTATGATTCCTCAAATCTAGTAGTTAGTATGAATCATATCTTCCTAAAGTGTTATTTTATTAATGTTTTATTTTTTATTATTATTTGGAGAGAGTATAATATGTATTTAGATACGCTAGATTCAAAACCTATCAAAGGTATCTTGTATATTCCTAATTTTCGTAGCCACCATGGTGATTAAGCATAAGGAGGACAATTCTCTTGGGACAAAACTATTTTGTCATTTTAGGAACAAATGGGAAATGAATTTTTCTTTGTGTTATGCTTTGAATGCTTTTTCTTTCAAATAACAACTTTACAAGCAACACTTGTGGAATCATATGATTGTTAAGATCTATTTTATGAAACAATGACCTAATAACCACATCAGGTTGATTGTCTTAATCAATGTTGAAATTAGCCAAGTACATCTAGATCTTGTGAAGTAGAGTTTTGCATAAAAGTCTATATGAGATCAGATCATAGTTACAGAACCATATATATATATCATGTTTTTTTGCAGCTTAATCAACATATACCACAACAATCTGACAAAAACAAAAATAATTTCCAATTATTCATGAGCTCGTCCAACATTTCAACTAATTAACAGCATAACCAATAAAACATAAATATTACAGAGCTCAGTGACTTCAATCAAAACATAGGGTAGACAGTCTTGACATTCACATATATAAACATAAAAAAATAAAAAAATAAAACAACTAACACATAGGAATTCGTGCCTCTCTATCTAATGCCATCTAATGCTTGTTCATTCACTTTTCCCCTCTCTAATCTTCTATGACAACAGTGGAATTCGTGCCAACACTAGTCTGGTACGGGCTTCGTAATTTAAAATTTAAAGTTTTGGTTAACATTATAGGTGAAGCATATAACTTAGATTAGGGTAGAGGCATCAAACCTTCAGATGATATATGATAGTACTTTGTGTCTGAAGGCAAACAGGCCATTACAAGATATGTTTGTTGGATTTAGTTACAAAATTTTCTCAATAGAAACTGACTCTCTCACTGATATCTATTTTTCTCTCTCACTTTATGCTTTTATATGCATCGACACTCTGTTTTTAAGCTTCTAAAGGAGAAATTCTGTGTACATTATTTCTGTAAGCTAACTTGTTGATCTGATTTAATCAAATTCTGTGTCCTGATATTGTTGATTTGATTTTATCAAATTTGTTGCTGTTCTTAGTTGGATTTGGTAGTGATCTAGCTCCAGGCTTCTCTCAAGTTATCTTATTTTGTAGGTACATGGATAAGCTTGATATGCAGACTGTGAGTGTGAGAAACCAATATCTGTGGGTTGAGAGTTTTGAGAGGAGAATAAAAATCCATACCCACTTGTCAATGACCACATTGAGTGTTTTTGAAATATTTTTGCATACTATATCCTTTTTTTTGTGCAGGTACTTTGAGCAGAAGTATTTTGAGTGTTGTGAAATTCTATATTGTGGGCCAAGTGTAGTGAGCTTTTATAATGCATGTTGGTGCTATGTTCTGGATGATACTGTGGCATCCTTTTCTGTGTATAGTAGATGTTCATACTATCTATTTTGGACATGCTTTACTAAACAAAAGAAGCATGGGGATAGGCAAAGTGGCTACTGGAAGGTGTGGAAGCCAAAGAACAGACTAAAGTGCCACCTTTCCAGAAAAGCAGATCAGCAATAACGGACTCCATCAGCAATACCTCAAACCATTTTGTAGTCCAAATAATACTAGATCAGCACAGGCAGACAGGGCAGAACTAGAACAAATCTCCATACCAGATCACTGTAGCACAGAGCAGATTAGCACAGGCTCTAGTAAATATTAGCAATAACAGCCTCAAGTGAAAACATAAGCAAAAGATCAGCCCAGGTAGTCACAGATACAGAACAGACAGAGCCACAATACAGCAGCAGCAACAAAGTCCTGATCTGCCTTAGATTGAAATAAATCACCAGGACATTGCAGAGTATATATCAAACCACTGAGGGTTGCTGCTGCTCTCCATGGACAAAGTTGCTCATACTAACCCATACACCTAACATCAATAGAGGCACATCAACATTACACACAATACCAGCAGGCCACATTACAGGAGCAGGGGCACAGCAGATCTACAGCATCATGTAGGACACCAAGTCTCTGCAGCCACACTTAGGTTTTTAATCTGCCTTTCCAAACTAGCCAAGTGTAGAACTGTGCCTTTGGAGAGGCATGATTATTCCAAATAAGGGGAGGTAAGGCTAAATCTGGACGCCAAAGTGATTCACACCAGTTGAACATTGATTTGACTTTAAAAATCCTAGAGTTATCATCTTTCCAACTAAGTGAGTCCGCTGCTTCAGGAAGCAACACTGGGCCTGATCCCAACATACTATCCTCTGTTAGAATCATTAAAATTTTGAAGCATGGTAACAGGGTGTATGGCTGCTGGAAGCGCTGTTGGAGTGAAGAAAGTTGTTTTTACTTGATATGTATATATTTGTTTAGAACTCGTGTCAACCTTTCTAGTATCTTTTTGAGCCTACCCTTGCGGGATGTGCAAGGGATGTTATTTTCTGTGAGGACTGTTTTCGCTGATCTGGATGTTCATGGTCCACATATTTCTTCTATGGGGCCCATGAACATTTCAACGTTTTTTTAATCAGTATCTACCTTATTTGTTAAGAGTGCTATGTGTTGCATTAAGTTTATACCGGTGAATATCTTGTTTGATAGATGGTAGTTTTGGTATATGTTGCAGGCCCTTCTGCAAATTGTTTCGATGGGTCTGCCATGTTGCAGTCCATTTTTCTTTGGTTTTTTGGTGTATAGTCTTGGGTGGGGCCTGGGGCATGCCCCTTGTATGTTGTGTAAGCTTTTGTTTTTAATTTATGACTTACTTACCCAAAAAAAAAAAAAAAAAATCTAGCTCCAAGCAAGGATTTTATATGTTATTCTGAAAACTAACTGTTGCAGGTTTGGCTAGCTATGGGTAAGTTCTAATCTCTCTATCTAATGCCAATACACTAAATGGACATCAACTAATGTTAACTGGGAATGGATAGGACTACAAAGCATTACCAGCTATGGGTAAGTTCTAATCTCTCTATCTAATGCCATCTAATGCTTGTTCATTCACTTTTTCCCTCTCTTTTCTTTTACCTCCACAAATTCAATATCCTAACATAGTAGTAACGGAGTTTTCACTAAAAACTTTTGCTGATTGTTGCTGCTGATGATTAATTCTACTTACTGCTGATTGTTGTCAGGGATGGGAAATGCAAGTATGAACTGGTAGTAGCTTGAGAATGTAGGATCATGAGATGTATCAAGTGAGACATGATGGGGCTATTGATGGGTACTGGTGTATAAAGCAGAGGAGATGTGCAGCTACTGAGTGAACTTCTGGGGTGCAACTGCTGTGTCAAAACACTACCATCACATAGTAGGTACATCACTTGACAGCCAAAAAAACAGTAAAAGGCCACAGCAACAACAAAGTCATGCACCCTTTATCTCAAGCTATGTCTGACCTGTTGTAGATTATAAACAAAATCATGCACTGTGTAATGCACAACTGCTTGATTGCTCTTAGCCCAAAATGCTATCATTATCTTCACAATATGTACACTTGCTAGAATGCTCTTGTCCCTAAGGTTTAAGTTGGTTTTTAGTGAAAACTTTGTTTGATCATGCAAGTAAAAATGGGCATTTTTTTAGGGGGCATTCTTATATAGAATTGAAATGAATGACTTATTTTGGAATTCCAATGGAGTCTATTTTATTCCATTTACAGATTACCATTTTCATATTCCTTAAAAACTCCAATTTAGAGGTTGTTTGTTAGGTTGTGAGATTTCTTGAAAACACATTAGGAAAACACTTCTGTAAGAGAAGATAATACACTCAAGTACACACTAGGAAATTTCACAAGCACAAATGCACACTTGACCCGACACACTTAACTAGAGATACCATTTATACAACAAACACACTTGACACCTATCACTTAAGACCCGTAATATTTTTGTTGACACGCACCTGAAGCAACCTATTACTCACTTCTTGTGCTGTGTCTCAATTTTACCAACACAAGAGGATTCCAATGTCCCTTGGCAATTTGGACTGGTACGCTTAATCTAGGCATCTGGCACATGTTTTGTCTTAAGGGAATTGTCGACATGCTAAATCCTAAATTTTGTTAAATTAATTTTTTATGCCAATTAACTCCATCCACTACAATTGGTGTTGGTACCTAAATTTGTTAATTAGTGATGACCATTCATCCATGTAATACACACGTAGAAATTCATACTGCTACAAACGTTTGACTGCTCCACACGTGCACGTACAAGAAACATGATTCTTAATATATTTGTTTTTCTACAGTCTTTGGTTGCTTATGTTTCTGAATCTATTTAGTCATGCCTTCAAGACCATAACTCTAAATTTACATGTAAAATATTTAATCCCTGGAAGATCAATCTTAGTTCAGTGCCTAAAATTGAGTGGAATTAATTTTCAGAATTGGTTTCTTCTGTTATAGTATTCTGCATTTTTTCCATACAATATTGTGTAGAGAGTTGAGTTGAAGTCTGTATTCTTCTCATGCAATCAGTATTACGGTTTTCAAAGTGGTCCATTGATGTAACTAGCTTGTCTATTTGATCTAACTAAATTGACGTAAAATCTAAAATTAACTATCAAAAGTGAGTCAATTAAAACTATATGCAAGAACTAAATGTAAGGATTATTGATGTAATTTACCCAACAATTATAGGCAATTGAAAGAAATTGAGATAAATCCGTAAACTCAGAGTGAAAATCGAGTTAATTGAAAATACAGGGACTAAAATTCATGAAACTTTATCATTGTACATGAAAGCAATTTCAAATTTTATTTTTCCTGAAGTCATATAAAGCCGTTGATCAATTTTGTATATGTGGCAAGAACAATTAAAAAAACATGTTATATTGAGTTTAATTTATTTATTTTTAATCATTTTGTGCATTTTAAAAATTTAGAAAATATATTGGCATTTTTAGTTTTTTCAAAAATGCCATTATAAGTTTGGAAAGTTTTTGGCTTAGTAGCATTTCTTAAAATGCTATAAAATATTTGTTTATGACACTTTTCACCTAATGCCATAAACAGTAACTTGCACCTACTTAGTGTAGTGACATTTTTTTAAAAAAGCCATTGCTACTAAAGTTTAGTGGCATCTGTTGATAAATGTCATGAATATAATTTCTTGTATCATTATTTTATAAAATGCCATAAAATTGATGCGACATTTCTTTACTGAAATGCCACTAGAGCCCTATATGTTTGTGATTCTGTGGCATTTTTCTAAAACAAGTCACCAAAGTTTATTTTTGTGGCGTTTTCTAAAAACATGCCACCAGTGTAGTGTCACTAAAGTGTAAATTTGTTATAGTGACATTTTTGTTGTAGTGAAGTGACACTTTTTTTAATTGAAATGCTATTAGAGCTTTGTATGTTTGTGGCTCTGTGACATTTTTCCAAAACATGCCACCAAATATTCTTTTTGTAACATTTTTTAAAAACATGCCACTAGTATAGTATCACTAAAATGTGTTTTTGTTGTAGTGAAATGAAGAGTAAGTAACTCGTGAAACACCAAGTACTCATTAAAATTAACAAAAACATTGAATTGTAAATGAATAATTACAAGAAATTTTTTATTAGGGTATAATTCATCATTGAATAATACATAATTTTGGTGCAACCAAAAATTATTTTGAAGGATTTTTCTTTCTTTCTTTTTTTTTCTTTTTCTTTTACTGATGGATACTAGAATCGAGAATCCAAATGAATACTCAGTTATGTTATAAATGTACGGAAGATTTTCACACAATGAGATAGATGTAAGACAGAGAATAGATATCACATGTATGTTAAACTACTTTTATGAGTTATCTCCGTAATGACCAACTTTATTAGTTGTGTGATTAGTGGCTTAATTGTTTGTTATCTAAAAGTTGCAGAACCGATGCGAGACTGAAAATAAATAGGGGAGAAGAGGGGATTGATAGCTTTCAAAAACATAGAAACTTTGCAACGCAGAGATGGCACGAGAGATGAAATGTCCTTAATGGATAGGGATCCATACAATTTTTCATCACTCAAAAGATCTGTTAGCAATGTATAGTGGTCAAATAGGATCATTTTCTTTTTGAGATTATATGTCATATGTGTCACTTATTCATTATCTTATATTTATGTCTAATTTTATAAATAAAAAAAAAATCTATTGCCATTAATTGAAGGGAAAAAAAAAAAATCTATTGCCCATTCATTGAAGGAAAAAAAACTAACTCAAATGTCAACAACTTTCATTTTCATCCCCTTATATCCATTAATGTCCTTAATGGATAGGGGTCCATACAATTTTTTATTTCTCAAAAGATCTGCTAGCAATGTATAGCAGTCAAATAGGATCATTTTCTTCTCTAGATCATATATCATATGTGTCACTTATTCATTATCTTATATTTATGTCTAATTTTATGAAAAAAATCTATTGCCCATTCAACTAACTCAATCAAAGAAAGAAGAAAAATAAAAAAAACTTTCATTTTCATCCCGTTATATTATTCAATAATTCAGAGTCACCATCTAGGAACGTGAAATCGGTGTATGAACATATGTTAGGTTACATATTTAAATGACAAACTATGCAAAGTTTTTTCACACAACTGAAAATTGATAAACAAACCAAGTTTTCAATCATTATAGTACATGGGTATAGCAACAAACCATGACAGAACAACCGATGACAACAACGACGATGATGGAGATAAACGTTGAGGCAATCGCTAGAGAAACCATCAAGCCATCTTCTCCGACCCCCCATCACCTTAAAACTTTCAAACTCTCTCTTATCGACCAATTCACGGCTGCATGATACACGCCACTAGTTCTCTACTACGCCACACGTGGCGGTTCTAGTTGCGAAGAAAGATCCCAACTTTTAAAAAACTCCCTCTCTCAAATCCTAACTCGCTACTACCCTCTAGCTGGAAGAATCAATGATCCTCTCTTTGTTGATTGCAACGACGACGGAGTTGATTACATTGAAACTCGAGTCAACTGTCCAATTTCCTCCATTCTTGAGCAACCCAAGAGTGAATTACAAAACCATTTCATTCCAATCCAATTTAAGGAATCGGGGTCCGGATCTCTCTTACTCATCCAGGCTAGCTTCTTTGAATGTGGAGGAATGGCTATAGGCATCTATACTAACCACAAACTTGCCAATGCGGCTTCCTTCACCGTATTCCTCAAGGCCTGGGCTGCCACTGCGTCCGGATTCCCTGACGTAGTGAGTCCAGGTTTCACAATATTCCCAGCAAGAGATGACTTCCAGACCCTTCCACCACAAGTTTATGAGAAACCACCATAGAAGGTTGTTGTCAGGAGGTTTTGTTTTGAAAATAAAATGGCTATACTCAAAATAATTTGAAAGAGAGATTTGAAGAATAAAGAATATATTCATTCATTCTCATTCTTACATAGCAGCTATATATATTAAGTTTTAAAACAAGAGAAAAGTTAGGGGTTTTGAAATTTTTTTCATGAAATTGGTCATGAAAAATTTATAATCTTTGGATTACTTTGATTAGTGTGTAGTGTTTTATTCTAAGTGTAATCAAAGAATCACAAAACTTTCATGATTATTTTCATGAATGATACCTAATATTGTTGTTAAAACAATTTTGACATTCTAATTTGATAAGAAAACGATTTATTAACATACCACTAGGGACCCAATTATCAATCCATCTTGGCATTTGATTGCAAATTCAAAGAAGCTAGCCTGGATGAGTAAGAGAGATCCGGACTCCGATTCCTTAAATTGGATTGGAATGAAATGATTTTGTAATTCACTCTTGGGTTGCTTAGGAATGGAGGAAATTGGACAGTTGACTCGAGTTTCAATGTAATCAACTCCGTCGTCGTTGCAATCAACAAAGAGAGTATCATTGATTCTTCCAGCTAGAGGGTAGTAGCGAGTTAGGATTTGAGAGAGGGAGTTTTTTAAAAGTTGGGATCTTTCTTCGCAACTAGAACCGCCACGTGTGGCGTAGTAGAGAACTAGTGGCGTGTATGATGCAGCCGTGAATTGGTCGATAAGAGAGAGTTTGAAAGTTTTAAGGTGATGGGGGGTCGGAGAAGATGGCTTGATGGTTTCTCTAGCCATTGCCTCAACGTTTATCTCCATCATCGTCGTTGTTGTCATCGGTTGTTCTGTCATGGTTTGTTGCTATACCCATGTACTATAATGAGTGAAAACTTGGTTTGCTTATCAATTTTCAGTTGTGTGAAAAAACTTTGTATAGTTTGTCATTTAAATATGTAACCTAACATATGTTCATACACCGATTTCACGTTCCTAGATGGTGACTCTGAATTATTGAATAATATAACGGGATGAAAATGAAAGTTTTTTTTATTCTTCTTCTTTCTTTGATTGAGTTAGTTGAATGGGCAATAGATTTTTTTCATAAAATTAGACATAAATATAAGATAATGAATAAGTGACACATATTATATATAATCTCGAGAAGAAAATGATCCCATTTGATTGCTATACATTGCTAGCATATCTTTTGAGAGATAAAAAATTGTATGGACCCCTGTCCATTAAGGACATTAATGGATATAAGACAAATAAGTGACATATATGATTATTCCACGTTCCTAGATGTAGGGGATGAAAATGAAAGTTGTTGACATTTGAGTTAGTTTTTTTTTTTTTTTTTTTTTTTTTTTTTTGCAATGGATGGGCAATAGATTTTTTTCCCCTCTCAATGAATGGGCGATAGATATTTTTAAAAAAAAAAAAAAAAAATTAGACAAATATAAGATAATGAATAAGTGACACATATGGTATATGGCCCTGTTTGGTAGAGCTGTGGGAAAGTGTTTATAGCTTATACCTTAATAGCTTATAGCTTATAACTATGAACATAAGTTGATTTCAGACTTATGAATTAAGCTTCTCTTGCCCCACTCAAAGAATAAATTGATTTCTGACTTACAAAAAACTATAAGTTGTATTGTTAAGGTAAACCAAATACATCAAAATAGCTTAAATTAAGCTGAAAGCTGAAATAAGCTGAAATTAAGCTGTACCAAACATGGCTATAGTCTCGAGAAGAAAATGATCCTATTTGACCGCTATACATTGTTAACAGATCTTTTGTATGGGCTCCTATCCATTAAGGACATTTCATCTCTCATGCCATCTCTGCGTAGCAAATTTTCTATGTTTTTGAAAGTTATCAATCCCTCTTCTCCCGTATTTATTTTCAGTCTCGCATCGGTTCTGCGATTTTTAGATAGGTAACAATTAAACCACTAATCACACAACTAATAAAGTTGGTCACTACGGAGATAACTCATAAAAGTAGTTTAATAAAGAAGGATGGTTTTTGAATTTGTCCTGCACACATTTGTCTTACTAGGATATTTGAACAACTTAGATCTATTCATATTATAAAACAATGGCTGAAATATATTTTTTAAAAAATATCGTACATGTATATTTTCTATTTTTCCGCTTCTCTATCTTATTTTTTTCCTTTTCTCACCCATCATTCCATGATCCTATGATCCCATATTCCTCTCTCTTTTCTCTTTATTTTTTTTAATTTCTGCCATTTTTATTTTTCTCTTTATTTGTTTTTTTTTTATTTTCTACTTTTTGTTAACTTATTTTTAGGAAAATTTACCCATAAGTCCTAGTTTCTGAAAAGTTGAACTATTTAGTCCTAAAAGTTTTCTTATGCTCCATTTTGTCCCATTTGCACATCAATCTAATGTTTGAAACATTAATCTGATGTTCGAATCTAATGTTCGAAACATTAATTTGATGTTCGAAATCTAATGTTCGAAACATTAATCTGATGTTTGAAACATTGTAATGGGACCTTTCAGTCTATAAGAAAACTTTTAGGACTAAACAGTGTATAAGTTATTAATTTGGGATTTATTGGTGCATCTTCCTTATTTTTATTCATATTATATGAAAAAGTCTGCAATCTCAGAATTAGGAGTCAGATTTTACTGTGTGTAGTGGAGATTTAATTAATGAATTTTATAATCCACAAATTAAATGAATTTGAATAATTAATTATTATTTTTAAATATATTGAATACTTGATAGACTTCATAAATTTAGACCTCATATGAATCTTCAACATCTATATAACAAAGCAGGATGGTTTTTGAATTTGTGCTACACACATTTGTCCTATTAGGACATTTGGATCACTTAGATCTATTCAAATTATAAAACAACAATTGAGATATATTTTTCAAAAAATATCCTACATGTACATTCTCTATTTCCGGCTTCTCTCTCTTACTTTTTCTTTTTCTCATCCATACTTTCATGATCCCATGATCTCACATTCCTCTCTCTTTTCTTTTTATTTTTTTTATTTTTCTCTCTATTTGTTTTTTTAATTTTTTTTATTTTCTCCTTTTTCGTTCAATATATTTTACACATATTTCCATACAATGAATGTATGCCCATATAATTATATAATTAAAAGCAGTATTGTATATATGCCTGTGGAAATTATTTGTATGGTAGGCATATCTATCTATCTAACTATATATTATATAAGTAAAAACAAGTTTTCGTGAGAAATTTTTTGAGAACTCTAAAATTTTATAATAAATTTGTGAATTTATCAAATTAAAAAATAAATTTAAATAGTATTGGGATTACAATTATATTTTAATTCTAGCATTATTTACACCGTACCTTTAGGCACGGGCATACGCTAGTTAATAAATATAAGGGGATGAAAATGAAAGTTCTTGACATTTGAGTTAGTTTTTTTTCTTTCAATGAATGGGCAATAGATTTATTTATTTATTTATTTTTTTAAATTAGACATAAATATAAAATAATGAATAAGTGACACATATGATATATAATCTCGAGAAGAAAATGATCATATTTTACTGCTATAAATTGCGAACAGGTCTTTTGAGTGATGCAAAATTGTATGGACCTATCCGTTAAGGACATTTCATCTCTCATGCCATCTCTGCGTAGCAAAGTTTCTATGTTTTTGAAAGCTATCAATCCCTCTTGTCTTGTATTTATTTTCAGTCTCGCATTGGTTCTGCGACTTTTAGATAGCCAACAATTAAGCCACTAATCACGCAACTAATAAAGTTGGTCACTACGGCGATAACTCATAAAAGTAGTTTAATAAAGAAGGATGATTTTTGAATTTGTCTTACACACATTTGTCTTATTAAGACATTTGGACGGCTTAAATCTATTCATATTATAAAACAATGGCTGAGATATATTTTTTAAAAAATATTGTATATGTACATTTTCTATTTTTCCTGCTTCTCTCTCTTACTTTTTCCTTTTCTCACCCATCATTCTACGATCCTATGATCCCACCCTCCTCTCTCTTCTCTCTAATTTTTTTTTTTAATTTCTCCAATTTTTTTTCTCTTTATTTGTGTATTTTTTTTTATTTTCTACTTTTTGTTCACTTATTTTTATTCATATTATATAGAAAAGTCTGCGATCCCAGAATTAGAAGTCAGATTTTACTATGTGTAGTGAAGATTTAATTATTGAATTTTATAATCCACAAATTAAATGAATTTGAACAATTAATTATTATTTTTAAATATATTGAATACTTAATAGACTTTATAAATTTAGACCTTATATGAATTTTCAATATCTATTTAATAAAGCAGGATGATTTTTAAATTTGACCTACACACATTTGTCTTACTAGGACATTTGGATGGTTTAGATCTATTCAAATTATAAAACAACGACTAAGATATATTTTTCAAAAAATATCCTACATGTACATTCTCTATTTTCCCGCTTCTCTCTCTTACTTTTTCCTTTTCTCACCCATCCTTCCATGATCCCATGATCTCACATTCCTCTCTTTTATTTTTATTTTTTTTATTTTCTCCCATTTTTATTTTTCTATCTATTTGTTTTATTTTTTATTTTCTCCTTTTTGTTCAATATGTTTTGCACATATTTCCTTACAATGCATGTATGTCCATATAATTATATAAGCAAAAGCAGTATCGTATGTATTAGGGGTGAGCATGGTCTGGATTGGACCAGATTGGGTTAAAACCAAGACTAATTCGTTATCTACGGTTTCTGAAAAATTGAAACCAATCCAATCCGTTTAAATCGTGGAACCAATCCGAATCAATCCATTTAAATACGGATTAGATCGGTTTAGGACCACGGATTCATATAATTAAATAACAATATATATATATAACACTTTAATTTCATAAAAACATAAACATAGCACTATATTAGTTCCACAATGGCAACATGTCTTTCTATAATAGCGACATACTATTAGAATTTAAGCAATCATAATAAAACTAGTTTCACCATATGTATTTAGACCATTACTAATTAAAATTAAAAAATAACAAACAAAAGTAATAAAAGAAAATAATATGTGGATTTAGGTTTGAGTTTAGGTTTTATATGGAATAAGAGAATATACTGTGCGAGAGTGTATAATAAAAATATAGACTATTTGTATACGGTCCGGATTGGTTCCAATCCGGAACCGTGGGGTTCAATCCGGAACCAATTCGTGGACTACGGATTTTTAATTCTTCAATCTGGAACCGAACCACAAATTCAAAAAACCAATCCAAACCTATTAGATTGGATTGGACTGGATCGAATTACAAATTTCACGGATTCCTTGCTTAGCCCTAGTATGTATGCATGTGGAAATTATTTGTATGCTAGGCACATCTATCTATTTAGCTATATATTATATAAGCAAAAGCGAGTTTTCGTGAGAAATTTTTTGAGAACTCCAAAATTTTATAATAAATTTGTGATTTTATCATATTAAAAAATAAATTTAAATAATGTTGAGATTACAATTATATTCTAATCCTAGCATTATTTACACTATGCCTTCAGGTACAGGCATACGTTAGTTAATAAATATAAGGGGATGAAAATAAAAATTGTTGACATTTGAGTTAGTTTTTTTTTTCTTCAATGAATGGGCAATAGATTTTTATTTTATTTTATTTATTTATTTATAAAATTAGACATAAATATAAGATAATAAGTAAGTGACACATAAGATATATAATCTTGAGAAGAAAATGATCCTATTTGACCGCTATACATTGTTAACTGATCTTTTGAGTGATGAAAAATAGTATGGACCCCTATCCATTAAGGACATTTCATCTCTCATGCCATTTCTGCATAGCAAAGTTTCTATGTTTTTGAAAGCTATTAATCCCTCTTCTCCCGTATTTATTTTCAGTCTCGCATCGGTTCTGCAACTTTTAGATAGCTAACAATTAAGCCACTAATCACACAACTAATAAAGTTGGTCACATCGAGATAACTCATAAAAGTAGTTTAACATATATGCGATTTCTATTCTCTGTTTTACATCTATCTCATTGTGTGAAAATCTTCTGTACACTTATAGCATAAAGTATTCATTTGGGTTTTCAATTCTAGTATCCATTAGTAAAATAAAAAAAAGAAAAATCCTTCAAAATAATTTTTGGTTGCACCAAAATTATGTATTATTCAATGATGAATCATACCCTAAAAAAAAAATTTCTTGTAATTATTCATTTACAATTCAATGTTTTTGTTAATTTTAATGAGTTCATGGTGTTTCATGAGTTACTCACTCTTCATTTCAACGACTTCTTCATGCCTTTATCTCATTTTGGCATTGACAAAACTATATTTATCTATTACTTTTTCTCTATACAAAAATATACACATTTAAGTTTTTTTCACTATTTATATAATTCACACATTTTATGAAAATTGGTTTAGAGAATATTTTAAAACTTCAAGTATATTTATTGATGTTTTAAAACTTCAACTAGGAGGTAGGAGCTTTTTCTAGCTCCAAGCTCCTCTTTATTGATGTTTGCCTATCATATGTAATTGATATGCGGTTCATCAACAAAGCTTTCTTTTGTCGATTAAAAAAAAAAAAAAACTTCAAGCATATTTATGAAAATTTTGGAATGTTTGTAGAGTTATAGTTAATTTTTGTTAAATTAGATATTCTAGATATAATGATAATTTTTTTAGTTTTGAACTATGGAACCAAATTATTATTATTTTTATAATTTAATTCTAATTCAATTTCAAAAATTTTACCGATTGAATTGGTTACCAATACTGTAAAAATGAATTTAATTCTTGATTTATTTCAAGTCAATGATGAGCCCCAATGAGATCATCTATGCCAACAATTGGTGGATTCTATTTTAAGTTTAGAAGGAAATCATTTGGTCGAGGTGGTATGATATCAATTAATTGTCAACTATAACAAGGGTTCATTATTAAAAATGCTTTTTGTTGATTATAAAAAAAGAAAATTACAAAAAAAAAAAAAAAAAAAAAAAATCTAACTCTTGTTATAAAATATATCTTATTCACCCAAAAAATAAACTATATCTGGAGTTTCTAATTTAAATTTTAAATATTTTGATTTATTTTTAATTTAAACTATTGACTATTTTCGTTGAGTAAAACTGATAAATTTTTTTTTAGTCATTATGTATACTTATATTGAGTTTAATGACTAAAAGACTTTTTGAATCATTTTTATTTAATGAAAATAGACAAACAATTTAGATTGAAAATATATTATAAGATTACGATTTAAATTTACAAAATTAAAAATCTAAACTTTATTTTCTTGGAATTTGTTATTTTTAGTCGATTGCCATTTTATGCAAAAATATGCAAACAAATAAAAATGTGATATAATAACTTGTAACAAATAAATAAACAGTGGCGATACAGACCCCCTAAAAAACAGACCCCCACGACCCCCTTTGAGGTGGCACCTGCTGAAGTCATGTGAAGAAGAATTGCACAATGAAGAAGAATTGCACAATAAAGAAGGTGTGATACACGCACCTGAAAGACAAAAAAAATATATTGAAAACAAAGACAAAAAAACAAGCGGGAACGGCCATAGCTCTCTTTCTTCCCCACCCCTGTCCGTCTTCCCTCTTCCCTCTTCCCTCTTCCATCGTGCATCCGCCATAGCTCTCCTCCGTCGATTAATAATGATTAATAAACTATTTACCTCCATAAACTAGTGTCATGTTAAATTAACAAGCAAAAGAGAATTGAATAAAACTGTAAGAAAATGAAATCCTTCTCAGAATAGGTCTTTTGTTCACCAAACAAGATGCCATGTAATTGGTCTCCAATAGTCCAGACAGAGTAATGACACATGAAAAATTGGTTAATCAACTAACTAAACAGCCATAGGCATAGCCATACTTCTTTTTAGATTGAGGAATAGCCATACTCTTTTTAGATTGCAGAGAAAATCTTTATTTCTTCTCTGCAGAGGAATAGCCATACTTCAAAAGAGTCAAAATCTTTAAAAGTCAAATACTTCTCAATTTTAATTTTAATTTTGATGAAGAATTTTATATCTTTAATTTTCTATCAATTTTATATCTTTAATTTTGATGAAGTATTTGACTCAATTTTATATCTTAACTTATATCTTTAAAAGAGAAAATTGTTTAATTTTAAACATAAAAAGATTTTAATTTTAATTATGTATGAATAGCCATACATAATTGTTTAAAGAATTTCAAAAGAGTATTTCTCTGCAGAGGAATAGCCATACTTCTCTTCCTTCTCTTTCAGGATAATATGATTTTTTCTCTTTCAACAAAAGCTGTCTTTCAGATTGAGGAATTTTGCCCTAATTTTAGCAAGATACACATATATAGATATATATATACACCAGATTACCTCGTCGTCAATGGGATGAAAATAGAGGGAGTCGGGACTCGGGAGGACAGAGTAGGGCCGTCAGGAGGACCTGTCGTCGGCGTGAGGAGGAGGGGAGGAGTCGTCCGTCGAGAGAGAGAAAGAGTCGACTGTCGGGCGTCGGGCGTCGGAGTGAAAGGGAGTCGGAGTGAAAGGGAGGAGCTGAGGGAGTCGGCCGTCAGAGTTGGGAGTTGAGGAGCTGTCGTTCGAGTGAAGGGGAGAAGCGGAGCTGGGAGGAGCGGAGCTGTATTTCACTCAGAGCATTTTGAATTCTGAAAGAGGAAGCTGCATGGGATATGCATATCACGTGACCGATCACGTGCCGTCCACCTCAGAGGGGGTCATGGGGGTCTCTTTTTGAGGGGGTCGGAAACATTTTTCATAAACAAATAAATTGCTTATTTAGGGTGTGTCGGACCATCCTAAGAGGGAAAAAAAAAAAAAAAAAAACAAGGATTTTGAGATTTTTGGAGATGCATGATGATGGCACAGTGGGCTGATCTGGTCATGTTGATGAAAATATCTCTTCTTTTGATTGGTTGGAAAACTGGCTTGTTTTTCTTTTGTAGACTTTTGAATCATCGTCAAAATTGGTGGTCATTAATTAATTAATTTTAGATAAGAGTTGTGTGGGTGTAACTATGACTTGCATTTTTTACATTTGTGTTAAAAAAAAAAAAAATTATATCTCATAAAAAAAAAAAAAGGGTTTATTATGGGTTACCTACGTTGTTATTGTATGTATGAATTTTTTGTGGGGGTGATATTAATCTTATTCTTTTTATTAAAATTTAAAGTATGTAACAATTTTAAATTTAAAGTTAAAATAAAATTACATCGTTTGTAGTCCATGATTTTTTTTTTTACAAAAAAAGAAAAAAAATGCGTTTTAATATTATTTTATTTTATTTTTGAATTCGAAGTATTTTTATTTGGATCATGTTATGGTATACACCCTTATGCAAGTTATGACATTTATGGTGTTGATTACCATACCACAAATGTCATAACTAAATCATTGTCAATCATAACTAAAAAAATGTTACAACTAAACACTACATGAGGTATAAGGAAAGATGTTTTAGATCATAAATAAAATAATATTATAACCAATATCACAATAACACTAAAATGAGTCATAACTAATATTAAAATAAATCATAATAAAAAATCACAAATATTATAATTAAGATATATGGTACACACCCCCCAAAGCGACGTGTATAATAATTGTTTTCCTTATTAATGTCTTATTATGATAAAAATATGTTTCTAGAAAGGAGGAGAATTTGGACTGGAGGGTAGGGGTGTAAATTTAGCTTGACTCACTGTCGGGTCGTGCGGACTGCCGCCAAAATACGGACCAGACCAGGCCAGCCCACTTGTGCAAAATTGCGGCCCAAGCCTAAGCCTAGAGGGTACTCAGGCCTGGAGTAGGCTAGGCCTTGGGCCTGACCATTTTTTTAATTTTTTTTTACTAAAATTTTATTTTTTTCCATAAAAAATGACACTAGGCCTTGGGCTAAGCCTTGAGTGGGCCGATGGGCTGGGCTTTGGATTGGGTTGGGCTTCGAAACAGATAGCTTAGTCTCAGGCCTAGGGTCTTGGGATAGGCCTAGTTGGGTCAGGCCACACAAGGTCACAGGCAAGTTTCGGGTGGACCGCGAGCTAATGGGCCAAATTTACTGTCACGACCTTAGCCTGCCCCTAGAGGTTCAAGCCGTGACTGGCCAGTAATCCTGGATTTCCTTCGGCTTCAAAGTCAAATCAATCATAATATAACAATGGGGCTTAGCAGAGATAAAAGCATAAAATAATAACGAGCCATTGAGCAGTGCATACATGCCGAAATCATAAGTAGTAAAAACCAACTTTAATTTCATAAAACTTATATACAATAGTCCAAAGTTAGACTCATCACCCCACATCATTCATAGAAGTTGCAAAATTATCTAAAGAAACAAGAACAAAACAAGACAAAAGTTGGGTTGACAATGCTTGACTTCTCTCAAGTCCAAGCTCACCCCTTCATAGGGCACTTTCCAAAAGGCTTTAAAAGGGTAGACGTCAAGGTGACTTTAAATGTGATATTCCGCCTGCTCACCTACATATATATAAGGGAGAGAGGTGAGGTGGGGCCTAGTGAGTAATATCAATATAAAGGTTTATATGAATGAAGTCCAACAATTACAATCATATCTCCCATTTCCAAAACAATATAACAATGCCAATAAGGGATTCGATAGAATTCAATCATTTCAAGCCTTTTTTTGAAATAGCAATTAACAATCAATCAATTTACGTGGTACATCAAATAGAGTTCAATAAACAATGTGCCAAAGCCAATAGGATTATTAGGGTCAATCCAATGGGACCTCAACGGGTCAATCAATAATTCAATGTGGATCTTGAAGGTCTAACATCAGAGATCTCTTTGTTTCAATTAATCTAATGGGCCATGGTATTGTTTCCCTCGGGCGAGGGCCAATGGGTCATGATATTGTTTCCCCCAAACAAGGGCCATGGTATTGTTTCCCCCGAGCGAGGGCCTATTGATCAATGGACCATGGTATTGTTTCCCTCGGGCGAGGGCCACTGGGCCATGGTATTGTTTCCCCCAGACAAGGGCCTTACTAAAGGATGCCACAAATATGTTTAAAAAAGGGACATTCATTCATTCATATATAATAACATTTCAAAATCATCATCGTGTAGCAATTTTTAAAACATATTTTGAATATATCTTTACAAGGATATGTTTGAAATTTGGATATTTCAAAACAGTGGGTTAGATCGATACTAGGCCCCGGGCGTCCACCTACACAAATACACATTGAAGTAGACGTTCAAAACGAGTAACCTATTTTAATTATTCTCTTATGTGTGTTTCTAGCTTATTACATGATTAAGGATGGTCAAATGCGGCTTAAGAATGCCTAAATGGGCATAAGGATGGAATTATGTAGTCACAAGTGTTAGTCAAAAATTGTTGAAATAGGGCCTTCACTCGAGTGCACACTTGGTTGCTCGAGCCGTCTATAATGACTGCAAAAGTACTGGATGCTCAAATTTTACGCTCAACAGTCGCTCGAGCCAAGTGCTGAACAAAAGTGTGTTCGCTCGAGTGCACACTTAATTGCTCGAGTCAACGACCAAATCTCTGTAAAAATACTGGATGCCTTCTGTACGAGCACGAAATAATCTTCTCGTATAATCTTGTCGATCAAGTTTGGATTCCTCCAAACGTCGTCGCTTTACTACCTGAAAAACACAAGCGTGAGCTAGCCGGCAGGTGTGTGCCGGAAACCTCTTCGATGCCTAAGTCAGCAAAATAGACAATAGGCACAAAAGCTTTGTATATTTGAGAGTAAGAATTGTGATACCTATACATAGGTCCTGTTATGAGCTTTTATAGATTCTACTTGGCACAATCCTAGTAGGACTCCAACTCTCCTCATAAGAGTCTTCCTAGAAATCACACTCCCAAAGATAATATCGATCATGATAACGATAATGTCGATCATGATAACGCCCTACTCACTGCCTACAAAGTGGTTGGCGGCAACTCTCACTTCAGCTGGTAGCACATTCAACTGAGCTTTCACAGCTCAATGATGCCTTAGGTGACATTGTCGTAGTCCTAACCGTAATATAATGTATGCAGTCATAGTCCTTAGCTCGGTTCTTCATCACTGACTGTGACGCCCCAAAATTTGGGGACATCATAATAAGGTTTAAAACTTAAAATCAATTTTCTTAATTAAGAATCTGTAGACGTCCCCGAACGCATCCCGGGGCGAGGAGTGCGAGTCCCCCCCCCCCCCGTTCTGGTTCGATATTGGGTCTACTATAGTTCGAAGGACTCAAATGTCACGGTTCTAAATCTTGAACCAAAGAGTCCAAATCCGGCAAATCGTTTTGAAAACAGATTTTTTTGAAAGAAGTGCCAAACATGGACTGCTTTACCAGATACAGAGTCGCCACCTAAATATTTTATTTTTGGGAAATTTAGGAAACCCTGACTCGGTGCCAAAGGCCACGTGTCCGTCATCACCAAAGTTGCCTCGGCTCGGGAACTTGGGTACGATTGGGGAAGGTCACTTCGTGAGCACCCCCGCTCGCCTGGTCAAAGACCGGCCTCTACTAACCATGATATCCTATTTTGAAAACATTGTATGTTCTTATTCCGGTTATTAGCCTAGGTTACTATGTGATGCGCACAGCATACAAGTATAGACTGAGTCGCCTGAATTGGAACAAAACATTTCATGTCTGTTTGAAAGATGGTTTGCTACCCGCAGGTAGGCTTAAAATGCAGATTTTGCCACCCTCGGGTGGGCTTAGAAAACATGGTGTTGCCACTATCTAGTGGGCTTAAAACAAACAATCAATGCATTATTCCAATTCAGATAACCTAACCTTCACCCACAGGCATTTAAGGCAGTTATATCACATAAGCACATAGCCTCATGGTAAGCATGCTATTCATGGCAACACTCACACGCATGCAAGGATGCTAAAGCATAAAGACTCACCGAGTACTCCAAGCCAAAACAGAAGCTGATTAGAAATCCATGCATGATCCTAGATACACAGAATTGCCTAATGCAACACATGCAAAAATGCAACTATAGCAGGCTCGGCTATTCTAAACATGGCATATGAGATGCTACAACTAACACGTATTCAATTTGGAATTGAAATACAAATGCAGTTTGTATGATGCACCGAGCCCGGTGCGTGCAAAACAGATGAATGATGCAAACATGCTGTCATACTGTATGCTAATTGAAATATGCCTTATATCTAACCATCATAAGCGGATAAATAAAAGGGAGAAAGACGTGGGGTTGGAAGACATACATCACACTCACCCACACTTATTACAATTTTACCCTCGCGCAGAGGGTCCAAAAGAATATACGGTCCAAAAGAATATACGGTCCAAAATAAAAGAATAATACAGTCCAAATATTACAGTCCGAATAATATACAAATCCCTAATTAATTAACAAATTTAACTACGAAAACTGTAAACTGGCATGCAAGCCAAGGACTGCCTTGACTCCGCTCCGGATAACGAAATGATGCATGTTTGGGCTGCCTTGTGCGGAAATCCACTGGAATGCCCCAACTAGCCTCTGTTTCGCAATGTTTCTCGAAAAGCGCGCCAAGCTTCGGAAGACCGCTGATTCTTGATAAGCTGCAACAGAGAGCAGGAAAGGGGCATAGCAATGTATTTCACAGATATATGCATGCCTCGATCCTCGTGCCACCAATCACGCATCTCGATGCATGATGGCCGAGGAGCCGAATTGCACAACTCAATATAGGATGAATGCATATGAATGCTGCAATAAAACCTAACTCCATCACGGATAATCCGGAGTGTCGGTGACTGGGGAATTGAGACACGCTCCGTCACTCGGAGTACGGAACGCACCTCGTTTCCCGTGCCCGGGCTAACTCCTATCCCGAACACGATGCAATATGCATGACATGCGTGAAATGCAACTAATATGCAATTCTAACATACACAATGCTATGGAATGGCATACACGCTATACGAGGTAATACATAACCGGGCATACACAATGCTACGGATGAAATGGCATACGCAATGCAATAATGGGCTTACACCAACATGAGAGAGCCTCAGCCATACTCACATAGGAGGCCATCGGATAAAAGTGAAGTGCCTCGAAATGCGTGCACACGGGCACGCAAACCGAGGCAATGGCATACGGAATGCAATGAGACTAAAATGGCATACAGAATACAAAATGGACTTACACTAACATGAGTGGACCTCAGCCACACTCACATAAGAGGCCGAGAGATGAAAAATGAGATGCCTCGAAATGCGTGCACACGGGCACGCAAACCGAGGCAATGGCATTAAGGCATGAAATGACATGGAAAATGATATGCAAACATGCCAATGGAATTTCAGCACTGAAATATGGGGGAAAACAGTCCCGAAAGATGGCGAAATGACACCAAATGCAAGGAATGGTCCCGAAATGCGAATTTAGGCACCCGAAATGGCCTATAGCTATGCAATGCATGCACACTATGGACACGGAATGAAAATACAGTAGCAAGGCAGCCCCAAAAAAAAGCATTTTCCAGTCTAAAACATGGCCGAACAGCAAGCATAGATAGGGCAACAATGGCATGCAAAAATAGGAGCCAAGAGAGGGGTATTGAAGTAGATGGTAAATGCAAAGCCCAAACAACAAAATACCCTTCTACAACACTGAAGAGGGACCAAAAATATGAACATTTACAGTTTATGACAGCCCCAAAATCAGTATACAAATGTGCTCAAAATGTCATGCAAGATGAGGCTCAAAAGAGGCTATAACATGAGGTATACAAAATAAACACCAAACAGCCAAAGACCCTCAATAAATCATGTCAAGAAGGTCAAAAAATGACCACTTTCAGTCCTGATCATGGCCTAAAAACAAAGGCAAGGTAAGCTCACAAAGCATGCAAAAACGAGGGTAAAACATGGATTCAAAGCAAGTGGCATATGGAGCATGAAAACAAGGTTGAGCCCTTCTTCAATGTTGAAGAGGGGCTCAAAATAAGCACAATATCAGTTCATGAGATGCTCCAAAACAGATCACACATAGGCTAGATAAAGCATACAAAATATTGACATACAAAGAGATATTGAAACAAGTGTGAGATGGGGCTCTCAAAGAGGGTTAAGCCCTTCAACAAACATGTAGAATAGCTCAAAATAGACCTAGTTTTAGTTAAGGTCGGAGCTCAAAACAATAAGCAAATAGGCCAAGAAATTGGTGCAAAAATGGGCTACAAAAGGGGGAAAGTCTACTTACCCTTGAAGACCAATACTTTGACTACTTCTTGGACCAAATTTGATGACTCTAAGCTGCTGGAATTCCTCCCTTTGCTGCTGGAATGGAGTGGTGAAGGTAGAGCTTGAAGATGATGAAGAAATGGAGCCTAAACTTGAAGGAAATGGAATGATATGTATGTATATGCTCAAAACAATTCTTGTAACCCTTTCTCTAGAGTTGGGAGGCCCTCTATATAGACAAGAGAGGAAGAGGAGAATCAAGGCAAAAGTGGAGGGAAATGAGCCCTTATTTCCCTCCAAAAGGGTCCCCCGGATAGAGATATTTTTGGGGGAAAACCAAGGCACAGCTGGAATGTACTCAACCTGAAGAAGCAGGCCGGCCTGGCATTTTTGTTGCAGGTGGCCGGCCGGCCACCCCCCATGGCCGGCCGGCTAGGGGTCAAAAGGTTCAAGCTGATTTTCTGGCCGGCCACCAGAGAAAGGTGTCCTCCCATGTGCCCTCAACACAGCCATGTAGTTCAAAATTGGCAACTCTAAAACAGGAGAGAGAACAAGCCATTTTTAGGAGGGGTTCAATAGGGTCAGGTGGAATTACTGGCCGGCCATGTGATATTAGGGTCCTCCCATGTGTGTACAACACAAATATGTGGTTTGGGGTTGAAGAAAATGGCCCTAGGGTGGTTAACATTGGCTCGGAAGTGAGAAAAACGGGCGTCGGAGGGCGCCGGAGAAGCATAACTGGTTGCTGAGACAATTGATGGCCTCCCACCCTTCAGTGACCTTCCTGGTGATAAAACAAAGGTACCTGCCAAAAATGAACAAAAACTGATGCAAAACGAAAGCTCGGGGGCCCAAACACGCAGTTTGGGGTCCCGAAAATAGGCCGTTAAGCACCGAAAGTGCCGTTTGACCACGGAGTGGGTCTCTTAGGCCTCAGTGTCCCTCGAAAGGGAGTAAATGATATGCATGCCAAAAACTGGAGCAGTCGGAGATGGTTAGACGGTCCCGAACCGAGGCACACGGCCTGACGGCTCCGAAAATCGGGAACCGGGCTCCGAAATGGGCAAAATGGCCTACGGCCACGAAATGTAGCCCACGGCCACTGAGAGATGGTCCACAGGACCTCCCCCTCCCCTCAGGAAGAAAAACAGAGAAAATCGAGCCTGGCTCGCAAACCGAGACAAGGTACAAAAGAGGGTTCGGAAGTCCGGAGGCAGGGCTCACGGTCGCGACTCTGAGACTTCTGAACGAGCACAGAATGCAACATCACCGAGCGCTCAAACGGTGACATCTGAGTCTTAAGGTCGGTCAAAAATGGGGTGTCTACAGTTGCCCCTCTTTGACAGAACTCGAAAGTCACAAGTGACGGGAGTGAATGTCAAAGCCCAGAGACGACCCATTTTTGACAAGGCCGAAGACTTAGACAATCATACAAGATGCACAGAGATATGTGCCCGTAGGCGTGCCCGCAGGCAAGGGGGCAAAATGCAAAGCGATATGCACAGGGCCAGATGTAACTCAATGATCATGCAAATGCAGCAAGCTGTAATGAAGCAAGTATTCGCAAATAGATGCAACAGTTTTAAGCAAGAATGCAAAGCAACAACTACATTTCATGCAGTTAGGAATGCGGAGAATTATGCAATTCTCGTCGCGTCTCACACGGAGAAGATACGATACTTGCGCGATTCGTCTGGTCGCACCAGCCTCAAATGAACCGTACATACAATATCGTGCTTGCAAAAGAGAAATTCAACAAGAACAATATGCTAACAACATATATTCAATGGGATTCCTGTGATTCCGAAGGTTTGACACACGCAGTATCGGCGAATGAATGCATCGCAATGCGAGGAGGAAACGTGCGTGACAACACATGCTCAAGCACAGAGGTATGGTATGCCAAGAAATCATGCATGACAATGCAAGATGCTCATGAGAATGCAAGTTATGTGTACAAGAATGCAAAACGAGCACAAATCAGGGTGCACGTTTGTTACGAAACAACGAGCAATGAAACGTGTGTTTCGGCGGAGGCGACTTGACTGCGACCTCTGGTTCACCTCCCGGAGAGGTTACAACATGTTCAAAAAGGATACACTCTGATTTTGATGAGTAATAATGAGACACATGTCAGAAATTGCAGCTGAAGTTCCGGCGGAGCAATTTCGCGCCAGAAAGTACACTTTTCTTGAACTTTTTCAGGTCCCGGGAACTCCGATCTTCCTCAAAATTTGCAGAGGGCTAGGGGAGGATGTGGAGAGCACCACTGGCCAGGTGGTTGCCCTAGGGGAGGTCACCGGCCAGGAACCAAAAACCAAATGGCCAGCCAGCCAGAAAAGGTGGCCGGCCGGCCACCTGTCCAAAACAGGGGGCAGTTTTGTCTTTTCGCCTCATTTTCTTTATATTCCCTCATCCATTCAATCCGAGACCACACCCATAGCTGCGAAAACTCCTCCTCTTGCCTCCCAAACCATTTTCTCCTTCAGATCTGCACTTTATACGCGCTTTTCAGCCTCCCACGCAAGTTGTTTTCGCGAAAGCATTCGATTTTAAGCACTTTGGACCGATTAAATTTTGATTTCGGGGCTTCTTTTCTCATTTTCACCACTTGAGGTAAGTTTGTCTAAATATTTGGAAGATTTTCTCGGGAGTTGACTTTTGTTGACTTTTCCATTTCCCGAGAGTTAACTTTTGTTGACTTTTTCCAATTTTGGCTCATTTTGCTCATTTTTTGCTCCTTTTGCAGATTTTTCGAAATGGCAGGTAATTTTCCCTCATGGTGGAGGTCCTCCAGGCGCCGGGGATGATTTTGATGCCATGACGCTACCCCCGAGGGTCCGGCCTTTTATTCCCGAGAGATATGCCCCATCGGTACACATTCTTCCGCGGGCTATTTTTCGTCATTTTACTGACTTCAATGATCGGGCACCTGGAGATCTACTTCTGCGAGAGCCAGAGCATCACCTCTCTTACGAGGCACGAGAGGTATTTTACTTCATTTTCTGTGTTTTTCGTGCATTTCATACCTTCGCCATGCTTGATCACACAGTTTAGTTTATGACATAGTACTTTGCTTGCATTCTGAACATGTGGCTTAAACACTTGAACTTCTGAACACTAGGCTTATTGATTGATTGTGAACGCACAACACACATTAGTTAAGAATTGAACACACGGCTCAAACACTGATTTGTCGAACACACAGCCCGAATTTGAAGGTGAACACACGGCACACACTGACTAAGAGTAGAACGCACAGTCCCAAACTCTGATTTTCTGAACACGCAGTCCAAGTTGATGGTGAACACACAGCCCACACTGATTTAGAGTAGAACACGCAGCCCTAACTTAAATTTTCTGAACACGCAGTCCAAAGTAAAGGTGAACACACAGCCCACACTGATTTAGAGTAGAACACGCAGCCCTAACTCAAATTTTCTGAACACGCAGTCCCAAGTTGATGGTGAACACACAGCCCACACTGATTGAGAGTAGAACACGCAGCCCTAACTCAAATTTTCTGAACACGCAGTCCAAAGTAAAGGTGAACACACAGCCCACTCTGATTTAGAGTAGAACACGCAGCCCTAACTCAAATTTTCTGAACACACAGTCCAAATTAAAGGTGAACACGCAGCCCACTGACTTTGAAATTTGAACACACAGCCCAAATAATGAATTTCTGAACACGCAGCCCAGATTGAAGTGAACACGCAGCCCACTGAATTTGAAATTTGAACACGCAGCCCAAATAACGAATTTCTGAACACGCAGCCCAGATTGAAGTGAACACGCAGCCCACTGAATTTGAAATTTGAACACGCCGCCCAAATAACGAATTTCTGAACACGCAACCCAGATTGAAGTGAACACGCAGCCCACTGAATTTGAAATTTGAACACGCAGCCCAAATAACGAATTTCTGAACACGCAGCCCAGATTGAAGTGAACACGCAGCCCACTGATTGAAATTTGAACACGCAGCCCAAATAATGAATTTCTGAACACGCAGCCCAGATTGAAGTGAACACGCAGCCCAAATAATGAATTTCTGAACACGCAGCCCAGATTGAAGTGAACACGCAGCCCACTGAACACAACTCATTCATTTTATTTGCACACAGCTCATTCATTTCATTTGCACACAGCTTATACATTTGATTTGCACACAGCTCATTCATTTGATTTGCACACAGCTCATTCATTTCATTTGCACACAGCTCATTCATTTCATTTGCACACAACTTATACATTTGATTTGCACACAGCTCATTCATTTCATTTGCACACAGCTTATACATTTGATTCTGACACACGCATATTCATTTGATTCTGACACACGCATTCATTTGATTCTGACACATGCATTCATTCTGAAAGCAGGTTGGCGCTCGTACCGTGCGAGGATATGGCTCCACTGTTGCGAGGGAGTGGTACACTGAGCTTCCGGAGGCTGTCCGGGATTTAGTTGATCTAGCAGGGTTCGGGGCCTTCTGCGTAGGGTTATCACATTGTCCTGCCAGTAGGACGCTGTTAGCCGCTTTGGTGGAGAGATGGTGGGACACCACCAATTCCTTCCACTTTTCTGCCACCGGGGACTTGACTATGACCCCGCTTGACTTTGCTGTACTTACCGGCCTATACATAGGAGGTTGGCCCATTCCTTTCGACGAGGATATGGGCGAGTGGGAGGCTGCTTGGTTACATCTATTGGGGGCCCGCCCGCCTGTGGACAGGGCTTCTGGGAGAGTCCGGTACACCTAGTTCTCTTCCCGTTTTCGGAGGCCGGAGATGGAGCCTGAGTCTCCTGAGGAGGCTGAGCAGTACGCCCGCGGTTTCCTTATGTTCCTCTTTGGCACCACTCTGTTTGCTGATAGGGGGAACACTGTCGGGTTGTATCTTTTGAGTGCCCTAGTGGACCTATCACAGGTCAGTCGGTACGACTGGGGTGGCGCCGGTCTGGCTACCCTCTATTGCTACATGAGCGCTACCTCCCGCGGGCAGGGAGACTTACTCGGCGGCTATTGGAGAGCCTGGGAGGTACGTTCTGTCCTCTTGACTTACATTTCTGCTCCTCATTACTTGTTCATTGCACACACGGCGCACTTTACATCCTGTATTTTGCACTCAGCATTTTGTATTCACATTCTGCACTGTTTTCCACAGTTATGGGTCTATGTATACTTTCCGACATTAGCCCCGGAGATGGAGGTGGCAGGGCCCCTTATGACCCCGTATTCCTTGGTATTCGAGGGCCACCACCGACCGAGACCTCGAGAGACTCTCTTCTACCTGCGACAGTACTTTGACACTGTGCGGACGACAGAGGTATTTCAGATCTCTCAGTTCCTTTCCGTTTTCATCTTTGATCTGCCTTGTTTATCCCTGATTTCTGATTGATTCATGCACTGGTTATCCGCAGATTACGTGGCAGCCCTGGGCGATCTTGGTAGATGGTTTCCGATTTCAGTATGCCGGAGGATCAGGCACCTCCCAGTACAGGATCCTGCTCGAGGGACCGGTTGGTAGAGCATGGTTCCTGGGGGAACGCTTTCTGCGTCAGGTGTGGGGATACATTTCTCAGGACCCTCCTGCAGCACCTCCAGCCACTATGCGGACTGCTGATAGACTCTCTACCCAGGAGGTCATTAGCGCTATGCAGGGCACCGATGCTTTGCTACATCTTACAGAGGGAGACTACGCCACTTATCGTCATACATATCTGATGCCTCCCTTGACAGGAGTGCGCGCTCCGTCACTGAGGCCCACTGATGTACCATCTTCGAGTCGGGCTCGTGCTACGGATATCCCCTCCTCCAGCAGGGCTGGTACGTCTCGAGGTGGGGCCGGATTCATTCCTCCGATCCCTCCGACTCTTCATCATCCTGGGTGGCCAGACATGCCGACCGAGTTGATGGGGTGGCAGTATGGGACTACTTCTCCGATTTCGATCCCTATAGAGCCTCCGATGCCTGGTCACAGATATGTCAGTGATCCTGACTCACCACCGGTATGTTCCATCATTTTTCAATTATCACACAGACACTTTGGCAGTCGCTTATTTATTGATGACTTGAGCTTGTATTTGCAGCCACCCTGGGAGTACATGGATCAGGTGCTCGAGATGGTGGCCTCACTTGAGGGGATGGTCCTGCGTAGAGAGGCGCAGTTGTCCATCATGGGCTTCCAGGTACTCTTTAGTTTTCTGGTATTTATCACACTCCTGATGATATGCTGGTTTTGAACATTCTACTGCATTGATAGGCTGTTTGTGTAGAGCACATCTGACACACATCCCACTCACATACTGCACTTGCATCCGATTTCCATATTTGAACTTATGTATTGGACTTTCCACTTTCAGATGCCTCCGGTATATGCTCCACCGCAGGCCGGGCCACCCGGGCCTTCTCAGAGAGGTCGAGGTGCTGGGCCATCTGGGCCCTTTCGAGGAGCTGGGCCATCCAGGCCTTCTCAGGGAGGTCGGGGGTGCTGGGCCATCTAGGCCTTTCCGAGGAGCTCGGGGAGCGGGGCCGTCTCGCAGACGTAGGGCACATGTTATAGAGGCAGAGCCTGATGAGGAGGAGGAGGAGGTCGCAGATCGTGAGTCAGAGACATTTGCTGAGGAGGGGGGCTCCTGCCTTGGTTCCGGGAGTGGAGGCGAGGCTGAGGGGGATCCTGAGGATGACAGCTCCGACCCGGATGGTGATGATGGTGCAGAGGTTGTCCGCAGAAGAGGATGAGGGGGCCTCCTCATTCCCGCTCCCGAGGATATTGATGCTGTTTCCTGCTTTATTTTACTTTTTGCTAGTAGTTTGTAGCACTTTGCATTTTGTTAGGCAGTTTTATTTTCTGTAAAACTTGTACCTTTGTTTTGTTGTAAAACATGACGGAATGAAACAGCTTTTGAAAAAGTGTTTGTATTTGAAATTCTCAGCATCGCATCGCATCATTTTGCACAAAAATGGAATTGAATGGAAATGTGCCTTGTGTATTTACCGGGTCAGGTAATGAACCGACGCAACAAATTAAACAAATCGACTCACTAAGAAATAACAGAATCTCAGCAAGTTTACAACTCGATAAGCAAAATACAACAATGTTAACGACTCGATAAAGAAGACTTAACAAAATTGCGTAAACAAAGAGTAACGACTCAAAACACCAAATGCGACAGCTCGACAAAACTTACAACTCGATAAACAAAGCGACAACTCGATAAGCAAAATACAACACAGCGTACTTCGGACGATCTGGGTGTTGGGACGCATCCGAAACTGAGAAAAATGAAGGCCTCCAACGTTCCCGATGCGTGAAAGTGCCTCAAACTTCCTTCCGGAGAGCAAAACAGGACCAATGCATGGCCGGCCACATTTTGCATCTGGGGACTGAAAGGTGGCCGGCCGGCCAGTTTTTGAAACAAAGATGGCCGGCCTGCTAGAATAGGTGGCCGGCCGGCCACCTTTCCTGCAACTCCTAGAATTCTGACACTTGTCCTCGAATAGTGTTTTACCCCCCCTATAAAGCTCCAACTTTGGAACTCATTCATTTCATCATTGCTTTGCACAAAAATGGAGGCATTTCTCGCAGAAAATCTCACATCTTGGATCTCTTCTTTAGATGGCTCAGAAAAGTTGAACTTCCGGGGTTTCGGCTTGAATACACTATTCACGCTGGGCCGGACTCCACTGCACCTTCCTTTCCTCCATGCGGCGGCGAGATTTTGGAACCCGGTGACGCACGTTTTCAGCTTCGGAGGGCAAGAGGTATGTCCCACTTTTGAAGATTTTCAAGTTTTGATGGAGTCTGAACATTCAGAAGAGATCTTGCCTCAGTCTCGTTTTGGCCACGCCCAAGCTTTAGGGCGGATGTGCGGTCTCAACGCGCATGATGCTCGATCCCTGATTTGTAACGGGATGTTGGATATCCCGAGCCTGATTTACTGATTCTCCGATGTTGGTGACCGCGGTGACCATTATCGGCAAGGTTTTCGACAACATGCCCTCTGCTTGTGCATGCTATCTCATTTTCTATTTGCTTCAGGCTCCGGGGGAGCTAACATCCGTTTGATTGAAGTTGCTCAAGGCTTGAGGGAAGGAAAGAGCTGTATCGCCATGACATTGGCTGAGACACTGCTGGGTTTGGATGCCTTCTACCGCCAGGAGACAACCAGGTTTGCGGGGAGTCCACTACTGCTGCAGGTAATGTTTCCCACCCAAGCTCACATATGTATTTGCTCACATCGCTCGGCCCTCAGGCTCGGTTTTTCTCACAAAAACCCTCATCTTACTTTTCTCTCATCGCACATCTCTCTATTCTTTATTCTCTCATTTTTCATCCCTCCCCAGATATGGTTGATGGATAAATTGCAAGTTGTGGACTCTTGCCCTGCTTACTCAGCCTGCGGCTACTTCTTTCGACAACGCCTGATCGACGCCCTTGATGAGGGATGGTGGGTTGAATGGATGTGCAATTTGTCAGCTGAACGCATTGCTTGGCGCTGTCCTTGGCTTAACCTTCCGGCGATGAGCTATAGCATGTTCCAGGATACTGGGATCCGGTTGATTGGCCTGACCCATTGTGTATTCTATTTCCCATTCCGCATTCTGCGCCAGTTCGGCCATGATCAGACTTGCCCTCCGGAGGGGATAGAGTATCCGGTCGCTTTCCCGATCCGAGGTGCACACCTTGCCCGACATACTACGGCTTGGAGGACTAGAGAGCTCCTGCCCCCCGCCCCTATTTTCAGTTGCACTTTGTCTGATGAGTGCTGGGATTGGCTTAATGAGGAGGCACAGATTGGGCCTAGGTCGGCATCAGAGGCTTCGATTAGCTCTGGGAGGGGGCGCAGGGACACCTGACTTGACTATGCCCCAGATTTATTGCTTTATTAGTACTTTCAAGTTTTCTTTATGAGTGTAATAAAAAGCAACTTCAATTGTATGCAAGAGCAGGAGAACTCTGTTTTGAAATCAATGAAATTGAAGGTTGTGGTACTGAAAATTTTCCGCTTTGGTCCAAAAAATGGTCTTAGTTGTGAAAAGATTAATTTGAACAAAGTCAACTTTTATTAAAACTTTTCAAAACTATTTTCGATATGGATCAGAACTGGACACGCCTGAGATCTGTCACTGAGATGCACAACCCTGAATCCTAGCAACTGGAAAGTTCCCCCTAGTTTGAATGGTACCACAGCACCTCCTGGCAACAGAAAGTTGCCCCTAGTCTGAATAGCACTGCACCGGAGATTACGATGAATGCTGATGGACAAGGATGCCTGAGATGATCAAAATGGACAAAGTTGATCGGGGAAAATGTTATGGCTGAAATTCAGGATGAAGCTGCCTACGTATCCCAAAGATAGGAATCAAGCCTTACGTAGTTCAGGCTTAGGTTCGCTCGGGTATTTTTACTCTCCTTTTGCTCTCTAACTTTTGCCAAGGCCGCCCTTTGCGGGTTTTCAACCTTGCGAGCTCAGTTTTTATATTTTTCAATTTTTTGTGCTCTGAGTTTTGCCTAGGTCGCCCTTTCGGGTTTTCGGCCTAGCGAGCCTCTCAAGGGTAGTATTTCTTCAACTTGTCCATGTTGATCGGTTGTGAAAACTCTAAGCCATCCAGATCCATCAGAACCACAGCTCCACCTGACCAGATAGACTTAATGATGTAGGGACCAGTCCAATTGGGTCTGAACTTGCCCCTAGGGTCATGGACGGGAGCTCGGTTATCCTTGAGTACCAAATCTCCTTCCTTTAAATTCCTGGACTTAACCTTCTTGTTGAAAGCCCGGGCGATTCTGCGTTGATAGCCTTGAATGTGGTACAGTGCTTTCAGTCTTCTTTCATCGAAGAGCATGAGTTCCTCAAATCTGCTCTGCTGCCAATCCGCTTCGGCTATTTGACACTCGGCCAATACTCGCAATGACGGAACCTCAATCTCAATAGGTAGAACGGCCTCCATCCCATAAACCAATGAGTACGGAGTCACCCCGGTAGAAGTTCTGATCGAAGTCCGGTAGCCCCACAGAACAAACGGCAGCTTATCTGGCCAGTCCAGGTAGGTTTCCACCATCTTCTGCAATATACGCTTGATATTCTTGTTGGCGGCCTCAACCGCTCCATTGGTTTGCGGTCGGTAAGTAGACGACTTATGAAAAGCCACATTGTATTTTTCCAACAAGTTTATCACTTCCTTCTTGAAGTGGGAACCGTTATCTGAAATTATCTCATTTGGGACCTCGTAACGACAGATGATGTTGTTTCTGATAAACTTTGCAACGTGTGAAGCCTTCAACACTGCTTAAGATTGGGCCTCAACCCACTTTGTAAAATAATCTATCGCAACCAGGATGAACTCATGCCCATTCGACCCCTTTGGCGTAACAGCCCCGATCACATCAATTCCCCAGACTGAAAATGGCCATGGTGAAGTCATATTGTACAGCTTTGTCGGCGGGATGTTCATGCGATTTGCATGAATTTGACACTTGTGGCATCGCCGAACGAAACTGATACAATCCTCCTCCATGGTGGACCAGTAGTACCCTTGTCTGAGAATCTTCCGTGCCAGCATTACTCCATTCATATGTGCTCCACATTCTCCTCCATGGATGGCTTCCATTAGGCGCTTCGACTCTTCGGCATCAACACACAGTTTATGCATTCCCGGATGACCTCTTCTGTACAGCTTACCCCCACAGATGATGAACTGAACGGCCAATCTCCTTATTGCCCTTTTGTCTTTGGCATTTGTCTCTGGCGGATATGTTTCCTTCTCTAGGAAATTCCAGATGTCGTAATACCAGGGATGTTCGTCCTGAGCTTCATCTATGGCTGCAATTGACTCATAGGCAGGTGCAAATTTCTGGTCAATGATGACTGGACGCATCCGGACTCCACACGGGATGTCTATCATGGAAGATAGAGTTGCTAAAGAATCTGCGAACCTGTTGTTCTCTCTTAGTAGATGAGTAAAACTTAACTTCTCAAACCGAGGAATCAGCAAATCCAAGGTCTGGTGATACATCATCATCTTTTCCTCTTTTACTTTCCAGTCTCCTTTAGCTTGAGACACAACAAGGTTCGAATCCCTAATGACGTCCAATCGTCTTGCCCCTAGTTCTAGGGCTGCTTCTAGGCCAGCAATGCACGCCTCATATTCTGCTTCGTTGTTCGAGACTTTGAATCGGAGTTTGAAGGCTAGAGGAATACGGAAATTATCGGGTGCTATCAGCAACACTCCTATCCCATACCCATGTTGATTTGACGCTCCGTCAAAGTACATCGTCCAAGCTTCGTCGTCGATATGCAAAATGGTTTCATCTGGGAACAAGTATTCAACGGCTTCATCCCCCTCAACCGGATGGTCGGCAAGGAACTCTGCTACTGCTCTTCCTTTGACTGACTTGCGTGTGACATACTTTAAATCAAATTCGGAGAGCAACAGCAACCAACGAGCTAGCCTACCCGTAAGTGCTGGTTTCTCGAAAAGATATTTGATGGGATCGAGACATGAAACCAACATTACGGAGTGAGCTAACAAGTAGTGCCGCAGCTTCCTGGTAGCCCATACCAAAGCTAAACAAGCCTTCTCCAGCGGTGTGTACCGAGTCTCATACTCTAGCATCTTCTTGCTCAGATAGTAGATGGCTCTCTCCACCCTATCTTCAGACTCTTGTGCGAGCATACAGCCCATTGTGGTCTCAGTCACTGATAGGTACAAAATCAACGGTTTCCCTGGTTCTGGTGGTGATAAAACGGGCGGGTTCTGTAGATATTCTTTGATCTGTTCAAACGCTGCTTGACATCGGCCGTCCCATTGAAATTTCTTGCCTTTCTTCAGAAGACCAAAAAGTGGTTCACAAGTGAAGGTTAATTTTGAGATAAACCGTCTTATGAATTGCACTTTACCCAGAAAACCTCTCACCTCCTTTTCAGTCCTTGGTGGGGGCATTTCTAGGATGGCCTTGATTTTGGAAGGGTCGACTTCGATGCCCCTTTGTGTAATCAAAAACCCCAGCATTTTTCCCGCTGTAACACCAAATGTACACTTCTGAGGGTTCAGCCGCAACCGGAATTCCCTGATCCTTTGAAAGAACTTATGCAAGGCGGTGTAGTGGCCCTCTCTTTCTTTGGACTTGACAATCATGTCGTCCACGTACACCTCAACCTCCTTGTGGATCATATCATGTAATATTGTGGTCGCGGCCCGTTGATAAGTAGCTCCAGCATTCTTCAACCCAAACGGCATGACTCTATAGCAGTATGTCCCCCACGGGGTGGTGAATGCAGTCTTTTCCCTGTCTTCTGGTGCCATTACTATCTGGTTGTAACCTGAGAAGCCATTCATAAATGAAAGCAATGCGTGCCCTGCTGTGAAATCCACCAACTCATCGATGTGCGGCAAGGGGAAGTCGTCCTTTGGACTAGCTCTGTTCAAATCCCTGAAGTCCACACATACCCGGATCCTGCCATCCTTCTTCGGCACCGGAACAATGTTGGCCAACCAAGTCGGATATTCAGATACCAGCAGGAAGCTTGCGTCGATTTGCTTGGTGACCTCTTCCTTAATCTTGAGAGCCCAGTCCGGGCGGATCCTCCTGAGCTTCTGTTTGACAGGTCGGGCCTCGAGGTCAAGGGGGATCCGATGCTGTACAATCTCAGGATCGATTCCAGGCATGTCTTCGTAGGACCACGCGAAAACATCTTTGAAATCTTTTAATAAAGCGACTAAGCGCTCGCGTTCCTCCGAAGACAACGTGGACCCGATCTGGACCAGCCGCGGGTCCTCCTCAGTACCAATGTTCACGGTAGTGATTTCGTCCACTAGGGGTTTAACAAATCTCTCCTGCTCTTGCTCAATTAATCGTTGCAAAACCGGAGGAACTTCGTCCTCGTCGTTTTCAAAATTTTGAAAGTCTGAATTAATGCAATAAATTAAAGGCACAGAAAAGTACTCAGAAACCACAATTGCTTGATTCTCATTAGGCATATCCAAATCGTCCGATTCATTTACAACAGACTCAAATGAAAAGGAAAAAGACGACCTAGACAGGACTGTGGCATCCGGGTTAACATCCCCAGGAGTACCAGACTCAGACTCAGTCGAGCTGGAACCTGATTCCGACTCACAAGACTCGGTGGAATCAGATTCCGGCTCACTACCTAACCCGGTGCTGCTGGACAAAAATCCCTCCTCATATTGCCAAGTGAGAGAGGGTGCGATAGATACATCCAAGATAGCTGCTGGTTGGCTCACGGC
The DNA here is from genome assembly GCA_036172215.1 of Camellia granthamiana. Classification (NCBI taxonomy): domain Eukaryota; kingdom Viridiplantae; phylum Streptophyta; class Magnoliopsida; order Ericales; family Theaceae; genus Camellia; species Camellia granthamiana. The sequence continues at coordinate 97,686,052 of CM069905.1, forward strand.
CGTTCCATCCCCAATCATGGAAACCTCGGAGTTATCCCCCAAGCACTTATGGTCGATCGGAGGATCAGAGAGTAGACATGCCAGCGCTACCCCCGTTTCAAATTCTGTGCCTTCAGGATCCACTGTCTTGCACTGTCCAACCTCAGCTGATGGGTCCGTCTGCTCTTCGGCAACATCCTCCCCGGATAACTGCAGGTCGAAGAATATCTCAAAACCGGGCACGCACTTCTTCTTCGCGTTTATCCACGGCTCTGGGAAGCCGCAAAACGGAAAGTCCTCCCCCTCCCGGACGAAGCGTCCGTTCAGGGTACCCTGAATGGGCCTATGCATCAAGTCAAATGGCTTCCCAGCCTGCTTTGCTCTGGCTCTTCCGGCCATTTCTTTCCCTTTCCTCACCCAGTCCTCTTTGGTGGGCAGATAACCCAGTCCAAAGGTATGCGGGTTGTGTGGCACTTCGGCCAATGTTGCGACGCCTTTCCTGCCGCTCCTTCCTAATCCCATCCCGGGGATGTGTTGTAGCTTGCTCATGAAGTAGACGGATTGAGCACTGACGTACATACCTTCATTCACAGCCATAATGTTTTGCACAACCCGGGCCTCGGCCAGAGTAAATCCTGATATAAACACGTCCTCCATGCCGTGCTCTATTTCTAGGACTGGTGTAGACACCTCCGGAGGGGGATGGATCGATGAATTCCCAAACACCATGGCTACTCCCTTTCCATAGGGGTATTTCACCATCTGATGCAGAGTGGATGAGACGGCCTTCACCTGGTGCAACCACGGTCGCCCCAAAAGTAGGTTGAAAGCTGCGGGAACCTCCAAGACATGGAAATCTATCTCGTGTTGTCCAGGTCCAACCTTTGTCTGAATCTTGACGGTCCCCATCACTTCCCTGCTAGTATTATTGTACGCTCTGATCACCTGAGTTGTCGGGATGAAGTCCGCGGGCTTCAACCCGATTGCATAAGCTGTTCTGGCTGGGCATACATTGATAGCAGACCCGGTATCAACAAGTACCACCGGTATCCACTTATCTCTACATTTCACGGAGATGTAGAGAGGTTTGTTATGATTCACGCCCTCAGGCGGCAGTTCTTTATCTGAGAAGGTTAAAGCCGGGAAACCTCCTCCCGGAGAAACCAGCCCAACCAGCTGCTCTGGTGTAGTATCGATGGAGAGCTTGGCCTTGTCCATGGCAGATAGGACAGCCTGCCGGTGTACCCGTGAAGCCATAAGCAATCCCCAGATGGAGATGTCTGCTTGTATCTTCTTTAATTGTCTCAGCACAACTTCTTCTTCAATTTGTCTCTCTCTCTGTTTCTCAGCTTCTTTGTCTTTTCCAGATGCTTCGGGCTGGTCAAGGTGTGGGGGCTTGAAGTACCGCCCGCTCCTGGTCATATGGTCCACCTCATCGAGGTACCACGTGCTGTCTAGTTGATTTACTCCCCAATCTTCGTCTGTGTGGGCAAGACATAAGTCGTCGTCTTCCCACCACATCCCGTTAGCATCCAAAAGACACCTGTCTGGTTCTGGAAAATGTGTACTCTCAGTACCTTCATCCCATATGCTCACAGCATTTTCCGTTCTTGTGCCCACAGCACTCTCAGCCCCTTCGTGGGCTTTTGCCTTTCTGATTCTCTCGGAATCCCAAAACTTCTCCTGTTCTGTCTGCGTCGCTGCAGTTTGTTGTTCCACTGTCTTTGCATCCACAATGCTTAGGTCCTGAGCGAAATTCTTTGTACCGGCGCTCTCCGGCAATCCATTCTGACTCTCGACCCTTCCTGCCACCATTGATACTTTTGCTCCTGCCGGGCCTTGCTCTGGCTGAAATTCCACAATATCAGGCTGATCATCTAGCCACCCGGTGACCTGCGCCGACTCCTCATATTCAAACCAGTTGATTGTTGCATCTCCTGATTCTTGGTCGTTGAAGAACTGGAGGTTGGCGAAGTCCTCTTCCACTGTTGTCAGATCATCTGCCCCCTGTTCAAGTCCGTCTCCCTGAATCATACACAGTTCAGCTCTTTCTGGCAGCCCCACACTCAGCTCAGACCGGCCCAATGATAAGATGTATTCGCTTGGATCATAGGCTCCCCCAGCATAATTCCCGGGCTGTTCCATCCCAGACTCAACAACTCTGTTCTCCTCTGAAACCTGCCATGTTCCATCTTCAGTGGTCACCACCTTTGACTCAGATTGGGTTGTGAAGGTGTCCAACATGCACAAGTCAGTGCAGTCAGGAAGGATCACCTCCGGCTTGGGTAGGTGAGAGGGAGTAATATAGATACTAGGATCGTAGGATACGACCCCAGTTTGGATGAGGTTGACTCTTTTGGGTGGTGGGTCTTGGTTATGGGTAGGGAGTGGGTTGGTTGTGACGTTAGGTCTATCTGGAGGTAGAATAATATTTTTGTCGATGAGGTCCTGAACCTCGTGACGTAGCCTGTAACAATGGTCGGTATCATGACCGTGCTGCTGGTGGTAGGCACAGTACTTGGCTGGGTTGTGAGAGGGGGGAAGTGGATTTGGTGGCGGCCTCGGCTCCAGGGGTTTTAGATGTCCCTTCCTGATCAAGACCCCTAGAACCTTGGACAAAGGCATGTATAGTGGAGTGAAGGTTCTTTGGCCTCTGGACTGATATCTCGAGGCTTGGGTACTGCTCCCAGATGTACTGGAAAAGGGTGTGGCCGCCATGGGCCTTGGCTGGGGAGGGGGATTAGTGGTAACTATACTGACCTCCGAAGTCCTTGTATTTGCAGCGCCACTCGGGCCTGCGTTGTTATTGCGGTTAAATGTCCTCCGGGGTTGCTCCCGGTCCTGGTCAATCAGACCTTGCTTCATCGTATCCTCGATCTGTACCCCCATCTCGTGTAAGTCTGAGAAGGTGGGAAAGGGGAGTACGATCATCTTCTGCATGAGTTTTGGTTGGAGATTGCGCACAATCATCCTGATTTGGTCTTTGTCTGTAGGCCTCAAGGTCATCATCGATGCCTTTGCCCTCCATCGAGTTACGAAGTCTGAGAAAGTCTCTTTTTGTTCCTGCCTCGTCGTTTCGAGATCACGAGTTGTAATCTCAATCTGTGTATTGTACGAGTACTGTGCAACGAAGGCCTCAGCCATCTCATCCCAATTTCTCTTTACCTCATCTTCTAACTTCGCATACCAAATGGCTGCTACACCTGACAAAGTTCGGCCAAACAGGGAAAGCTTTTGTGGTCGGGTTAGGCCTATTGGCCGCAGGATGTCTGAGAATAGCCGGAGGTGGACCATAGGATCCCCGGACCCATCAAAACGATCAATCTGTGGCATCTTAAATCTGTCTGGCAATGTTACGGCCACATCGGTGTACCCATCTTCGATGTCTGGGATAGCCTTCACCCCCTGGGACTTCTTAAAAAGCTTCTCCAGTTTGCTCAATTTCAGAGCTGTATGGTCTATCTCGAACTCGAAGGGAGAGTCCGGATGGTTGGCAGGTGTATGGGTCTTGGACAATTGAGGCAGAAGCGGGGGTGGAGCCAGCCCCGTTGGATGGCCTGTGTCCTCTTGAATATTTTGGGCATTGGGTAGGGTGTTCTGGGTGTTCAGGGGGGTATTCTGGGGATTCGGCAGGGCATTCTGACCAGTGGATGCCTGCTCGGGTAATGGAGCTTCGGGTGGAGGAGGAGCCTGATGTGAAGCAGATGCCGCATTCTGCTGTTGCAGCCTAGTAATCAGCTCGGCCTGCTGGGCCATGACAGTGGCCTGCTGCTTGGAGAACTCCGCTTGGCGGGTGGCATCTTCTTGCATTTGTTTCATGCTCTCATGCATTTGGCGCATCATCACCTCCGTCCCTGATGTATTCGGCGGATCCATCTGAATAACCGGTAAGTGTATCTCTATAGCGGAAACAGAAACCTCAGTCTGACTGTTTGCTGCTAAAGTAGACTGTTGCCCCGGTAATCTCTGCTCTGACACACTGCGCCTCCTTGGCTTTCTCCTAACAACTGGGGGTAGGGAGTGGAACACTGGATGTCCGTCAACCAGATCCTCGGATCGAATGAGTCGACGACCTCGTGTCCAAAGTGCTTGGGGTATATCTACGGGTTCAGAAGTAATTGTGCTACAAACCTGCCCTAGCAAAAGATAAATAAAGCGAAAAGGAAATAAATAACCAGATAAACGGACAGCATAACGGCTTAAATTAAATACACAACACACAGTCGGGCATACAACACACGGTTGATAAGCTGGGTATACACTGTCCTCAATCACTGATTACTGTTCCTGTATCACTGTTTCCTAAAACTGAATCTGATACCCGCAGATAACTGATTCTCAGATACTGATTGATGCCCGCAGGCGTGATGCTCAATCTCGAAAACTGATGCCCGCAGGCCTGATGCCCAAACTCAAACACTGATACATGCATTCCCTGTAGAGACGCACTCTAACAAGCACATAGCAGATAAGTGAGAGCCAAAACACCCCTATGTTGGGGTAGGGTTTCCCTGTCCTATTTTGTCAGGAACTAGGGTTTCACTACGCACGCAGCGGCTTCAAACAACCTCTAAACGGGTAAGCAACCTGTCCTAGCTTGGAATGGTCACTATGGATCCGAATATGCACTAGGTCGAATGGTCAAAAAGGGTGCCCCGGTAAAACCGGGGTTTGTGTTCCCATACTGGCAGAGCCCGTAACCGATCAGCCTTATGGACATGCCTTGACAAGACAAGCCTCCGGCAAACCGCTCAGGAATAGCAGATGGCAAACACGGTGTCCTAGGCGCACCAATGCAAATGCAATGCAAAGAAACACACAAGTGTAGTCAAAACCAAATATCATGAGTTCGAGTCAAGTTCTCTAAATCCCCAGCAGAGTCGCCAGAAACTGTAGACGTCCCCGAACGCATCCCGGGGCGAGGAGTGCGAGTCCCCCCCGTTCTGGTTCGATATTGGGTCTATTACAGTTCGAAGGACTCAAATGTCACAGTTCTTAATCTTGAACCAAAGAGTCCAAATCCGGCAAATCGTTTTGACAACAGATTTTTTTGAAAGAAGTGCCAAACATGGACTGCTTTGCAAGATACAGAGTCACCACCTAAATATTTTATTTTTGGGGAATTTAGGAAACCCTGACTCGGTGCCAAAGGCCACGTGTCCGTCATCACCAAAGTTGCCTCGGCTCGGGAACTTGGGTACGATTGGGGAAGGTCACTTCGTGAGCACCCCCGCTCGCCCGGTCAAAGACCGGCCTCTACTAACCATGATATCTGTTTTTGAAAACATTGTGTGTTCTTATTCCGGTTATTAGCCTAGGTTACTATGTGATGCGCACAGCATACAAGTATAGACTGAGTCGCCTGAATTGGAACAAAACATTTCATGTTTGTTTGAAAGATGGTTTGCTATCCGCAGGTAGGCTTAAGATGCAGATTTTGCCACCTTCAGGTGGGCTTAGAAAACATGGTGTTGCCACTATCTAGTGGGCTTAAAACAAACATTCAATGCATTGTCCCAATTCAAATAACACAACCTTCACCCACAGGCATTCAGGCAGTTATATCACATAAGCAATTAGCCTCATGGTAAGCATGCTATTCATGGCAACACTCACACGCATGCAAGGATGCTAAAGCATAAAAACTCACCGAGTACTCCAAGCCAAAACAGAAACTACACTAGAAATCATGCATGATCTTAAGTATACAGAAATGCCTAATGCAACACATGCAAAAATGCAAACTATAGCAGGCTCGGCTATTCTAAACATGGCATATGGAATGCTACAACTAACACGTATTCAATTTGGAATTGAAATACAAATGCAGTTTGTATGATGCGCCGAGCCCGGTGCGTGCAAAACAGATGAATGATGCAAACATGCTGTCATACTGTATGCTAATTGAAATATGCCTTATATCTAACCATCATAAGCGGATAAATAAAATGGAGAAAGATGTGGGGTTGGAAGACATACATCACACTCACCCACACTTATTACAATTATGCCCTCGCACAGAGGGTCCGAATAAATGTACAGTCCCAAATGAAAGAATAATACAGTCCAAATATTACAGTCCGAATAATATACAAATTCCTAATTAATTAACAAATTAACTAAGAAAAATAAACTGGCATGCAAGCCAGGGACTGCCTTGACTCCGCTCCGGATAATGAAATGATGCATGTTTGAGCTGCTTTGCGCGGAAATCCACTGGGATGCCCCAATTAACCTCTGTTTGTAATGTTCCTCGAAATGCGTGCCAGGCCTCGAAAAGTTGCTAATTCTTGATTTTGCTGCAACAGAGAGCAGGAAAGGGGCATAGCAGTGTATTTCACAGATATATGCATGCCTCGATCCTCGTGCCACCAATCACGCATATCGATGCATGATGGCCGAGGAGCCGAATTGCATAACTCAATATAGGATGAATGCATATGAATGCTACAATAAAACCTAACTCCATCACGGATAATCCGGAGTGTCGGTGACTTGGGAATTGAGACACGTTCTGTCACTCGGAGTACGAAACGCGCCTCGTTTCCCGTGCCCAGGCTAACTCCTATCCCGAACACGATGCAATATGCATGACATGCATGAAATACAGCTAATATGCGATCCTAACATACACAATGTCATGGAATGGCATACACGCTATACGAGGTAATACATAACCGGGCATACACAATGCTACGGATGAAATGGCATACGCAATGCAATAATGGGCTTACACCAACATGAGAGAGCCTCAGCCACACTCACATAAGAGGCCAAGAGATGAAAAAAAAAGAGATGCCTCGAAATGCGTGCACACGGGCACGCAAACCGAGGCAATGGCATACGGAATGCAATGATGCTAAAATGACAGAAACAATACAATATGGGCTTACACTAACATGAGAGAGCCTCAGCCACACTCACATAAGAGGCCGAGAGATGAAAAATGAGATGCCTCGAAATGCGTGCACACGGGCACGCAAACCGAGGCAATGGCATACACGATGCAATGAGACTAAAATGGCATACATAATGCAAAATGGACTTACACTAACATGAGAGGACCTCATCCACACTCACATAAGAGGCCGTGAGATGAAAAATGAGATGCCTCGAAATGCGTGCACACGGGCACGCAAACCGAGACAATGGCATTAAGGCATGAAATGACATGAAAAATGATATGCAAACATGCCAATGGAATTTCAGCACTAAAATATGGGGGAAAACAGTCCCGAAAGATGGCGAAATGACACCAAATGCAAGGAATGGTCCCGAAATGCGAATTTAGGCACCCGAAATGGCATATAGCTATGCAATGCATGCACAATATGGACAT